>WBMY01013876.1:1394702-1408622 GCA_013397315.1 Donacobius atricapilla
AAAAAAAGTACTTGCCAAAATTTAAAGTGCTGATGAGTAAACAAGCCTTTTGTCCCTGCCCTGTGATGCTTTTTTGTTTGTTTGTTTGGGGTTTTATTTCGGTTTCTTTTTTACTGCATTATCTCCAAGTGTGGCAGAGCAGAGCCACGTTCCCAGCTTGCTGCTGTAGGTGGTAGCTGCTGCCAGTCTAACCCTGGCTTCCACTCCCTGCCCTCCGAGCTGCTTCCAAGTGTAGTCACTCACAGATCCCTCAACGCCGTTACACCACGGAGCTGCAAAAGCTGCAGTAGGAACATTTTTTCAAAGCCCATGTGTCTGAAAAGGAAACGCAGCAATGCCAGCGATCTTACCTGACTGGGTAAAAGAGAAATTAAATATTTAAACCAGTGAGGTGAATTTTTGGTACTTCTTGTCTGAGAACAGGAAGATGTTTGCAGGTAACAGGTCTCTGTGCGGGTATGTCCCGTACCAGGGGTGTACAGCAAGGCAGAGGAAAAGGGAGCACCAGCCGGGCAAAGGAGCACGGAGCGCTGGAAGGGCATGGGTGGAGGGTCTGCCCGGCTGTCAGGAACTGTCCTCTGCAGATGTGGATGATCAGAAATCCCACCAGACAGACTGACCAGAGCCTCAGAAATCCGGCCGTTGGTTTTGCAGGCTCTGATGGAGCTCTGCACGTCCACAGCAGTGGGCAGGGGAGGGCAGGGGGAGGCAGCAGCCCCGGCAGGCCTCCCGTGGCCCAGGCCCGCTCCGGCCCCCGGGTCCCCTTGAGCAGCCCGGGGAGGTGCGAGCTCTGGTGTCACGGGGCAGGCTGGCAGCAGGGCAGCACTCACGACCCTGCTCCGGGCTCTAGGCACCCCTCTGGGCATAGCCTCGGCGAGATAAGAACCCTCTTTTTCATGATTCAGTGTAGAACTTTTTAAAAAAAACTTATTCTAGCTTTTTCTAAAAGATTCTCCCTCCACCCCAGTGACGATGCCAAATCTTAATGTATGCTCTCCAGCTTAAAAATGTTTACCAGTTTCTGGTATTGTATTTATATTTTGAGTTTGATAAAAAACACTGTGGATGGATTATGATCTCCATGAACTGATGTAAATCCCAAATAATTCCAAGTTGTGGATTTACTTCAGGTTTACAGTCTTCTCAGAGACCACAATCTAGTCCAGTGCAGACTTTTTTTCCTGTTCAAAAGAAGTATATTCCAGACTGCTGAAGAGAAAAATGACACCACACAAAGGTAGAGGGGGCACTATTTTTTTCGTACTTGATAGATGGGTTTTGGAGTACTGAATACAAATTATGTAGTAATATTATTGTAGAACTGCAAGAAATTTAAGATGACCTTTATAATATACAAACTATTTTTATATTTTTTCTTAATGCAAACACAAACCATAATTTTTTACATTGGATTAAACATAGCTTTTTAACCAAGTTTATGCCTCAAAGATTTAAAATTTAAAAAAAAAAAAGCCAGACCTAACTAGTCTGTAGAGTAGCTTTGGGTTTAGTCCCTTTATTTAGATAGTTCTGCTTATAGTAGTGTAGATTTTATATTTCTGGTTTTAGTTTAGAAGATCTGAACCTATTTCTTTATTCCTCTCCTGTATAAATGTAACTTCAGAAGCACTGACAGAAAGCTATGTGCACAAACCTGACAAGTTTGCAAAGCGTCATTTTGAAGTTTGAATCATTTTAACCCTTGGAGAAGTAGCATTACCCGATCCACTGCCAACTGTACACTCGTGTACTGACTGCACTCAGAGGGTTAATTACATAGCACTAGATCAATAAGCCATCCGCTCAGTTTAAATTATTTTAGCAAGCTTAGCCAACAGCATGTTCCAGTGCTGAACAGAGGAACTCAGTAGACTTGCCAGACCTGACAGGGTCTCTTGAATCATTTGATTTTCAGACAAACAGAAAAAAACCAGCTTTAAAAACCAGCTGTGTCTCAGCTCATAATTTGTCACTCTGAGACCTCTGCTGTAAGGTGCTGTAAAAGTGTCACCTACAGGAAACCCCAGAGATGACAGACCAGCCACCAGGGCCTGGTTACCCCGTACTGCGTGTCAGGCTGGTGCAGCTTAACACCCGACTGCTATTGCATGGCTGGATGACAAATGTCACTTGGCAGCATCGCAAAGGCAGGTGTTAAAGAAAAAGCAGATGTGTCTAAGTGACACCAGAGGAAATTTCAGGGGAAGTCCTGATCAGTATTAAAGTGGCCGAGGCATCCAGACCTGCCCTCATTCATTTCACGCCCTGGGACTTTCACCCACGTATTTCAAGGCTCCTCTGGCCCCTCCATGGTGTTGGGAGTCCCTGCCTCGACCAGCAAACGGCTCATCTGCATTACAGCCTCCTCTCACCATTGTTATTCCAACTGATTCCAGCAAAAGCTCCCCAGTGCCACCCCGCACCCCTCTCCAGGAGCCCTTCCCTGTGCTCCCGAGGCAGGGAAACACTGTCAGAGCCCCGAGCTGGAGCAGTCACACCCGCAGCGCTGTTCTGCCCGTGCTCTGCTCACACACGGGTTTATAGCCAGACCATACCCGTGCTGCCAGCTACTGCAGAATCAACTCACAATATCCACTCAGGATATACTACACTCAGTTTGTACTGGGCTGACTGAAAAAATGTCATGATTTTTATTCTGAAACACAGAAAAGACACCTTTAGGCTGCCCCTTTCCAAGACAAAAGAGCATGACTGACTTCTGTTCCATGGCCTCAGAGCTGGGAACCAATGCCAAAACAAATTATTAATACCAAAAAAGTGTCTTTAAAACTGCCATATGAAGTGTTGCTATTTTGTGTTACTCATTTTTAATACAAGGAAGACTTTGCCCTGAAGTTTTTATCTCAACAAGATTTTTTTTCTAGTTATCTTACAGCAGTTTTAACCCTTCCTGAAATATGTATTTGAATTCCTGGAATCAGTCTGAATGTAGAAATCATGGAAGTACCACTTCATTAAAACAAGTAAAACCACAGTATGTATGTAGCAGGGATGAATGTTTTGCAGCTGTACCATCATTTGTCCAATGACTATCCATCATTTGTTGTAATTTTTTTACTTCACTGAGTTTGTATTTTTTGGCTTTTATGTTCAAAGTATGTTTATAGCTTTATAAATAAAGTAATTGCCAGAGTGGCTGTTTAAAAGAGGCCACTGGAAGTTATAATGCTATCAAACTCTCAAGTAACTATTTCTTAGCATTCATTGCTTTTGTTTTTTCCCTTCAGTATTTGTACGCTTGAATAGTTTTTAGAATAACCCCCCATAACCTTCAATGGGTAAGACTGAAGTTGTAAGCCCAGGATATGAAGAAATACTTTTTTCTACAATTCCTACTGCCATCCAGCCTTCCCCACCCTCTCCCACACTTAATCCCTTTATCTAAGAGAAGCCTGATCCCTAATCATGCAACTGATTTGAAAAAAAAAAAGTTAGGAAAGCACCACACGACTTAAACAGCCACTGTAACAGTGGGAAGTCTGTCTCCCCTGCCTTCTGGAATTTCGGAGTACACAGCCAAGGCCTGTTACAGCAGCAAGGAGCAGGTTCAGCTGCAGCATGGAACAGGCACCAGCCACATGACAGCCCAGACTCTCAGAATGCCCCAGTGTCCTTCTCTACAGCTGACCCACTAGTATTACTGGAGTGGGTAAGATAACTTGAGAGATTAGAAAAAAAATCTTCCTGCTGACATTCCTGCCAGGCAGCTACAGAAATTGAATCTGGCTGAAATCTGAGTCAGTACTACAGGGGAATTTCAATTAGAGAAAGTAAGTTGTATGCAATCCTAACTACCAAGACTAGTGAGAGAATTCCAAATCTGCCAAAGCTGCACAGTGCCTGGGGCACACAGACCAGCCCTCCCCTACACCTCCACGGGTGCCTCAGGGCCAGCAGCCAAGAGTCACGACCCGGGGCTTCGGCAGAGGCTCGACCACTGCACACTCAACCAGCACAGCTCAGGTTTTGGGCCAGCTGCTCTCACAATAACAAGTTTTATCCCAGGTGTGGTTACACAGTGAGGAAGACAAACTGTCTGTCTCTGGCTCACCCTAGAGCAGCACAAGGCACGGTGCAGGGGGAGCTGCTGCAGACACTGACGCTGGGCTCACGCCAAGCACCCAGAGGATCCACAGGCGCTGCTGCCACCCACCACAATTACACCAGGCTTCCGTATTAGCCACGGCACTCGGAGGGGGAACAAGTGTACTCTGGGACACTGCACCCACAGATGATTTGTTTCTTGTAAGAATCCAATGTAAGCTGAACATTAACTACAAACACAGGCACAGAAATGACATCACATTTTCCTCTCGAAGCGCTTTTAAACTGAGGTGCTTTGTTTGCCATACGGGCTGCTGGAAAGGCTTCAGCATGTCCAAGTGCAGCAGTGGAGTATTTTATGCCCACTGACAATGTCTAACACACCCAATGGAATGCACAGCAGCACAAAGGCAGGCCCCACAACCTCCTGTGCAACCAGATGTGAGGAGAGGTTGTATCCAAAGCAGGGGTTTGAATGCTGATTTAGAGCAAATTCTGAATGCTTTCATAATGGTTACATCCACAATTTAGGTAATCTTGGTAAGCCATCAAAAAATCTCACTGGATATTCAACCATCACCCAACTTCATCTCAAACTTGCCCACTGTGTCAGACTAGTGCCCTGCATTAGTCATTTAAAAAAACCCTTTACATCTGTTTTATTTCAATTAACCTCTGCCTCAGTGCTATTATTTCTACATTCAGTAATAACTGACAGTAAAATTGTCTAGTTCCAAATAACTAGAACCATTTGCAAACAAAAGTTTAAAAGCCCTTTATTAATTCAGAAGTGAAACACCAATATTTCAAGTGAGATAAGTATGTTTATTAAGGTTCATTCTACTCTAAGGTTTATACAGAGAATGGAATGCAATACAAGCTAAGAGCACACCTCAAAGATCTACCACACAACCATCCCCTACTCCCTATTAGGGAACTGTAAAAAAAAAAAAAATCAGAAAACCAGTTACTGTTTAACTAGTTGCAAGTGGCTTTGTCCAAAGAAGTTAAGCTCGATATTGCATTAGCTTTGTATGCAATAATTAAGTCCCTACAAGCTGAAGTATAGAGAGGCATGAGATTTCCTGTGGACACATGAAACCATGTTTTCCAAGAGCTACATCACAAGGGTCTTTAAAACTGCCTAAAAACCAGCCACTAATGGCATGCACAGGTCAATAATATTAACTTTGGTAATGTCAGTCATTTTTGGTCAAATCTGGATTCCACTTTAAACAGTAACATGTATAAAAACACACCCATCCTGTGCATAAAGCAACACGCTTTATTTGCTATCACCTAGAGGCAGGTCTTCGAGACATGGCTGAAGTATTCAAATTTAACTGTCAGGAGCTTGTTTAGTTCTAAATCACATTTTCACTAGTCTATAAGGCAAGACTAAAAGGACAAGAAAGTGGTCAAATATTTAATTATTTTTTTAAATGCAGGACAAGAACCATCTTGAAAATTATATAGCTTTAAGTAACACTTAACTTTTCTCCACAATGTTTTTGTAAGAAATCCAGTAACTTTTTTACATTATCTAGTTCCCCAAGACACATTCTGGTTTGTTTTTCTTTCTGAAGTTATCAATACCCTGTAAATACATGTGTTTTGCTCTTCTTGAGGAAGAAGACATAGATGTTTTTATTTACAACAGAGTCAATCCTTAGCACTATAACTGGACTTCAAGAGTTTAAAAGTGTAATGAAAATGATAACCTTAAGTGCTACTTCCCATACAGAATCCACACTTAGTTCAATTTTATTCATTGCAAAGTAAAAAGACACCCAATTACACTAGTAAAAACTCAGATTTAGATCTGTACTCAAAAAAACACTACACATGCAAAGGGAACAACATCCTGCTAACACAACTTCATTTGCTGCTGCATTTGTCTAATATTAACAATTATGAACAGGGCAGTGCAACTAGTATTTGGAACAATCCTTACAGTGTAAGAGTGTCAGGCACAATACTTCATTTCTCTTCACACCACTGGTTCTCTTTACGTACCTGGAAGAGCAGTTTAACTGTTAGTATGTTGCAGTGAAATTCTAAGCCTTGGATATAAATACCCATAAGTATTCAGGATTATTTACAGCAGAGACAAACTTGGAGAGCTTTAGTTTTTCACACAGATTTTGCAATTATAAATGCCATCTGCCAAACTGGTTTATTTATCAATGTAAACCAGTTTTTTCACGCCTAGGTTTGATCAAATCTGAAATTCTCTGATCAAGTAAAGCAAATGGAGTACCTTAAGTCTAAGCTTTTTGTTTCATGACATAGCACTGAAAAATACCCAAGTCTACAATTCATTGCCTTGTGATAAAACCAGGCATCTTGTTCTGCTTATTCCCAACTCCGCCATTTTGCAGTTGATTTGTTGGTCGAGTTCTAAGATGAATGAGTTTGTTAGTTAGAGAACTCAAACTTACCTTTCCTGCCACATGCAGCAATACACCTTCAGCATTCTGACTTACAGTCCCAAACCAGCAAACTAAGACTGCCAGAAACAATCCTAAGTGCCTTCTTATTAGACATGCTGGAGCTAGAAAAATCAATACACTTTGTTTTGACCTTTTCAGCTAATGGGCTGCAAGCATGGTAAGACTCCAAAAAGTCTTCTGCGAGTAGCACCCCTATTATGAGGAGTTGATGCATTAGTTTCTATTTATTGGTAACAAGTCTGTTGCATCACAAATTGAGTTATGAAGCACCACACAGCAATTCAGCACAAACAGCCAGCTAAATTATAATTAAACCCAGATCAAGTACCTGTGCTTCTTCCTCTTCAGTGAAGTCATTCTTAATATTGAACGTCTTGCGAATTTCTTCTGGAGTTTTCCCCTTGATCATGTTTGCCACTGTCTTGCATGTGACATCCAGCAAACCTTTGATGTCCAAGTAATTTGCAGCCTGTAAAAGAGTTTTCAGATTTAAAGCCCCCATATCAATATTCTGCCTCTGTAGATGCAGTACCGAAGTTAAGTTTACACTGAAATTTTAGAATACTGTGTGCAAACAGATCATCTCCACTTTGAGAAGCTTCTAGCTAGTACCTAAAACTTGCTTGCCAAACAGACTGTAGTCATTTGTACCATGAAAAATACTCCTCCTGCTACACCTTTTTGCAGCTTTCAGAAGTCTGCAAACATCCACGATCTTCAGTGTGGCAGTACTGTTAACTAGCCAAGGCAGGTAATGTTTGCTCTCAGGTCCATACAAGGTACAAATTTAACAGTCAAAGTTAGATTTTCATTTTTATGCAGATCTCCAGAACTCCGTAACTAGTAATAAGCCCTCAACTTGGACTTGAGAGCCACAAGAATAAAAGACAGTGCTATTTGGAAAAGTATATTGATTAATGAGTGAGTATAGATTAATGCCAGCATTAGGCCAGCAAGCATTCCAACATCCTCAGCAATTTCAGCCAAGACTTACCAGAACCACCTGCCCTCCCCACATGCCCCCTTTCCAATGAAAAAGTAACTCAAGAAGCATAAAGGCTTTCTTTCTCAAGTGCATAGCAGAGCTGCACTTCACAGGCACAGTCTTTGCACTTCTCAAGGACACTCACCAGGATAAGTTCAAAAAGTGTTCCTTGGTCTACTTTCAGAAACTCTTGATCCCACACAGGGATGTCATCTGTTCTCTTTTCTTTGTTCTCATCATCCTCAGGAGGAGGTGGATCATCCTTGTGATGGGTGCACCACTGAATCACCTAATTGTGGTTTTGATAAAAAAAGTTTTACCCAAGTGATTCTCCCATTAAACCCCAACTACAACTTAACTTCATAATGGAAGAAATGTACCTTTTCCTCTAGACTAATATTAAAATCCTGTATGAAAATGCTCAAATCCCAATATTTTCATTTTAGAACAACTGATCCCCAATTCCAGAATACAACACCTTTCAGAAATCCCAACTGAGCTACTAGCATGTTAATTACTTAATCTTAAATGCCAGCTGCTGGTGCTATGAAGTTATTCATCTCCGTGCTAACATACATGAGCCGTACAAAGAAAACCTAAACCTCATTTTGCTGTATTTAATCTGTTTGCAGAAATGTACTTTGTAGTTTCTACTTTGTAGACCACTACACAGGGGAAGAGTGGTAATAGCTACCAGCAGGTCACGTTCACCCCAGTACAAAGTTCAGCCGGCATGTTTGCTATTAGTGTTGGTTTGGGGTTTGTTTTGGTTTTTTGTTAGTTTGGGAACATGCAATGTCATGATCCAGACAAATAAAGGAGCGAAGATCTACTGCAAGCAAAATCCTGTTCCATTTCACCAACCTGAGAGAGTCTGCAAGTTTAATTTCTCTATCTGTTCACTAGGAAACAATTCCTAACCCTATATTTACCCCAAAACAGGCACAATAGTTTGGTGCTTACTTTGGCACTACTCTTTCTATTTGAAAGCATAAAGAATCTTTGACACCCCACAACTGCATTTTTCTCCCTTTACCCAATGACCATGGTCTGTTAATGAATTTAACATCACCAAGTGCACACAGAGTCCCTTGAGCACTGTCACCCAGACAGTGACTGCCACTGCCAGTCACTCTCACCACTGCCTGTCCCTTCATTCTTTCTCCAAACATTTGCATCTTATGAACAGCCGCCTCAGTCTGCAGAATCCAATTAAAATCAGACTGCCAGTGTGCCCAGATGCCCAGCACCACTTCCTCAGGAAGCCTGTGTGGCCTCCAGCAGCTGTTCCAGGCCACCCCTGTATGTTCTCTGCCATTACCTGCCTGCCAGCCTCAGCCCACGTGCCCGTGCTCATGCACATTGACTTGGTTAAGTTGGTAGCACGTGAAAAAGTGAAAAATACTTTTTAACTAATAGCTCATAATACCCAACTCCAAGATGAATTTCACGTTTCTTTACTGCCATGCAGCACAACCACTTCCATCATCTTACCTTTTTTAAGATGGCTGCATTAACATTTGGAAGAGGGACTGGGTCATCATCACCTTCATCATCCATTCCCAAATCTAAAAATGGAAATATGACTGAGCAATTGGCAGACAAAACCATTTATTGAACGGGGATGCTTCATCAATTCACTATTTGACAACACTGAGGCTAAATGATTGGTAACAAAGGACCTCTAAACCACGAGGTCAGGAGATTTTGTAAGGCTTTGTGGAGCTATGGCTGCATTATACATCCTAGGTTGTACCAAGCTGAGGTTATGTGGTTGATAAGGCTGCCTCATCAAATGAGAGCATCTACAAACCATCAGCTAAGCAGTCACTTGGTAACTCAGTGTTCTGAATCTGAATTCAGATGCTGAACAATCTGACAAACATTTGTGTATTTTTACCACTTACACAGTTTCAACCCACAAGTTCTCACTGAGGGCTCCCATTCCATTTATGATTAAATATGAATTCAAATCTACTGTGGTAAATCAACACCATGTCTTGTCCTCTGCATGAGCAGGAAATACTGCAGCCACAGAAGTGCTGCTCTCAGGCTCTGAATCACCTGTACTGATCCTGTACCAGCTGAAGAAGTTCACATGGTAAGACACAAATCCTTCCATCAAAAAAAAAACATTTATAAAGCATGCTTCCAACACGCCTTGTTTTAAAAGCTTGTCAGCATGCTCCAGAGAGATTTGGATTTGTCCCCTTGGTATGATCAAGGAATCAATGTAAAAATTAGGAGAAAAAGACAATTAAAGTTTCAACTTTATACACAGAACAAATACCACATTAGCCATCTTTGATTAGAGAATGTGCCTTTTTTATTACCCAAATGCTAACAGTTGGATGACACCCTAGCTGTCAAAGACATCTTGTAATTAGTTATGTAATTGAGTAAAGATGCAGACCTTCACTCATTACACAGATGAGCCAATCCTACATGACCAAGGAACTTAATTTTTAAGAACATATGACCATCATCACTCCTCAAATTTGAATGTGATAAAAATCATGTGTATCTGTATTTAGACAAGTCTGCTACTGTTGCTATCAGTGGGATGCTAATTAACACCACTTTTTTTGTTTGAAATGACTCCACAGATTCAGAACTGAAACACTGCCATTAAAAGATACTGAAATAATTCAAGCAATAGCTGAAGTTCAGTCAACTCTACTTGACTTGTCACATCACCTCTGAACCAGCAATTTCATGCGTCAGCAGAAAATTGTTATTTCATTGGTGGCCCTGTTGTGCTCAGTACAACCCAAACTTTCAGCTCCTCCCCTCTCAGCACCCAACACACAAAACATTAACTGCTGCTCGGCCACCTGCACTGACAATGCATTTCACCTGTACTAGCAGACAAGCTGCTTCTCCCCCAGGTTAGAAAGACAAGTTTCTGGTGCCCAGCTTACACCCTTGCCAGGAATAACTTCCCTCTATCTCCAGCTGAGTGTCACTGAACACCAGCAGTGACACAGCTCCTGCAGGAGAAAACTGAGAATTGTGCACCCTAATGAATTCCATTTCCTGTTTCTGTTGCCAGCCATGTCCAACAGCATCTTATTAACAGAGTAAGTGTTCAATGCCTGACATAATTCAACCTTATTTTTACTGTTCTTGTAAGGCGTCACAACAAAACAAAGATCCACATGCAAGAGCATAATATCACCTACATGTACAGAAAGAATTGTTTTCAAGTTAATTCATGAATACATCCAAAAACGAGAAAAACCCACCAGTAAACAATGAGGATTTGCACTAGAGGGATTAGACAGTTTGCTCTGTATCCCAGCCATCTGGCAAATTTCCCCTCCCCCGCCACGAGTTCTTTTGTTTCAAATTTATGTCAGCAGGAGATCAGACCTAAGTATTTACCCCAAATAATTTAACAGCATTCACAAGCTCACAACACAGGTTTAACTTCAGCTCTTTATTGCATTGATTTATTATCTCCCACTCCATACAAGTGATATTTACATTTTAAGACTGGTTTGTGTGCTTAAATAAACCAAAGTTTTAAATATTATTAATGTTCTGTTTGCTTAATTCTTCCAAAACTGAAGTAGACTGTAGGCAAGGCAGTGGGCTGCTTGTATTTTACTGATCTCCCTAAAAGTGCTCTTAACCAGGGCTTTTTACAAGAGCACATCCACCCTAAAGAGTTTCAGCTACGACAGCAGGAGTTCCAGCTGTTCGGGCAGGAGGCAGCAAGCTGCTCCACACACCTGGGAATCCTTTTTCTGCACAGTACCAGCTTGCCTCAATACCAGTCCAAGAGGCTTCCTCAGGGTCTCACACTCTTACCTTCCAGCATAGTCTTTATAGTCACAGACTGTTTGGCAATTTCCACATCAACTTCAAAGATTTCTCCATCTGAACTCTGCAGTTTAATTGAAGGCATCTACAAGAGAAGGACAGTTATTTCCACAAGATATTCAGCAAATGTTACAAGTTCAGCTGACTCAAAGATGTGCATCACCTTCACTGCTGAAATTGTTTCTTCCCAACAACAGACAGCCCAATGCCACTTTAAGGTGCACTCAGTGGAAATTTATTCCCTCCTTGAATCAACAGCCCTAAATTCATTAATCCTCATGCTTAAAAAACAAGGATTTACTGAAATCTACCAATGTATGAGCTTTTTTCCTTAATTTTAAAGCATAAAATACACAGATTAGTCAACACTGCCTTTTTTCTCCAGTACAACACTGAGGCTATCTTTATCTTGAAAAAAAATTTCAACACTTCCAAAACACCGCTTGCCTTCAAATCCAAACAACTGCTACTCACTTCAACTGCTCAGACTATGTCAGATCTCAGAAGCATTTTCAAATGATAGCCTCTGGAACAGAATCATAACATTGAGGTTGGAAGGAATTCCCCTAGACAGAGTCTAGTCCAGCCTCCCTTGCTCCAGAGTTAAAACAGACCAGGTTACTGCGGATCCAAGGCTTTCCTCCAGAGAAGTGTTTGGTTTTCTGAAGAGATTAAAAAGCAATAAACTCCTACAAGGAAGGCCTTCAGAGCAGGAAGCAAGATCAGTACTTCATTAGTACCTGAGATGACCATGCATTTTAACCAAGCTCCTCAAACAAACTGTAGTAAGACCTACAATAAAGAGGCAGCAGGCTTGAAAGATGTCATTAGCACAAACAGAATCAAATTTTACAAGAAAGCATCATTGCAGATATGTAACAACTCAAACCCAGAAGTAAAGCACATGACACAGAAGCCAGGAGATTACAACTTCTGTCTGAAACAACACATGCAGACCATGGGAGGCATCACTGCTCTTGAGCCAGCCAAAGGAGACTATAAACACAACTGTCTGGCCACATAAATGTTATAAATTTGTACTCAACCAGCTAGTAGGATGTGTTGTAAGTTCCTTTACCACTCAAAATATTTGTTAGCATCAAACCATTGCAACAGTTTCCTTTTTTTTTTGTTTGTTTTTTTGATCCTCGAGTTACCTGTTTCAAGATCACTAAAGCTTTTGTTTGCAGAGCCTGCAACTACTGTGAACAGCTCTGGAACAAAGAATTTCAATTAAATTTCAAATGTTCTTCCCCCACCAAACTGACAAGCTTCACACACTAGTTCCTCACAGTAGTACCTGAGCTATCAACAGTTCATTAACTGGACCACCGCAGCAAACTTGCATTACCTCTTTCTGAAAGCACATCAGTGTAATGTGGCTGAGCCTGACAGCCCTGTGCAAACCCGGGCCAAGGAAGCCTCGGCCAACACGTGTTATTAAGCAGCTCACACCAGCCCCGAGTTCTCATTGCTTTAATTTCCATTTGGCAGCGAGCAGCCAGTTAATGTTTACACAGCAATGTAACCCTATATGACAGTGCTACTTCTAATTAAGATGGGTGTTCTGGAGGAACACAGTCATGATTGTTCCAAAGGTACAAGTGTGTGTGTGTATATATATACACACACGCACGCACAAAATCTAAATCTGGATTAAAGCACGGTTCTGGGTTAGCAGTTTGAATGATGTTCTGGGAAAAATGCTGTAGGCACACATTTTAAATTTAATGCATCTGTTCTTGCAGTGACTGCCTGGGAGCACTCCAGAACAAACCCAGCTCCATCGCCAGCCTCCCTGTGCCTGGGCTTACATAATGCTGCACAGCAGAGCCGGCCAGGAAGGGATGCTGCCTTAGCCACGGGAGCCCCTGCAAGGATATTTCTCTATCACCTAAACCTGATTCTAACAAGACCTTTAGCTATTGCTGCGAGTCTGAAACAGGTAGAATGAAGTTAAACGACTGCCTTATCATTGACAACACATCAGAATGTCATCCAAATTTCATTATTTTTTTACACCACAGAACTCAGTGTCCTAGAAAACAGAGGGGGAAAAAAAAGTAATTTTTAGCAATCTGCAGTACAGCTCTGGGAGGTGACAGCCCCTGGGCAGCAGCACCACTGGGTGACTAAGCAAACCAGTCCTATAGGCTTTACTCGACAACAGCACAACAGGCTGGGAACCGGGCTGAAGCTAAACCTGAATTACAGCGGTAATTTACATGTCTAAGCCTTAAACGCCGAGCTCAGCCACCTACAGCTGCGCCTCCCAGCGCCATTTCGATAGATGGCCGCTGCTTCCCCCGGCCTCCCGCGCCAGCGCCGGTAACCAGGAGCCAGGTAACGAAGGCACACCTGAGGCGCGGCCTCTCCGGGACACGGCGGGGGAGGCACCGCCGCCCGGGGCCACGGCAGGGGGGCTCGCTCTGCTCGGAGGCTTCACCCACGGCCCCCCCGGGAGCTTCGCTGCCGCACGGCCCGGGAGGGCTCGGCCCCAGCGAACCCCGGGAGCTCCATCCCTGCACGGCCCAGGAGCGCTCACTTTCCGCCGGCCCCGGCCCGGCCCCCGCGGTCACCCCGCGGCCTCCC
>WBMY01013876.1:1416870-1435469 GCA_013397315.1 Donacobius atricapilla
AGGATCCTCACCCGGAGCACACTGCGCCTCTTCCATCACCAGTCCCATGTGATTAGCAATTCATGTTTTATACATGACTTATTATATACACACATACCAGGAGCAATCATTTCAATTTCCATCCCAAAATTCTGTTCACCAGAGAGCAATTAAGAGATCAGTAGTTCCACCTATCTTAAAGAATAATGCTTTTAAGCTTCAGCACAGGTTTTAAAAGGCTAAAACATGCTGCACTGCTTATTTAAAACCAAAAGTGTTGTTTCAGCCTTTTTTTCCTGTCCGTATGCCAACACACTCTGGTCCCTTGCTCAAGAAAGCAGCCTGCCTTTATTCCCATCCAAAAGGAGTACAGCCAAATGAATTAGAACACCAAAATAACTTTTTTTTTAAACCACAAAAGGCTGACTCATGAACTGCTGACTCTGCAGGGCTTTGTTGGTGTGTTCATGGGTACTGAAAGATTTCTACACAGTCCAGTATGATTTTACTTAACACTTTACCTGTTTCCAACCTTCTCCCAGAAGAACTTGCAGAACACCAATACTGTCTGTGATGATTGCTGTAGCATACAGAAGGCATCCAATGCCTTCTACAATGTTTCAAAAACCACTGCTTGCAGACATTTTGCTCCAAAAATCCAAGCTCATACAAACCATGAGCATGGTTGCAAAAAACATGGAACACATAAAAAGCCGTTTCTTGGGCAAAATTTGCTCTAAGAGCAGGAGACCCTTAAAACATATTAAGAGTTTTCAGGAGTGATTTGCATCCAGACAAAACAGGGAGCAATTAGAACAACAAATGAGTGTGGAACAGGTGCATAAGGGGGTAATGAGAATGGAGGCACACCTTCAACTCACTGAATTTGGAGCAGCATTCAATTTGAAATTCAAAACTGTGATCACACATCTTACAACCATTTTTCCTGAATGAACAAGAGTACTTATTCTTCAGCCCCCTCCCAAGGTAACAGCTCCTCCAAGAGCAGGAACTGCACTCCAGTATTACTAAGGAAATTAAGAAGGGAAAAAGAATGTGTTTTTTGAACTATGAAAAATAAACCCAGCACTATCATAAGCAAGTTTGGTTTTGTCTTGTACAGGAGGAAATCCTTTAAGAATCAGGATAAATTTTTAAATTGTCAGAGCAAAGACTTTGTCCCAAGGCCCTTGAAACACAATTGCTTTCTAGAAAGGACTCAGTGCCTTAGTTTACTACTAGAAAATCAAAATAAATCCCATGGAACATAGATTGGTAGGTCTTGGCAGATCTTAGCATTTTTTTTTTGTTACTAGCAGAGCTTTTGACAGGAACTGCACCAAGACTCAGGCAGGTGAAATGTCACAGCTTCCACTGGCAGGATGTCCCCTCACCACCTTTTTCACAGGGCAGAATTTGTTCTGTTACCATTCAGACATACAGGGTAGGAGGTAACACTCTGCACCCTCCCAGGCACCCAGTATCTTGCCAGGGTATTATCAGAAGACCTAAATGAGGTAACATTGCCCAAGCACTTGAGCAGGGATGCTGAGTGTGTACGGAAGCGTTAGCAGCTAGAAACAATCCGAAATGAGCACCAGGTGACAGACACACACTGGGTACCCTGGCCAAACACCCATCGACAGCAGCAGCCAGCCCCAAGCTCCAGGGATCGGGGAAGAGGGAGCCATAAGCAGAACAACAAAGCAGAGGGTGGAAATAGGCAGAAGAAAGGTGTAGAAAGAGGGTGAAGGAGGAAAAAAGTCTGGCAAATCTATATGCCTTTGTATGTATATAATACATATTCTGTCTCATTTCTGATTTAATGGGCCCTTAGTTCAGGACCAGCCTGCACTAGTTTAGGGTGCTTTGATATGATATGGCCAATGTCTTACACAAAATGAAATATAAAAAGCTCAAAACGCTCTCCTTTTGTCTATCAATATGCTCTTGGCTCTATTCAAGTTCTGAGAAAGAAGAAAAAAAAAGCTCATGGAGAAGTGTCATTTCATTCCCAGCTGACTTCTGCTAACCTAAATCCCAATGTCAGCCCTCCCCACCAAGAACTTGGTGTGATATTTCCACTTAAACACTGAACTCCCACGATATGGGATTTCCAGCTATGCCTCTATTTTGTTTCGTGGAATGCACCAGGTGTTGGGGAGAGGGAGGAATTACCAGTGATCTCCAAATTTCACTCATTTCTCTGCTGCCACCATGCTCACAGGCTGAAGTGAAGGAAGTTCTGTGCAGGTGGACTAATCAATCAGCTACCAATAAATCAAACCCCAATTATCTATATCTTTGTTTCTTCGCTTGCACCTTCCAAGGTGGGCTCAGCCGGTTAGTGCTCCATCACAGCAACGATTTTTTTTCTTCACAATGTAGTTTTCACACTGGAATCTTCACACAGACCATTGCAACATAATTACAGAGGAAAGCACAAAAACTGGAGTTGACTCCAACATTGTCCATGGACTTTACTAACAACCACTTGGATTTGTGTACAGAAAGTGAAGCAAGGAAAGGACTGCTCCTCACCAGAGCAGATGAGTCATGCCAATTAAAGCAACAAGGAAAGCAGAAAATAGGGCAAAGTCATTCCTCTTGAAGGAATAGTGTCAACGAAAGCACAAAGTCCGATCTACACAAACACACAGAACGACAGGCAACAGGAATGGAACGTGAACTACTCTCAGCAAAGGATTTTTTTAATAGTGATCAAAGCAAAAGCTCCCATTATACTAAAAAAAGACACTTCAGATGCACTTATTTTTAGCATGCACTTCTTCCTGTAAGAGATCAAACTACAGCAGACTGAGCTCCCCAGAAGCCATTTGGAACCCAACCTACAGGACAAGGCTCAAGTTTTGCTGAAGGAAAAGCAACCACTTGAGCCCTTTCTGAAAGGGGATGAAGTAATGCTTGATGAAATGCAGCATCTTCTTTGCAAGTTAAAGAATTAAGTGGCCCTCCAGCTTTTCAGAAAAGCAAGAAAGCACCAAAAAGCACATCCAGGACTAAACCTCCAGGTAAGTTGGACATCTGCAAAATTTGTGTGTTCCCTTAGAAACAAGCAGTGTAAAAAACAAACCTCCACATTATTACAGATTCTACATCATGCCCAAGAAACTCAGTCTCCAACAATATAAATATTAAGAGTCTTTCTATTAAGTCAACAGCCAGGTACATCATTTAGACGTACCCAAGAAGTTTCACACACAAGCCTTAAGAAGGCGTAACGTATGAATTTTGGCTTTGAACCAAATCAAATTTGGATTCAAATTTTGAAGAAGTTAGTAGAATTGAAATATTGAAACAGAAGTTAACATAAACCACATACCACCGTTTTTCAGAATGGAAGTCTGGGCAAATACACGTAGCACTAAACTTCAAGTTGTTTCCTTTAATATTTACAAAACTGTTTTTATTCTTAGTTTTTCAGAAAAGTGATTTTAAGTATTAGCACCTACATTGTAAATGACTCAAACTTAGATTTACACTTGAAATAAAGCCACACGCAGTCAGTTAAGTGAACCTATATTCTTCCATTTCTGAGTATTTCAGTAGAGCACCAAGAGGGAAAGAGCAACATGTGAGTAACCAGCAAGCTGGTCTCAGCTGTGAGACACAGGCCCAGGCACCTTCCTGGGACAGGATTCAAAAGGTCAGAGTTTTCCAGCACACTCCAAATCACTTCAGTTTTAGTTATTTATAAGGTGGAAATTTCTAGGCAAGTTTATAAAACCCATCCAGCTACATGTTAGTTTATTAAACCACAGTTGACCTGAGATGTAATTAGAATTTTGACATTTTTCCATACTTAGTTCACAAGTTTATTATGAAAAACACTGCAGCTTTGTCCCGCAGTAACATTGTTTTACAGAAAAAAAACAGTTCTGTTCAAAGTAATTCACTATCCTTGGACAATTACAAGGGACAATATGGTAGGGCAGAGTGGAAAGGGAACTGAGTGCAGACGAAAAAAAAAAAAAATCAATACAATTAAATTAAACAGTATTCCCTGAAAATAAAACAAACAAACAGTTTCAGAACAAATATGAGGCCTTGGTACTTATTTTAAAAATGTTCTTTAAGCTTCAATGATTGTTTGCTGCTACCCTTATCTACAGTCATGCTGAATAAAGCTATAGCTAAATGGAAAGTTAAATGTATTCACGAGGTGTTAATGTCTACATCTTATTATTTGCAGTCTCTCAGAGAAAGCAAAAGTAACTACAAATAGCGCTATGCCAGAAACTGGTTTCTTGACCAACAATGTTGCTTCAGCATGCAATGAACTGGTTCATTCTAAAGTGGTCACAGTTGTTGATGACAAGAGGCTTTGTACTGAATATGGCACGTCTTTTGGTCCATGTGAAAACGAAGTTTGAATGTTAAATATTTTCTGACACTTTGGAGTTACTGTTGCTCTTCCCATTTTCTTTAGGTCAACATATGGTTCATGGCAATACTGTACAGGTCTAAAATCTCTTTACAGGAAGTAGTCTGGGGTGCGACGAGTAACATGCGGTTCACCTCTACGCGGTGCCGGGTCAAACTGCAAACTGAAGAGCACAGACATCAATGAAAACACAGCAGCTCAGCTTACATTCAGGCATGTTCTAGCCAGGAATTACAGAATGGAATTACAGGCATTACAGGTGGGTCTTTGCAAGTTTTATCAACCAAATTAAGTATTCTAGAACAAGGGGTCCAGCTCTTCCACTCCTATTAGTATGTACTTTTAAACATCACATTTTTAAATTCCTCTTACTATGAAGGTCTGGAGAGAAAATAATTTTAGCTTTAAGACTTAAACTGATAGAACATTAGTATCTATTAGAAAGTCAAAGTCTCCAGTTATTATCAAAGAGGGCAGTTTGCACAGTGCTTTTGCCTCTACTAGTAAAGTTGCTGCTGCAGTAGTTGGTCACAAATCTCATTCAAAAAGCTGACATCCCAACACCTGAAGAATTCAAAGCTTACAAAAGTCTCCTGCCCAAGACTGACAGGAAGGCATTACCTGAGATGTGACAGACTACTCCTGCTCTCAGGTCACATCCCTACACAGTAAATCATTAAAATCCAGGTAGTTAAAACAAAAATGAGGAGTCTCACTTAAATCTGACAGAGAAGATCTCAACAGCAACCGTTCCAGAGGCTTGCTGCCAAGACGTTAAATGTGACTAACCCAACAATTCCACACTCATTCCAGCTCCCAAAAGCTTGGAGAGGGGGAAAAACCCCCAAACTTTAACACAATTAAGTGGTATCTTAAAATCACGGGCAACAGAATTCTCATTTTTAAACATACTTACAAGGAGTATTTTAGAGTATCATCAAGTTCCATAATTGCAGCCTGGTTGCCACAACGGTAACAATAGTTTGGAGCACTGAAAATTGTTACTACATTCCGATCATGGCACCAGTTGTACCCCTGGAGAGGAAGGAAAAAATAATTATGACAACCAAGTTAAAGTACCTCATGTACTGACTACAAACCAACCTTTTAATGCGCACAGCCCGAAGTGGCATTTGTGGGGTTACTTTAAGTAAGTTTAAGCCTGTATCTTTTTTCTCTTTTGGAGAGAAAAAGAGGGAAAACAGGAATTTTGGCCTTCATAAGTTGCTCTCTACTAGCAAATATGAGCTAGATATTAAAAAAAAGAGGAAAAACAAACCACCTAGCAAGATTTCTCCATTGCATTAGCATTAGGTAGTTAAAACGGCGATTCTGAAGTACAAATCTACTCAATCTTCAACTGTGATCACCAAAACCAGAGTTCAGAGGCACATTTAGAAATCTGAACTGCTAGGAGTAACTAAAGACCAAGAACAAAAGCATATATCCAAGCTAAAAAGAAAAATTGTACCTTTTTTTTCCAAGAGACATATATTTAAAAACCTTTTTATCTACACAGAAATGCAATACCACATCTAGTACCAAAGCCTGGTTTGGGATACTACTGTAATTTTCAGGAAAAGGCGGCCAAAATAAAGGTTACTCCACTATCAAACTCTTTCAGTTGCACGTGAATACTGTCAAGGTCAAGTTTCTTGGCTGGATCATCACCTGTACAGCAGCATATGCACATCTCCAACACACAGAGCATGGAATAAATGGACCAAGGACACAATCCAAAGTTTGAACACACAGGCTGTCCTGCTCACCTCCATTACCAACTGATGAGCTCTTGAAACCAATGTAAGGCCATTAGCATGGTTAAAGGTTTCTGAAATATCCTGTCCAAATGTGTAACCTGCACCTCGAGGAGAAATTCCCCAGCCACCGCGATCATCTGGATCTGACCATAGCAAGTCACACATTGGACCCTGTAAGAGATGCAGATGATGTTTCAGAGGTGAAGTGCAAAGACCCAAACCCAAACAAAACCCAAAAAAACTCGCACTACCCGTGCACAACTCTTTGAGACTTAATATGTTTCTTTCTTTAAGCAAGGACATGCTCCTCGTTTTTCCTTTAAAAAATCCAAACAGGAAGACAGGCACTGTAATATTGCTAAGTTGATTTGAATTTCATTTTCAGCCTGTGAACTTAACCCCCAATACATGCTGAATCATCAGTCTCATTGACTTAGAAAATTATTTTTCAGTACCTCATGGGGAACTTCCTGCAAGCGATCAAGGGCTCTGATGTGATCCAGTGTATCTATAGATGGAGAGAGGCCACCATGTAGACAAAAAATCTGCAAGAGTTAAGAAACATGAAGTTTATTTGCATTAATCAGTGCAGTTAGAACAGTTTAGAATAAATGATTATGAGAAAATCTGTGTGAGATTCCTTTCAAGACGAGAGCGGACAGGATGCAGTGTTAAGAGCTCCCTTTACAATCAAAAACATTCAGCTTTGTCAAATGTCAACATACCTGGCCGTCCACCAAGGCAGTTAGAGGCAGGTAATCAAAAAGGTCTGTAAAGTATTTCCAAACATTTGCATTTCCGTATTTCCTTAAACATTCATCATAGAAACCATAAACTTGTGTGATTTGCCTGCTTTCATGGTTCCCTCGAAGAATTGTGATACGTTCACGGTAACGGACCTAAACAGAACAGTTTATTTTAGCACATCAATGACCAACTCTTCCCCAGAACGGAATTCACACTCCTCATTCCCTGCCAGGCGTCAATAAAGCAACTAAAACCAAACCATTCTGAAAATTCAATTACAACCTTTGAGGTAAAAAAAAAGGACTCATTTATTCAAATCTTCAGCTGCCAAATACTTTTGAATCACACAGAGATTAATTACAAGCTGTGTTTATTATTACTAGTGGACTTCACTACACCTGTGCATTAAGCTGATCTCTCCAAGCAAATTCTTACAGACCGCTACTTCGGCAGGTAAAAAAGGAACACTCATTTTAGATAAAGCTCAGGCTTGTACCTAAACATTTTTATAATATTTTTTTAAGAACTGACTCAGAAAACTAAGACAGCCAAAAAGGCAGTTTCAGACCTCTAATAGCAATGCAGTGAAAATCATAATAGATATTAAGCGTAGTCAGGATAGTAATGATATAATTTATACAGAACTGTAAAGATGAGAAGAAAAGTTACCTTAAGAGCTACAAGCAATGTGACTGTTTCGACTGAATAATATCCTCTGTCAACATAGTCCCCCATAAACAAATAGTTTGTGTCTGGTGATTTGCCTCCAATTCTGAAAAGTTCCATGAGGTCGTGAAATTGTCCATGGACATCTCCACACACTGTGACTGGACATCGCACTTCTTGTACGTTGGATTCTTTTGTCAAAATTTCTTTAGCCTGTAAAACAAAAAAAGCACATGAATTGTGAGTTTGTCTATGAAGAGCCATTTTATTCAAAAAAAATATAAGTGGCACATTCTACCACTTCCAACTCTGCCACCTGCTCTCTTTAGGAGCTCTTGTCCCTTCCTTCTCTGAAGCACTTCAGGTAAAAGTTTATCTTTACTTCAGTGCTGGTTATCTTAAAACAGCATTTCTCTTTATGAAACCCCATATCAGTAATTAGTATTTGCGTGGCTTTTTTCCCTCCTTCAGGATGGTATCTTAAGTAAAACTTCAGAGTTTCTACAAAAATGGTTCTGTGAAGCATAGAACAATGATCACCACTACTGGAACTTAAAAAGTTTGAAGTACTTTGAAAAATTAGATCTAAAAATCCTGCCAACATCTTACCTCCAAAAGCCCAAACTCAGGCATGGTCAAAACCTTTACCAACACCTTGGCACTCACCTGTACCAACATCTCCGACCCACCTGCAAAGGCAAGGAGTCCTGCATAAAGCAGGATGAGAACAAACACCCTCTGTACCAGCAATTACAGAGCAGGTCATTACCTGTGCAAGTTTTCTCAACAAGTTTTGCGATTAAACACAAACTAATAACATCAACTTGTGTCTTCATAAACCAAAGCTGGGAAAAATCTTTGTCATCACCATTTTCCCAAAAAATTGTGTATATAAAAGTTGCAGACAGAGGTAATTTGTATGAAGAAGCAAAGGCTAAATATAGCACCAGAAAGGTAACTTTGAAATAATGTAGGACAGTTGTTACAGTTTGTTCTCAGAACAGTCACCAGACACATGCCACAGTGATTTGCTAAATCAAGAAGGTATTAGAAATATAAATAGTAACAAGTTTACCAGTTACCATCTACAAAGATTTCCCTGATTTTCAAGGCAATGCTCCTATTCAAAAAGGACCTTTTTTACCTCATTGCCTCAATTACAAGAGAATTTATAAAAGACCTATTCTATAACCCCAGTTGTCTACAAGACAGTGGCTGATACTCCCACCCAAAAGTGGTGTCACTGTGCCACACATCATCCTAGCTGACCACCATGGTCACCACTTCAAAGAAGCAACACCGAAGTTTAATGATGGAAATTCATGAAAGTCAATGTTTCACTGCAAAGAAATGCAAAAATACAGCATGGCTAAGCACCCTGCACAATACAAAGCTTTAGATGTCACTCTGCAGACATATTTACATCAAAAGTCAGTCCCATGTGAGAGTTTCCACTTGTGCTGAGCCCAGTACTAAAGATAGGTCATTCCTGGCTTGTGGTCAACACTAGAAGTGCAGATTTATTTTAAGAGAGCCTGACTTGAGTTAATTTTAATGCAGTGACACTCACCGGATGTTTTGAAGGTGTTTTGAAGGTGTCTAACTCTGATTAGCCTCTTCTAATACTCTCTTACATTCAGAAGCATTTGCCAGCTTAATTCTTTTGATAGAGAATGTCACAGATGCTTAGAGCACTTCAATATAAAAAAACCCTACTCTTTAATGAGAATGTTTCTACCACTTGATTTTCTTAACACACTTGAAGCACTGCACAAAGAATGCAGCATTCATTTTTCATCAAAGGTATGCAGCGTTTGTGCTGAGAATGGCAGAGTTCTCAGCAACTGAGTTGTTGCTTCCTCAGTTTCTGAAATATTAAATCACTCAGATACGCACATGACCAAACACGCCGAGGAGTCAGCTAACTCTGATGGAAAAAGACTGTTCCAGGTCAACCTGCAGAACAGCAACCTCTGTTTAAATCCTGCAGTGGAGGAATGCTGGTGCGTGGATTCCAACATTTCCATGTTCCAAAACCAGTTTCATGCAACACTGTGTTATGAACTGCTTCGTTCATTTACAGTCTTATATCCCACAGTATTAAAAGTGGCACATACTCAAGTGCTTAAACATTCCACTTGGCTCAATAAAAGAACTTCAGCAGAGCTGAAGGCAGAAAAAATAACATCCTGAAAACAAGCCACCAACACGCAGTCTACTATACCCAAATTTTCACAAAAAATTAATTCCTATAAAAAGGTAAAGTAAACAAAAAAGGTCTTTTGGTATACTATAACACAATACAAACACAAGTTGGTAAGACAACAGTACGTTTAAGACTGTAATTTCACAATGGTAAGTAATCACTACCACCACTGCTGCAGTATCTGTGCCCCTGGCCTTGTACTGATCACACACAGCCCTGTGCAGCTCCACCTCGTTCCACTCCCTCTTTTTATAGGTTCTTGATGGCGCTGCTTACTCACCACATCACACAACTCCCTCCCCCTACCCATCCTCCCCTCCAACAAATGGACTTCCCACCAGCAGCTCTCCCACACTTCCTCATGGAGAGGAAGCAGTAGAGCACCCTTCAGCATCCTCCAGCAGAAGGCAGAGACCTCCTTGATCCAACCACCTCACAAAGGAGAACCAGGACAGACACACACACCACCCCCTGAACTTCAAACACCCCGGGACCTGCTGCCACAAAGGATAACAGTGCAACAATGCAGTGACATCAACATTTTGAAACATCCGGGCTTCACTGCCTATCATTAGGAGAAACAAAGATAAAATTCAGAAACAGATTTTCTTGAGCTTCTCTTCTTTCTTTTGCATCTCTGCCTTTTTTCAGTTCTTACTCTTAAGACAGCCCTAAACTACTCTACACCTCCAACACTTAATTCATCTTTTTTACATAGTAGAACACCACCGCAAGTCAAACCTCTGTGGTGCAGGGCACTTAAGCAAAAAACTTCTTATCAACAACCTACGATATTACAGTTGTAAAACCCTGCCTCTGAATCAGTTTAATTATTTTTTCAGCACTACACTCTCAGATTTCAAAATAAAGTGCAAACACATACAAAATAAGACTGCAAAGAACATGTTACTTCAAGTTGCTAAATGCTAATTTTACAGCCAATTACCAATGAAGTCTAAGACAGAAAAAACACACAGCTGTGAGACATAGTTACACAAGAAGAATGTAAGAAGAACCAAGTGCAATGCTGTCATAAACACTATTGCTGAGGTGGAAAGTCACATATTTTACTCAGAACAATCTCAAAGTTCAAACAGTAAGCACGTATCAAATACATTTCAGCTTAGTCATAGTGACTGGAATCCATTCTGACTTGATACTGGCTTACTCAGTCATTTCACTGTAAAGGGAAAATTTGTACAATCCCAAAACTCAACAAGAATAAAACCAATATTGGTTTAAACACACAAGAAAACAAACAGTTTTCACTTTAAAAGAGTAGCACTGCATAAGAACACAATCTAGTACTTAAGAATTAAACCATTCCTGGCCTGCTGCACACCTAAAGGCCCTGAAGCACCAAGCTGCTTTGGGGGCTGTTCACAATACACATCTCTGCAAAACGCTGTTCTTAAAACAAAAAGATCAGCTTCACTGTTTTAAGACAGTACAAGGTCCAAGTAAATGAGCTGCCATGGATAAGAGTTTTGAAAATATGATTATTAAAGTCACTACCATATGATTTTCAGATCCTCTATTTATTGAGATGCACAAGCTGTATGCATGCAGATGCATCTCTTATTTTCCCTGCTCCCTCCAAATATTTTTATCCTATATGCCACAAATTAAGCATCAGAGTTGAGTGCCATAAAAGCCATAATCCATTTTGCTTCCTCAACTCACTCTGTGCTGAGGATAAGCAAGTTTCCCTGATGAGCAGTGTACATCATCAACCTTATCTCACAGAAATAATTTCCAGTGGTCCATTTCTGAAAAATCCTCTGAATTAACCTGTTCCCAAATATCTCTGTGTTTACAGAATATACCAGATATTTCTTAATTACTCCGACCCCTTCTTAGGTCCCTACATTCTAGCATGAGCTCTGACATCTCAGCCCAATTATCTACCCTGAAAAACTCTGGGGCACACAAAAGAAAATAACAAGACCCAAACCAAACAGTAACCATCACTTTGTCTGTGTAGAATTGTAAATCAATGCTTGAAGCAGCACTATGATGCACTTATCAACAGATTACCACAACTAACTCAGTAAAGAAAATACAACCATTATTTTAATCGGACAACACAGCCCCAAAGTCATGGTTGCAGATGGCAACGTGTCACTCTTGGCTGACCAGAATTCACACCTGCAGCCCACCATACTGTCCAGTAAAGTGCGTAATGGGAAGTATCCACTGTAACCAAGAAATAGTTATTTGTAGTTACCATAAAGATATTTTGATGAGATTGAAGACTTCAACCACACCCATAATTTCCTGTCACCAAGGTGCACAGGATGTGACTAAAGGCACAATGATCAGCTAATTGGGATGAATACTGGTTTTAGCTGTTCAAACATCATGACCTGGAAAAGATTCCAGTTCCCACCAAAGTCATCCATTCGTTACAGTCAGCAATTCTTCTGCAGAGTCAATGCTTTTCAATTTAAAGGCGTCCCTTGGTCCTTACATGGGGAGAAAAGTGAGCAGGTTCAGACAAAAGATGGACTTATTATTTAAAGCAAAAGGTGTTTTCATTCACTGTCTGACATTTGAAACAAAACTAGATAAATGAAGCCTCCAATAATACTCTTCTGTGAAGGAGGCACGGCAGATTACACGACACAAATGGGAAACTGATTTCTGCTGAACTTCACAATCCACTAAGGAGTTCAGTGTGAATGTGTAAGTAGGAACAAAATTAAAATACAAAGCTCCCCACTGACATTCAATTATTTAGTATTGCAAAGTAAGTAAAACCAGGATTTCCTTCCACACAGAAATACTGAGCAGCCAATACTCTTTTGCCAGAACAAAAGATGATGCATCTGCTTTCTCTCTGGATTTATGACTAGCACCTAAACCTTTGTATCTAATCTCCTCTGTTCGGTGAGAAGAGAGACCAGTTTAAATACAAGATCTTAGCCAATCAAAAGAGCAACCCCAGTTCCAGGACTGCTCTAAGATTAAAATAAGACAACCCCTTTCCTTTATTGGAAATAAATTCTAGAAGGTCTACAAGAAAGCATGCAAGCAGCAAACTTCTGCCAAATAACCCTCTCTTCCTTTGTATTACAAAAGTAAGGACTGACACCATTCAAATCCTCCATGGTCCCCTCAACATTTCCATTTGAAAAGATCAGTAGCAGTCTTACACACTCAGAGTAACTGATATGTGTTCTTGCCCTCTGGGAGAAGGGGAAAAGCTATTTATCAATCAGTAGTTGACAAGAGCAATGGG
This sequence comes from Donacobius atricapilla, assembly GCA_013397315.1. Taxonomy (NCBI): domain Eukaryota; kingdom Metazoa; phylum Chordata; class Aves; order Passeriformes; family Mimidae; genus Donacobius; species Donacobius atricapilla. Next base: position 1,429,875 of record WBMY01013876.1, read on the forward strand.
GATAGGAAGAGGGTCTTCTGAAATAACTGGGTCGTTATTTTGCTTCATACAAAAGATCTTTGTATCTTTAAATTGAAGAAAATGTCTCTAGAAAAAACTTTTTAAAAACAAAAGAAGCCAAATAACTCAGGAACCCTTATGCCTTCCTTGCCTCATGGGAGTTCCAAGAAACACAGCAATGACAGCAATGCAGGAAGCTGACCACTTACAGGGATGTTTTTCAGTCCTCTCTGTAGAACAAGCTGTGTTCATTTTGAATCGTTCAAGTTGTTAAAAAAAGAAATAGGCTAATCCTATTCCCAAACTAGTTGTGCCTGATATCAGCAAGTCCAGCTTCATGCAATGAACTCAAAAAGTTCTCAACCCTTTTGTTTCAGTAACTCCAACACAGTGCGACACTGCCATGCTACAGGTCAGGACGCCAGCTGGAGGATGGCATGTCAAAACTCAAGAAAGAGTTTAGAGCTAACTAGCAAGCAAGACAAGAAACAACATGTATTGGAAGGCACATTCAAAATTTTCAGCAGAAATATTGGAGACCTGGCTACTGAGCAACTGAGCTCCAGTATTCATTCTTTAGTCAGAAATAAATTTTTTCCAGCTTGATATATACTGCCTGAAGAAAAAGAATGTAACAGCAGCATTACTGAGTACAGGTGTAGTGTTTAATGATCCCTAAGCAAGAGGGAAAATTCAATCCCTGCCCCTGCAAATTCCCCTCACACAGATGTGTGGTACAAGGCCTTGTGAACCCCTGCCAGACACAGCCAGGCAGGTTTGGGTTTTGTGCTGGGCACGGCAACCCAGGAGATCAAGTGCAAACGGCTCTGATCGACCACAGAGCTGCACTGTCATCACATCTGAGGAGGGAACAGCCTCAGCACAGGTACATTTGGAGTCTTGCAACCTCATCCATGTCTTTAGCCTCAAACTGCCAGAACTCAAGGAGAAACTTGCTCTGACTTAGGAGTGCTTCCTGCTGTTAGCTTAAGCTATGCCCAAAACAACACACGTATCTTTCACTGCTACTTGATCACAACTAATGTTGCAACTAAAAAGCAAAAAACCAAAACCAAACCTCTCACTGCTAGCACAACTCAGTTTTTACAGAATTTACTAGAATTAGAAAAAAAAAGAAACCAGGAAAGCTGTTGATGCCACAATTACTGGCACATACAAGACTAAATTTTTATATGTCCATCAAGATGCTATATGTAAATCCAGACTAGGTGAGAAGGCTGGTGAGGTTGACACTTCAAATGCCTTCTGTGGAAAGAGAGAATTTCCATTTTTCATTATCAACCATAACAAAAACCAAACCAACAAAACAAATAAAAAAACAATCCACCACCAAAAAAAAAAAGGCACAACAAATTAGACCACTGGGCATGAAATGATTTTAAGTCTTCCAAAATAACCTAAACCACAGTCATTCAAATGTTACAAAAGGCTTTGTATACTACACTTTTAAGTCTCCAGAGACAGAAGGTGTAACTACATGACCCCATCAATGACTTGATCCCTGTACTATGTTCAACAAAGCAGCAAAGGAGCCCTAAACCACCCTCCCAGAGCCCCCTGAACAGCTCCTGAGGGGCCCTCCAGCCACTGGCAGCAGTTCCCCTGCCACAGAATCCAGAAGCCAGAGCAGTGGCGAGGCAGAACTGCAGTGCTGCACATTCCTCTCCTGCCAGGGCCAGGGGTGGAGGGACACAGAACCTGCCCGATGCTCAGCCCACCACACAGGGCACACCATCCTCTCACTGCCTGCGAATTCTGCTGGGGCACGGCTCTTGGCTGATTTACAGCAAGTTCAGACAGGAACAGTAATTTTCACAATCATCTTAGTCTGAAGAACAGTTAGTTATACAAGATGGATACGGGAATGCGAGAGCTAGCTAATGGAAAAGCCCTTGCAAATGCAGCTGGAAACAGTTTAAAACATTCACTTCTGGCCAAAAACAATCAGCTAAGAAAGGCAACTCCTGAACAGCATAGGAAGCAGAAGAGAACATGTGCCTCTGTCTGAAAAAAAAAGTTAGGCAGATAACTCAGCTTAAAACACAGGAGTGAGATCCACAAACATGTAAGTTCTATGCATCAGAGGAACTGAACTGTGACTGCACAGATTTTTTCTGACCCAAAAGAAAGCTTCACCAGAAACATACTTGTCCTCTCAGAATTAAGTCACTTAAACATAAGCTAAATGAGTTTGTGCAACTCACACAGCTGCAGTGGGTATAAGCACATTTGGATAGAGAACATCTAACTTGGAAGATCAGGTGTTAAAGTGAAAATCCTACAGCAGGAAAAAAAATTAGAAAAATACATCATGAACAAGGTACATACCAGAGAACAGTACAGCCCAGAAACACATTTACACTACAAAAATTAGCAATGGTGACAAATCAAAAAGCAAATGTAACCAACATCATTGTTACAGATCAAAAACTGCGGGAGTCAAACCTTGAATCAACGTTTCTTGAATGCCATTACCAGTATCAGCCCTTCATTTAGTTTAAAATATTTTGGCTAGCAGCACTATCCCTTTCAAGGTATTTTACTAGCAAAAAAAGAACCCTGAACACTCTGAACAGTACATATGACCAAATAGTCTCTCTCTCCAAAAACTGGAGATGCCACACTCAAACTCATTAAATTTTGGAATAGTGTTTTTGAGGGAGTGGCTGTGACACCTGTGCCTCCACCTGCACTAGATTCCTTCTGCAATAACCAATGCAAACCCTATCCAAAAATTCACCTCATTCCTTTGTGCAATTTTAGACTGTCATCCCACCTTGCTGAGCAATGTACCACACTCCCAGCTCCTGTGATAAAGAGCATTTATACACAGAGGAGACAAGACCGTTTCCCTCCACCCTCACAATGTATGGGAAAGAAACTCTAAACCAGCATCCTTTCATTCAAAATGGCCAGTGGAAAAACTCTCACCTGGCAATAAAGGACCTCCTTGCACCTCTGCCAATAAACAATTCAGCACTAACAGGACAAACACTGCTGACATGTAACAGTAACTGGACTGGTTATATTCTGACCACTTCTTTAGAACTTGCACTTCTCAAATGCTGAAACAAAGCACACACAATCGGTCACTCAACTGATATAACACTAAACACACAGCACGTACTAAGCCTGTAATAATTTAACTGCCAATCAGAGGTTGATTATTTCAAATCATTTGTGAAAGTATAATGTATTATTCATGGTTACAAATTACTTCTAGAATTCAAAGATGTTTCTGCCCAGTTCCCACCACCACCATCACCCAGGTAACCAGGCTCAGTGAAAGACACACCAAGATAGTAACTGGGATGCACAAATGGCCACACAATTATCATGCTTGTAAAAAGCTGTTATGTTCTTCAGGTATCAATACAGAAATACAAGAGAGCCCTTAGGCTTATTCTTATTAGACAGGCACCAGGCTGCACACATGAAGCCCCAGCAGATCAAGAAATACTCGTCAGGGAGATCATCCAATCAAACAGTGTTATCAGGAGAAAGCCCTCAATTTTTTTTAACTGCTTATTTTAACTAGCCCTAGCTGCAATTCAGTGTGGTGAAGAACAGCAGTTCATACCGTTTATACCTAGCAGGGTCTTTATTTGTCCTTTGGAACAATAGCTGTATTTGACACTGTCCTTAAGCTATTCATGGAAAAATAGCCTTTCGATGTGATTACATCCATGAAACTAATTAAACAGTCCAAACAAAGCACAACCCAGTGAGGTTTCTGAGAGTCAGTGCTGGGAACATGGAAACACTTTAAAGCAAGTGCAGTCCCTCAGCAGGAAGATGCAGAACTGAGCTCTCACCCCACTGCCAGGAAAACAGCGACGACAAGGAGATGGAAAATTCAAACTTCAAGGGCCTACTTCCAATTCCTTGGATCAGCAATCATGAAGAAACTTAACTACTCTTACCATAAAGTCCAAGTAAATCCACCTGTAGTTATCAGCAACAAAACAACTACCCCTAACATCACCAGCCTTGTGGCTGAACTCTGCACAGCGCTGACCACACACTGAGAATTGTCACCCCACCCAAAGCTCAGAGCCACCCAGCCAACATGAAGGCTGCTGCTAAATAATACTGTGATTGACAGATTTCCACATTCTCATGATCTCTCATCTCAACACACAGTAGTCAGACACAAAGTTTTCTTTTTTATTTCCCTTTACCATTATCTTGGTGATGAGCATCACAGATTTATCCATAAATACAGCTCATTTCTATTCTTCACTGGGAAAAACCAAAAATATCATCTTGTGCAACCGTGATGACTGGGGACTACTGTATCTTCTGTAAGGAGTTTCTAGTGATATGCCAGCTTCTCACTGAACCAAAACCCCCAGGACACTGAAAGCTTTTTGTACATTATACATCCCTCATGGTCCTGCAAGTCACCATACAGCCCCACAAAATGGGGCCGTATGCACCCACTCCCGGGGGATTCAGGACTCAGCACCCACCAGTTTATAAACGATGGCAAGTGAAATACTTGCCTCTCACATAAAGCAATACAAGGAAGAAGCTGGACCGCTGTCATTGGCAAGGCACATGGAAATAGCCAGGTGGTGACACTGCCACTTACGCGCAACACCCTTTAAAATACACAGCCTGAATCAAATGGAAACAATGTTGAGTTGCTGGAACACAAGTGAACTAAAATCAGTACAGGAGCAAGAGCCGGTCTGGCCAAAAGCACTGCAAGATCTTTATTAAATTCATAGACAGTCCTCTCGAAACAATTTATTTCCAAAACAACCTAATGCAGTATTTGAAAGCACGACTCTAATTTTAAAATATTCTAAGTACTCTCTGTGGCCAGTACATAGGCTTCTTTAGAAGCCAGTACATCTATAACTTCATGTATTAATTAATATATATACAGAAATACGAGAATACATAAAAATATCAGTAATTAAAAAAAAATACCACCACTCCTCCTCAGTTATTAAGTTAGATCCAGAATTAGAATTCAACTGGGAAATGACTCTGGATACTACCAGAACAAAATTTTCCAGAATTTCCAAAACGCAATCTGTCCTGGGTTGGCTTTACAATCTTTCTAAGCTATGAATGTCTCAATCAGTACAACCACGTCTCAACATTTTCAACCCATCACCATAGAAATATGGAGTTATATAGGATCTCGAATGTTTATTCTGTGAATTTCGTGAAACCCAGAACCTTATTGAAGGAAACCAAAACCCCAAAGCTAATTCACCCTTCAGTTAGTCATAAACGTGTCTGTGCTTATTCATAACGTGAAATATACAAAAAATAAATCAAAGCAGCAGCTCTTTACCGCGCGTAACTTCCAAGCGCTTACCACCAGCTTTTATTTTCATTGTAAGAGCTCCCGCTTTTGGAGGTTAACATTTTAACCGGGGGGAGGGGGTCTCTCGGGGGTCTCTCCCGAGGATCCATCGCGGCCGCGGCGCCATTTTAGGAGGCGCTGAGCGGGCGGGAGGCGGAGCCGAAGCTCCAGCACAGCCGAGGGGCCGCGGCTCGCCCGGCTCCGGCCCCAGCTCCCGGTCCCGGCCCCGGCCCGCTCCCCCCGCCGGGCCG
>WBMY01013876.1:1435682-1459173 GCA_013397315.1 Donacobius atricapilla
GGTCTCCGCCGCGGCGGTGCCGGCCCCGCCCTGTGCCCGGGTGCTGCGCGCCGACTCCTCGCGGGGCACGGAGCGGGCAGGCTCCTGGCCCGCCGAGCGCCCGCTGCGGGGGCGGGAGGCGATGTTTCTGAGGGCTTTGTGCGGCTCCGCGGTGTTTGTGGTTCTCCCTGCAGTTAATGCATATAGGTGTCCCCGAGGCGCGTGCCTGGCTCTTCGCAGGGACAGGAGGAGCGCTCGCCGTAAACTAAACCACAAAAAGTTCCACCTCCGTACGAGAAAGAACTTTATGCTGTGGGTAGCAGAGCCCGGGAACGCGCTGCCCAGGGAGGGCGTGGAGTCTTCCTTTCGGGAGACTTTCAAACCTCCCCCGGACACGTTCCTGTGTCATCTGCTGCGGGTGACACGGCCCTGGCCGATGGCTCCGATCTCCAGAGGTCCGTTCCAACGCGAACCATTCTGTGATGCTGACGTCCTGAGTCCTTTCTGTTAGAGAAGAGGGAACTGGAGGGTGCTTGCTGGTGTTGGGTACTTCTAAAATAAAGCTTTTCAGTTTTAAGTCATGAGCATTAAATACCATCTTAATTGTACCACCAGGTAGTGCTTAGGTTAAAAAGGCTGTGCTCCGTTTCTTTAAAACAATTTATAGTGAAAGAGTTCTTGGAAGTCTGGAGTTTATTACGGCCTTTTTAGACAGAAGTAATGTGTGAAGTGCAGTGTAAGTGTTCAGTGAAGGAAATTAGTGGTGAACCTTTCAGGAAACTTTCAGGAAGGTCGTATTTTTTTTCAGGAAACTAGCGGTGACCTCAGCTACCTTATTGTACTCAGACACTTGCTACCTAAGGGAAAATATGTCAGTAAGACACAGATAAGTTGCAATAAAAAAAGAATGTAGGAAGTATACAGAGCCAGTTTCTAATGAATTATGTATTTTATTACAATCTGCATCTTAAGTTATAGAGGAAGATTTCCCTTAAATAACTTTAAAAAGGCATGAAATGATCAGTTTTTAAAAAGAAGTATTTTTTTACTTAAATGGGTCAAAGTGTTGATAAAATATTGATTCGGTAATTTTAAGAGGGCACAATGACTTTTCCTACTTAATTTGTGTTAATTGTCTTGGTCATCACTTGCCTTATACAAAGTCTGTCTTGTTAAATTCTTCACCTACTATTAGGAAGTTAAGAATTCTATAATGAGCAAGGGGTAAGGAATGTTTGCTTTCATGGGTCAGTCTCAGTTTCTTGGTGTCATACTCTCCTGCTAGATGAGTTGGTTTGAATTGCCTGACTTAGGTTTTGTTTATCTTCCAAAATAATTTTGCTGTTCTTACACAGGTTCCCATCTTCAGATGACCTTTGTTCTGTGCTTAAAGTTGTAGAAGGAAAAGTCCCATTCATTGAGAAGTGGTAGGTTTCAAGAATTCACTCTGTAGCAAAAAAAAGAATTCACTCTTCCCAAAATAGTCTTGAGCAAATATATGCAAAGAATATGAAGCAATAACATCAACTCTTGTGTAATTTGCCAAGCTAAAGTTCATTTTCTTTAATAACTGTTGACTTTCTGGCATAGCTACATGTTTGAGTATCACACTGCAAACCATCCACACGAGCTGTTCTTTCCTCACACCTACCAGATAAGCCATGACAGGATTTCGGTTGCAGTTTTGTGGGCAAACAAGCCAGGTTAGTAGTTTCCTCCTGCTAGTGTGGATCAGACTGGATGGCTCACAGATTGACAATTGCTGCTGTCTCCAGAGCAATTGTGATGGTTCCCAAGCCCACTGTTGGTTCCCAGGAGCGCAGTGGTAAAGAAGGGAGCAGTTGTTCGAAAAGACTCAGTCACAGCTGGTTTTCAAACTCCACCTGGGAGGGAGTAGGTGATTCAGCACTCCCTGCTCGCCAATGAAAGCTGAAGCCGTGCTGCTCACTACAGGAGACTTCAGGACTCTGCAAAGGAAATTCAGGATTCATTTCTCTGGACGCTCCTGGAGAAGGGGAAACCTTTGGTTTCCTTCTCCATCCAAGCATTAGCTCTGTATTTTAGCCTCATACTCTTCTGAATTGTCTATATGTAGATCAGAAATCAGATCTCCTTCCTCCCTCTGACTTGAGAATGACAATCAATAATTTAGAGAATCACAGTTGCTTTTCTCAGGTATTTATCTGAGCCTTCAAAGAGGAATGTAATAATGAAAAGATACGTGCTGTGTTGCATAAGTTGGGTGTTTGTCAGGGCTTCAGATACACGGTAAGATTAAGCTGTAACCTGTGAGATGGCAGTAATAAATTGTGTTTAGTATGTGAATAGGTGCCAGGCGTGTGTGTGGTTTGTAGCTAAGGAGCTGTCTGGGGGCAGCTGCCCCGGTGAGTCAGGGCCGTGGAGGCCACGCTGCTGTGCTGACACCCGAGTCAGGGACCCGTGTGTCACTTGTGGCACTCTGGACAGAGCTGAACTGGTCAGGCTGACTGCACTTATGTTTACCCACATCCAGCTGCGGGTTAGTCAGCTGTTAGCCTATAGTGCCAACTAATTCTGTACTAGTCTGAAATTAATCTCAAACTCATGGATGAGTGTGTTAGCAACTGCAATGATCTTACCAGTAACACCAACATTTCCATTGTACTATGAGACATCAGCGTTTAAATGCAGATTTCTGTCGCACCGTCCAACTATCCAATGTATTGTCAGCTTAGCATTGTAGAGTAAGAAACACGTAAATTAGTTTTCTTCACACTTGACTCTCTCTGAATATTTTAGTGATTCTAAATTATCCATCAATGCATGCCTGAAATGTCTGTTGCTATGGTGTTTTAATACTAAATGCAGAATAAAGGGCCTTGCAATACAATATGAAGACTATACCATACAATTTAAAGGCTATACAATAGTGTAACAATGAGCTGCCACTTTTAGATGTAGGGCTACCTACTTTGATTAATGCGTGTATTTCTGCAAGCAAATAATATAGACACTGGTACATTAGTGTGGAAGTCAACTGCCTCTGTGAGGAAAGGGACTTCTGATCAAATAAATTCAGAAGTATACATCATGTAATCTCTTGCATATTCAGGTACTGGCCACTACTGGATAAAATATATGTTTTGTGTCTTAGTAGTCCCATTAAATCAGATAAACCTGTCATCTTAAGTAGAACTATTACGAAAGACCGAAAGAAAAACAGAACACATTTACATCAGGTATTTGTTACATCACCACAAGCAAATACTATTTCTGTATATTTGACCAATTTCAGAGTCCAGATAGTACATGACAAAATCAGTGACATAAGTAATACCACTATCAACAGAGGCCCACTCACTTCAACTGAATGGCTTCTGTAAAAGATGGAATCTCATTATTAATCACCTTGTATACCACAAAACATGTTACTGAAATCTGCTACTTCATCATTCGCCCTCGTGTTGTAGATAAAGCAGGAAGTGCAGCGTCTTACTGAAAGAAGAAATTACAGAGTAACCATGAAAATCCCATTTTCAAATCACTATGGTTACAGGTATTTCGTAGTCAAGAGTCTTTTACAAGCTAGGAATAGAGTGCTGATTCTCCAATGTTAGGGGCTCGATATTTTGGAATTATTTTATGTCCTGCTCTCTCCCTGTGAGTGTGGCACTGAACTCTGTGTCCAGGCTGGCTGGGTAGGAGCACTGGAGCAGTGGGTACATCCTTGTGCACCTGAGCACAGGGCCACGTTCCTCCTACCTATCATCTACCAGTTTTAATCTCTAGAATACTTGACAAACACCACCTCTGCCAGGACAAATACTATCACTTTATTGCCAGATGGACAAATACGTGATTTCAGCCCGATGAGGAAACAGATACTGAAATTAACTCACTTTCCAAACATGACAGAAGCATTGAGAGTAGAGACCTCAGTTCAATAGATACTTGGACCCGTCCTTAAATTCCTTCCTTTTAGGCAGATAACATAAGCATCTGTGAAATGCCCTGCTAAGCTCATGCTGCGAGGCTTTGGCTTGCTGATTGCTGGCGCTCTGATCAGCACAGCTCGTGTTACAAGTGCTTTCTTTGGAAAAACTCCTATTCAATCCTTTCCATAAGCTATGTTTAAGAACACAACAAATTATTAATACGTACAAGCAGTTGTCATGGAGATAATGTGATCCCAAGTGTGTTTTTTGTAAGTGGCACAAACCTGGCACATCCCACATGCCTTGGATGGACAATTCCTACAAAATGTTTCCTGGGTTAGATATGGGATAGATATATATCTTTGCTTTTTGTGCCAACACCCAATGGAGAAACCACTGCTTCTGGCTTTCGGATGGCTGGCTTTAGGAGTAGGAAAAGGTAGGACTCGTACGATGTGGGGTTTTTTTTTAAGCTGCAACATCTTAGCAAGGAGCTGAACTCGCTTCTGTGAAATCTCAAACACTATGCAACATCCAAATTATGGCTAAAACCTCAAGGATGTATTTTCTCTCCTCGTCTTGGTCCACAGAATTATGCCAAAATGTAGTAATTAATCCAAAAGAAGGCAGCTGGCTAATGTAGCTGGGGAGGCTTCAGGGCCACAATGAGGATAATTTTCCTTAGAATGAGACTGCTATTCTATTAAATGTCTATAAATCCAGGTGACATTTTCTTTAGGATTATCACAACATTTCTACTCTTTAACTGTGCCCTTGCAAAGTAGTTCACTGTGCACCTCAACCATTCTTACCTTTATTCTGTGCCTCTAGTCTGGTCCTGGAGATTCTGTTACACTTCAGCTGGGCAACATCTGACTGTTGGAGCCTTTCTCTACTTTACTTGGGTGAATGAAGGAGATTCTCTGCATATTATAGCTGTTAATTATTCCTTTTTTCAGCTATTTACTCATCAGTTAATATTACACTACAGTTACGGTCATAATGACCTTGAGCTGGGCCAAGCAGTTAAGTTACAGAAAGGCTGAAGAAAAGAATTGCAGCAAGAAAATTTGAGTTATTGCTCCCTCACTTTCCTGCCCAGTGAATGTATGTTTCTTTTCTTTCATAGCATTGCCACTGTCTTGCAGTGAAGGAAGCATAAACCCAGCTGGGGAGTACCCATGACTTCTAGTGCATGTTAATATGATACTCATATTGATTTGGAGATGTCAGAGGTGTCTTATGTGACAAAACAGGTGCACACAACCTGCTCAGGATGGCTTGGATAAACTGCTGCCTTGCCCTCCAGCTCAGCATCAGCTCTCAAGCCCAGTTCCAAGCAGTGCTGGCTGCTGCTTCAATGCTTCCTCTGAGGAGAGTGCCTGGGGAGGGAAATTTTCTTCTGAAATCTCTTCGTGTATGTGCTAAAGGACAAAGGAGGAGCTCACTGCACAGGCACACTTAAATCCTGATTTCACTTCACTGTGGTTAAAAAGTGTATTATTAGTAATGACTAGTTACAAATAAGAACCTGACCTTATTTTTAACCTAATACTGAATCAGATCTAATTGTAATAGGTGGGTTCACTGCTACGCTTTGCTCTTTAAATATTCTCATTCAGAATTTCAGTGCCTTCCATTTTAGGTATTAAAAATAGGTGGCAAGTTGGATAATTCTTATTGTTCCAAATCTCGTTTGCAGCCTTACATAACAGTGTTCTCACCAAAAAGTTTATTTTAAGTGTGAAGTGGAAGAACATGCTGTAGCAACCTGAAACTTTTTGCAATACTGTAGCTGGGTTATATAGAGTCTAGATGGAACTGTCTCTTCTCTTTTTTTTGATGATCTATTTTAATATTAATCAAAACAAAGTTATTAATTAATATCAAAATGTGTAGACTGCCTGCGCTTTGGAATTACAAAGTCCTGTCAGTCACAAGCATCCTTAGGCAAATTGCCTAAGCAGAAACTGCTGGTCATTCCAACTCAGCGACAGTCCAAATATTTGGGAGTGTAATAATAGTAAACATAGAAACATGCAAAATGTAATAACAATGGTAAATTACTTAGAAAGACCATAACTCCAGGGGGATAGAACTGCACTTGATAAACCTGAGCTTCCTCAATCTGATAAATCTGAGGTTTCTCATTAGTAACATTAGTAACACTGTGTTCGTTTGCAAAGTACTATCTCCATTTTAGTAGCTAAGACCATTTATACCTCCAGCCATGAGCTATGTCACCTTTCCTCACCTTTCTTCATCATATCCATCAAACATGTGACAAACATGTGACTTGGGAAGGATAAATTTTGAGAAGAGGTAGTGATCAATCCTGAGAATATTAGATACCTCCCTTCAGCTGTAACAAGCTCCCCTGCTCTCCATGTGATCACAGTAACAAAAAACCTGATTTTATTTGAATAATACATTTTATTTTTTCATCTTCTATTTCATTGCATACTGTGACCTCCCTCCTCGATCAACACCCTTTTCACATCAAAGCTAGCATTTATTCTTCCTGATTACTGTTCTTCACTTCTATCCCTTTTCCTGTCCATAACTTCCCTTTTTCCTCCTTTTCAGCCTCACTGAATTGGATCACCCAAATGATCTGCAATATCTCGTGAGCTCTGAAAATGTAATTTTAAACTATTTTTTTTCTCTGGAGTTCTGCATAAGATAAATATCATAAAAAATAAAAAATACACTGTTATAAATTTGACTAATAAAAATCTCAGATTTGGCAAAAGAACGAGAAATGGCCATGCAGAGTGATACATTAATCTCACTGCTAGATGGTAATGCCAAAATTCTTGGCATTTCAGCTGGACGTGGGAACTCACTGGGGGAGCACCTGACATCCTTCGTGATGTATTATAGCATCAGTGGTAAGTGCTGAGCTCTTTCACGGGCAAAGTAACATTCCCCATTAGCCCTACTGCCGCTGTATTGAACTGCAGGCTTGTCATGCAGGTGCTACTCACACCGGGCTGTTGGATGCCCAAACCAACAAATCCTAAAAGTTGGCAGGTTAAAAGCTGGGTTTGCTCTGAGCTGCCCAAGTTCCCACTCAGCTTGAGCTGAGTAACCGAGTCCCTCCCTGGCACTAAGGACATCCAGAGCTCAGTCTCGCTGTGCTCAAAGGCAGGAACCAGTACTAACCCTGCTGCTGGGGCACGCAGAGATTTACTCTCAGGTGTACATATCTAGCACATGCATAATGCTAATTTGTGCACTTTACCACTGCGGTTTTCCTCCTCAGATTACAAGCTGAAAAGATCAATGAAGTTATGACTGTTGTTTTCACTGGATGAATAATTCATAGTTAAATAATGTTATCAGGTGTATCATCAGAGACAAGAATTGGTTTCAGGAAACTGTCATTAACTTGAGCAATTATAATTTTTCAGTTCAACAGTGAATGCGTCTGTATCAGGACTGAATGAGTGAGTGGCAGCCGGGGCCTGTCGGACCAGTGATAGATCTCAGTTGTGCAGAATGAGAGGGAGTTTCCAGCTTCACAGGGGAGGCTCCTCAGCACAGTCACTGGACTCATGCTGTGGGGCACTGCCCAGCGAGTTCAATTTTGATTCAAATTTTACTGTCAAAAATAATCTTTAAAAAATCCATCTGAACCTCCTCAGAAGAACATTTATTCCAGTAACATCGCTGTCCAGGCATCAGATACAGTACAAGTTACTCTCAACAGCATGACAGTTAAATTGACCATTCTTGCCATGGAGCTGTTTCTATATGAAGTCCTTCAATGTAACTTTTCATAAATGGCCCTATCTGTCCTGATTATAGTTACAGTTCCTTTAACAAATCTTATCTATTACAGCAGAAAATCACCAATTTTTTTTCTTCTAGTAGGCAGAAAAACTTCACTGGCATAGCTCCTACAGCTCTATTTTTTTGACTGTGTCCAACTTAGAAGAGTCATGAAATGGACCAAAACCTACCAAGAATTACTCATGTGTAATTAATATGCCAAGAGAAAGAATTTCCACAATAAAGGTGTGTACATTACAGTAGCCTTGAGATAGGGCTGACTTCTTCCAAAACAAGTTCTTCTGGTTTTATGGGACTATTTAATGCACTTCTGTGTTAAAGAAAATAACTCTTGTTCTCACTCTGTACTATGAAACCAGTATAGCAGGAGGCACCATGGGCTGGTGAACAGATCAGGAGACCAGAAGAGATGTCTCTTGTACCTGTTCAAGATCTTCAAGGCCATTTCAACTCCCACTTTCTTTTCTGTGAAGGGTTACACCTACTATTAATTTTGCTAGATATATGAGCAGATTTTCTAAACTGAAATACACTTTCTTCAAAGTATAAGGTATCTGAGAGAGAAAAGTCATATAAGGAAAACAAATGCATTATTATTTCTGTGAAAAAGCTTCCAGGCAGCGTCGCTGAATGCAAACACTTGCATTTTGTTCATCTGTTTTAATGTTAATGCTTTCTGCATATAATCCAGAAGAAATATACATACATTCCTTGTACAGAGGGTAGCCTCTCTAAAAAAATACTGACAGAGGGTATGAGTAACATTTCATTTGTCTCAGGAAATTCTGCACTGTTCAATGTCTTGCAGACACAAAGGTAGTTTCACTTAGTCTGAAAAGCAGCTCTGTGTAAGATGTCAGAACCACAGCACTGGACAAGAGGTTTTCTAGGGGAGGCAGTGACTGAATATATCCACCTGAAACTACTAATATGTACTTTTAAAGTAGGGGTGCTACCAGCAAAGTACAGGTCATTATGAAGTGAGACCATGTATGTAGCAGATGCTGGTAGTCCCTGTGCATCCAAATCCCTTCTACTTCCCATTTTTATCATGGGATTGTGAATTGTGCTTTTTGGTTTTGTAATTAAAGGGTAGAACAGATGGAGAGAACTTGAAGAGCTGCATCCATTAATTTAATGTAGAGAATGTCTCCGTGTTATAATTTAATATAATGGGATTTTACTTGAGAGAAATAAAACTGTACAGTCTAGTGCTTGGAAATGTTTACTATATGAGCAGCTTCACTGTTGAAAAGATTTCACTGAGTCATGCTATGACTCTCTGCCAAATACCGATCGTATGACCAACCCAGCTAGAAAAGGGTGTTTCTTCATGCCAGTACATTTCACATGCCACCCTACATTGAACCTTTTTTTGGCTAGTCACCTGTGGAATTCATGCGGCAGCAAAGGGGGACAATATAATCTGCATGTGTTTAAAAAAAGAGTAGATACCAAGAAGCACAAGCCAGCTGGTCTAGTATTAAGAATGGTGTAATGAGAGGGGTTGGGTTTGACATGATTTCAGAAGTAGATTTAAGGCAGACAAGCCAAACCAAACATTGATACTGGTAAAAAGCAGTGAATATCTTGCTGGTTCCGGGAATCAAGATGCTACCCAAGAGATAACAAACAATTTCAAAAGTTCAGAGGACAAACCTCCTTATTTCTGTTGAGATGGGAGTTTGAATTTCTATAGTTAAGACAGAAAAAGAAAATCCAAAAGTAGACAAATGAGTTTTATATGCAGCAGTGGACACTGCTAGTTTTCTCTAAATCTCATAAAATATTTATACTCAGCTGTAAATATTTGAGTGAAACTTGTGTTAGCCACACGTTGGGAAATTTCTATTTTATTCCTGAAATGTTTTTTATCTATGGAAAGCTACAGCAAATATCTTGCGCTCGTGATTCTTTACTCAGCAAGCTCCAGCTGTAGATACATAATACCCATCTCCCACCATGGCTAGCAATCAATACATTGTCTCCTGCATACAAAGGCTGCTCCTCTGATAGTCAGCCACTAGGATAGGGATGAAATCATCAGGGAAAATAGTACTAGAAAGAGCACAAAGGCTCACAGTGGGCTCAAGTGTCTCTGCTGCAATCCTTAACTCCAACTAAAATATCCTACAGATTAACTTGCCTTGGTGACAACTGAGTAAGGAAGTTAAAGGGAAGAGCACACATAGCACAGAAAGTTTAAATTATATTTCCCATCAGTGTGATCTGTGAAATCGCTGTTAGGCTGCGTGGGAATAATTGAGAGGTCACAGGGGATTATATGAGCATTTATGTTACATTCTGGCTTAAGTGTGTTCAGCTCCAGTGTTATCAACCAAATTGTTTCCGTCTTCAGTAATGCTGCATTTGCCCCTAGGCCTTGAAAGAATAATATGTTTATTAACTGAACATGTTTATCTGTCACCAAGATCTCAGGTTTTCAAATTTTCAGTATTCAACTACTGAATATACTGAAGCTTCTCTGCCTGGTGTAAGGAAATGAAAAACAGGATGGTTAATGGTTTCAGAACAGAACACTCCTCACCTCCCTCAGAACAAAGCAGAGCTTTGCTTTAGATGGCAGCAGGCTTTGCCAGGGAATCTGATATGTGGGGCTCAAATCCTAGCCTACCACGGGATGAGATGTGTCACTCCCTTTTCCCTGCTTTCCTTTGTCTTCCCTATACTCTCCTGCAGCTCTCAGTTGAGGAATGGCTCTTGCTCTGGCTCTTTCTCTCTTCCCTACTTTAACTATAACCTCATCCTTCCTCCCCTTGAAAAGGACTTCTGGTTTGGAGAAACATTCACACCATTTAAGCAAACCTATGGTTTTAGTGAGCAGTCTCTCCTTCGGCATCACTTTGGTGCTCTTCACACCACAGCAGAACGCATTCCATGAGATAATTAGCAGCTGTATTCAAGGGACTCCAGGGGAGATACGAGCTCTGAATTTTGAGAGGATGTTTGTATATCTGATGTAATTTTGTCTCATCACAGCCTGCGTAAGCTCCCTATGCAACAGAACAAAGGACAGAATTAACCAGTGAGTCCAAAAAACTTAAATGAGGAAAATAACTATTTTCTTTCCAACAGCTGGTGCAGCTTTTTCCCCGTTGGATCTGTCTAAAACACCCCAAACCAACTAGAAAGGAAATGTTATAAACCCTCTGAAATAATGCTTGGTGCAGGTAAGGTGCTCTTCGCCTGACAAATTCGCTGAAAATCAGGTTTTTCGCTTGGAAAAGTCACTTCTGCAGTCAAGCAAATGTGATGTTTTTCTTAAACATTTACCCCCCATGCAATAAAATACTTAATGACTTTATTATCAGCTCCTCTGCAGAAAATAATTAAACCCAAATAGATAGAAACTTGTGGCAAAGAGCAGAACTCGCAGAGCTGCATGGTGGATGTGACTGTCCGAAAGCCTCAGCCTGTGGGTGACTCTGTGGTCTGGACGTGCCTTCACAGCATCACTGAGTGCAACAGATATTTCTGTATTGGGTGGTTATTTCCACCTTACTCACAAAAGAACCTTCCCCCCCGCCCCAGTTTTCTTCCAGCAAAGAGGTTCCTGCTTGTGTTAGGATTTCCTCTTCCCATGGTCTCCCATTTGCTAACTCTGCAGAGTGGCAGGAGGCATACAGCATATAGGAAAGATTTTCTAATTTCCCAGGGCCAAAGCATATAACAGCAGAGATTAGCTGGTTATCTGGTCTTCTCTGACCACCCTTCTAAAACCTGATATGTGCTTAGGCCTGAACACAATGAGCACATTTTGAAAATAATTCAGATACTGGTATTTTGTATGAAAAGCATCATATTTTATTACCAACTCCAGAAGAGCATTTTCCATCAGTAGTTCTCAGTGGGCTTTGTAAAGTCAACCCCACTTCACAGTGTTCAGCAACGAGAAAATTTACCCCAAACCATCTCAGCCAGCAGCACAACAAGGAAGGAACATGAACTAGACAGGCTGGCATCAGATCCAGCTGGTCATTTTAGATGGAAAAGATGTTATTTATTTTTGGAGGATTTGCTAGCTCAGCCTCCCTTTCACTTTTTTTTTTTTTTCAGCCTCATAGATATTGTTTTTCCTTCTGGGATCTTTAAGGTATGTTCTTCTTTCTTCTGAGCTGAGATCCAGTGAATGAATCTGTTTTTCTGAGCTCTCTCACCTCAACCCCATGGAAGCTTTTTCTGGATTTGGTGACACTAAGCCCCCAGTCCCCTACTTACCCTAGGCCCTCAAAATAAATTTTTAGATAGGATTATACAGGAAAATGCATTAGGAGAGGAAGAGCATTTAAAAATAGCCTAGCATCTAAATCTGGATGTAATCTCCTCTAATTCTCCCAGTATCTGAGCACAGGGCATGGGGCTGTGCTAGCCTGGTGTTGGTAAATTCAAGCCATGTGCAGGATATACACTTCACAAATCGTAACAGCTATTCACAAGCCAGGGAGCAAAAAGGAAAAGGCAGCACTACCCTAGTGCTTAAGTTTAATCAACAATGCAAGAATAAAGAGGAAGAAATCAAAATGCACCAAAATTGTCCTAATTTGATGGTGTGACTTTTAGCTGCCATGAAACATGCACAACTGTTAATATTTCAAAATTTAATATTGTAATGGCTGAATTTAAGTACTGTGTTTTAAAGCCACAAAATAAAATAAATATTTGTATTAAACTTAAACATAACCACAGGGCTCTTTATTTTTTAACACTGTTAATTTTTTTTAACATTCCAGACTTTTCATAGCATTTTACTATGTCCTACAAGCTTAGGTTGCTTGTACTTTTTTTTCCTAGTGGTATCAGGGACCACCTGGAAAATGCAACAGGGGAAAGCTAATGAAAAATTTAAAATACATGACAATAAATAGGAAAATTGGCTGCAAGAGGAACTGGAATTCACATCCTAATTCCTGTGATAAACAAAGACTTCTAGACTTCACAACTCATTAACTCTTCTAGTTTCCTTATTGCATGAACTTTGCTGCTCAGCAAGATTCTTTAAATACTTTTCAGACACCTCATGAAACCAGATAACGTCATGGTCAAGCAGAAATTGCTTTCCCTCAAAAATACAGGATGGGCCAGAGAGCCCCCACAACACATACAGTCTCAGTAACACATTTTCAGTACAACCAAACTCCTTCCAGTTTCAGTTAAACACGTGGAACAGCAGATTAACTCATCTCCACTAAGTACTTTCCTAGTTCCACTTTCTTTTACTGCCTCCATAGGTAACCTATGCTCAGTTACCATCTTGGATCATGCTGTGGTGACTCGGCTGTTAATGTGTAACTGCTCCTCTTGCTGCAGATCCACCAGCAGGGCTGGTAACAGAAGACACGAAGATAACTATAAAATACCTACTAATTTTCTGCTAGCTTTTTTGTTTGCACTTTATGGTCTCCAAGTAGATCTTCCTCCCAGAAATGCATGTTTGCATGCTTTCCCTACTCTTACATTATTGTGCTGATTCCTCATGTGTTTTCTCTGTGTACTAATTCTTGTAGCATGCCATTCATTCACAGTACACTCAATTATTTTAGGCATGGATATTGGAGAAACAGAATTAAAACAAGACTGCAGTATCACAGCTATGCAACTACTTTTTATCTTCTTTTTTTTCTTTACATACTGAATGGGCCAAAGTCACTGTTGGGGTTTCAGTCTGAAAAGCCAAGGCTGTGGTTCCATGTCCTGGGTGAAGCTGCCCCTCTTTTCACTGTGTCCCTCCCCAGACCACAGCCTCTGTGGTGCAACAGCATCTCCAGGAGATTTCTTACAGGAAAAGGATCCTAGCTCAAAATACCATCTTTGGTCAGGTTATTTTAATCCAGATCAGGTCCTTGACTGGGTTCACCACACAACCCCACATGCAATTATGCCAGCATAGCTTAGGGAAAGATGTGGGACTGGAGAGGAACAACGTGACTTCGGGGCTGCAGCAGGCAGAGCTGCTGCCAAGAGAAACATTGATCAAGCTGTACCAAATATTTGTTTTGAAATAATTTTGAAATATACTTTCAGAACACTTGGAAATGAAATGTGTTTAGTTGTTGGGACAAAAGGCTACAGCAAAAGTTAAATCTGCCCCCTAATTATACAGAATAAACAGATACAAAAGTAGACTACAGAGTCTAAATAGGTAATTTCACTGTTCATATTTAAATATCAGCAATTTAACAACAAAAAAAATTAAATAAATATTTTTAATTACTCATGTCTGTCACCCTACTCACCAAACTACAACTCATAATCAGTGTTTAGGAGTGAAGAGGCTTCCTAAGCAATGCTGGACACCTAACTCAACCATGTCCTCACCTCACTATAAAACTACACCAAATCCAGCTTTTGGCTAAAATGTCCTGTCTCACTTTTTCACATTAGCTTTATTGTTTTTAGTGATGCTGGGACTGGAAAACTTCAGAAACAGAGGTAGTTGAGAAATCATACCCTGTAAAAATTTGTTGTTTAAAGATTAGCATGTAAGAAAATACCTTTTGTTCAAACTATATGGAATGTTTTTCATCTGGCAACTGTTTTCCCTTTAAATAATAAAACATTTAAACCTGAACTAAAAATAATCCTGTTGACTGTTCCAGTTCAGGAAATTTCTATGAGCCAAATTTTGATGTTTTTTTCAGTGGCTGTTATTCCAGGTTAAGTCAGCTCAGCAGCTGCTGACTCCACAATCACAACTGCTTTCAAACCTTTATTTACTTTCTTTTATTTTTGGAAACTATGACAAAACGTCAGCTGGAGCACTCAGTCCAGCATTTTCTTAACACATCTGGAATAAAACAGCAGAGGATTGTCTGCAAGAGAAATATTCCATAACAATGTACAGCCCCCTAAAGGGTGTCTCATATCCTACCTGCAAGGTCCTTTAACAAGTGAATTGTTAACACCAAGATATTTCTCATGGTAGTGTTTAAAATCACCAGTGGGTTGTAATTCCAACCATTTTATGCAGCAATAAATATTTTAAGAAAAACAGTTCTCATCTTCCCAAATCCTTCACCATTCTGACAGGCATTAAAATCAGCATTTCTCATCTTTCAGTAGTTCTACATCTCCGCTATTACTCTGTGCTTTGAAGGAGAATTTGATTTTGTTTCTTGTGAGAAGTTGTCTCTCAGATCTGGTAAGAATCTGATAGCTAATGGTGAGGTTTTAAGTTATATTTAATAACATTTTCTCCTAAACCATACGCCAGCATCTAAAGTAAACCCGCTATTAAACAACTCAGCGAGCCAAATCCCTCAGGAGTAGTTGCAGGGATAACGGCAATTGTGTGCATTAGAAATGGAGCTTGTTAGCGCAGGACACAACGGAGAGTTTGGCTTTGCAGCGAAAATCCCGAGCCGGTGTCCGTGTAAAAGCCGCGGACAGACAGACTCGCGTGTGCAGCTCCCCGCGGGTCCCCGGGAGGAGGAAAACGCGCAGCCTTGTTGGAATATCCCCGCTGGAAGCGAGCGCAGCGATGCCGCAGCCTCGGGACTGAGGGAAGAAATCCGCGCATTTCCAAAGGCTCCACAGCCACACCTGCTGGCTTGGCGGGCTCGGCACAGCACGGGTGAAACCGAGGGATTTGGGGAGAAATCGCTCCATAACAAAGCTTAATGCCGGGTCACGCCGGGGTGCCCTCAGGGTGCCAGAAAAGCGGTCAACATTTTAACATAGTGGTACACCAAGTGCTGTATAGAGGTTCTCTGTAAAAACCCCTTTGTGGCCAAGCCAAGCATTAAACAAGCTAAAAAAAAAGAAATTGTATTTCCTAAGCTCCCACAACCTCTTGGTGCTTCTTTATGCATTAAAAGATGGTTGCGTGGTATCTGCTATTCGACTGGAGAGTTTGCTTTACTCATCCTCTGTCCAGGTGGCAACAAAATGGGGTTTTTTCACTGTTCACTGTGTGATTTTTTCACTCTGCAAAGGGTCAAATCTGGTGCTTTTCCATGATTACAGTTGTGCCTTTTGAGCAGCAGGCTCAGAAAAGTGAAGACTTGGCCACTGTCTCTGAGTCTACTCTTGTGTAGGAGAACATATAATCAATGTTTTGTGAAAGATATTATAGAACTTTAGGGAAATACAGGCTTTGGGGGACCTTTTGGGACATTCTTGGGCTCCTCTGAATAGCTCTCCTTTACGGCACGCACACACACAAACCAAGGACAGTTTGCTCTACAGGAGCACTTTACCAATGTGTACATAGTTATGGACTGGTATCTGTACATAACATTAGATAATCCATAAATTAATATCATCAGGTTATTAAGAGTCTTCTCATCTATGTGCTATTCAATGTCTGGTCTCTATTTAAATTATCTCTCTTTGTCATTGCATGTACTTCGGTAATATTTGGGATGTCTGGGCCCTATCCTGTTGCAGTGTAACCTAGTTCACAGTTTTTGGCTCATTGCTCTGAATTGGTACAGTGGGTGGGTGGAAGGTGAGTTATTATTTTAGCTCCTAGTTCTAGGGTAGGTAAGGGCCCCAGAGTTTTATCTAAATTATACTACAGAAATTATTCCCTCTAGGAGGACTCTGTTGGCTGAGGACTTTCCCAAAATACTCTTCTAATTTGCTAGATAGAGGTTATGAATGGACTGTCAGGGTAGCAGAGGCTGTTTCACCTCTCTTTAGCCAGTCCTTGTATCTTTATTTCCAAATTCCATTTACATGTGCTGCACTACCCTTTATGTTTCTGTGGATGTGATTTGCACTCGTGAACAGAGCCTGAAGTTCTTAGAGTCATGCAGGTTTTGAGCATGGAGTAGGAAATCAGACACATAAGATCATCACCTTAAAACTTCTGGGCAGCCAGGACAACACAGCATCTCTCACTACTATGCAAGATCTTCTCTGAGTGTGTCAGAAGATACAATGGGTTTTCAGCCCAGCTCAGGTGGGTTCAGACTCCCTGCCAGCAGTGTTTCCAGAGCTGATTTTATCATATCCACATCCATATGTTCCTCTTCTGCATACCTGAGGGATATTGCCCAACTCTAAGACGGTCAGTCTAGAGCTTCTTAAGCTAAAGGGCCCAGGTGAGAAAGGCAGGATCCCTATCTTCCATAAACAGTTTGGAATGTCTGATTAAATAGTTTAATTATTGCCTAATTTGAGTCATATGAAGCATTTTCCGACAATCTCTGCTACTCTTCCTTGGCTGTTTGGATGAAAACCAGATGCTTCCAATATAAACAAATAAATCTGATGTCTGAAATAAATGGACTAATACCCCTCTAAAGCCAGAGGAAGAGACCAACTTCCTGCATCGTGTCCTCATCCTGAAAGAACATCCTCCACCCCTCCATTTCTATTTAGCTTCCAGCTACCACAGCTAGGTGGTGGTGGCCAATTCTGAAGAGGGGTATTTTATAATGTCCCTTTATGCTGTCTCTGTGGGATTTATCTTACATGGAAAAGAAACCCAAATAGGAATACTAAAAGAAAATAAAATGAATCCTCGTGAAAACTCTCAAAATGCTTGTGAAGTATTTTGAAGGATTACAAAGACTTCTGAGGAATCTAAGTTGCATAATGGATAAACTGGTTTCCCTTCCTTCTCTCCAAAGATCCATTTCATTTTAAGTGTTAAACTTAGTTGCTATAACTCAACACCTTCTGAAAACATATCTGTAACACTAAGTCAATCCATCATCAACAAAATCAATGCCTCTGGAGATTTTAACACATCCCACTACAACTATCAGAGATTTGGAAGGACAGTAGGAGAGAGATAAGGAATAACCCCTTCTGTAATTGAGCCATGGGAGGAAAAATCAGCCTCTAATCTTTCCTTTTCCCTGTCCCCTAGAAATGAATGAGATCCTTCATTCCTCTGCAGCAACTGCATTTTCTATTGCAACAGAAAGAATGAGTCAGAAGAGCCTGCTGCTGGTGAAAGCTTCACTGGGCTGTCTTCAACAGAGTGCTTCATCCTTTCTGTTTGAGTTTTTGTGGTGTTAATCAGTTATTAAAAATGTCTGGTATCACCACGAGCATTCTGGATTTGTTAAAAAGCTTTTTGCTTATCATTTATTTTAAGACTTAATGAACAAGCTCTCTTTGTGGAAAAAGACATTTTAGGTATGCTCTTAAAAATGAAATAGGGCAAGCTAGTAAAAAAGAAAATGCATCTCAATTAGATTATTCTTCCTCCATCTGTTCTCTCAGATCTTTTTATGGCAGGAAATTGCCTATTGGATTTTTGATTTTGCTTAATGGAAATGGCAAAACTTAAATCCATTCCCATTCCCACTGACATCAGGGGGAACAAAATTCAGTGTCTGAACAGAACACTTTTTTTTAACCATTAGTGTCTGCAACTGCATCTCAGTGAATATAGTAATTATAACATCAGTGAACTTAAATTAACTGAAATACTTAGAAAAAACTGTGGACTGGCATGTACACTTCTGAATCTCTTTGGCATTTCTGAAAATCCCAACTTCTCTAATTAGCAATTTCTGATATGCCACATTCTTCCTGTGTAGACAACCCAATTAAACCCCGTGAACTCCCCATATGACTTTGGGCCAACTGACTGTAACTGGATGGAATTTCTAACAGGAAGTGGAGTTTCTAATAGGAAGTAGCATTTCCAGTAAGGCAGTGAGCTGGGGAAACGTTTTCCTTGCATTTTTTAGGATGCTGAACTTCAGAAGCACCATCCCTGAAAATCCTGGGCTCTGTAAAAACCTCCACTTTTTTGGGTTTTTTTTTTGAAGTATCCAGCTGCTTGACAAACAAGACATTATGAACAGACAATAAATCAGCTGGTTAAAAGAGATACAGAGATTGTATACCATATTATTTTTTCGTATCTATGTGGAGATTGGTAAAATACATTCCAAATCTCTCATCAAAAAGCCTACTAGCTTCAAAACTGAAATGAATCCAAATATCCAAGGCTGCTGTATTCCTCCCTGTGCTTCCTCTCAGAGAAGAAGGATATGTGAAAGCAGATCCTTCCTGCTGACTCATTCTGCTCTATAAACTGAGGTTTGAGACCAAGGGAATTATCCTGGCTGTTATTTACCACCATGTTTATAGTTCAGCACTGCCAGAATAACTACTGCAGGGTACTGTCATTATAATTATTACTGCTAATCATAATAATATCAATATCTAAAGCATGGGTGAGAGCATGACTTTTAGCAGAGTTATCTCTCCTCTCCCCAGTTCCAAACCTCTACAGAATTTCATAATAGTAGGTGAACAATAACAGAATTTTACAAAATGCAGAATAAAGTCTTTAGTGGAAATTAAGTACACCCTTGGAAAAACTTCCAAGTTACCACGTTGTTAACCATGTGTACTATGCCTCCAAAGCTCCACATTGTTGCTTCCTCACTTTTCCAGCATTTTCTCTTGCCTTGCTCCACAGAGAGCCCTTGTCACTGATCATCCAGGGGCTCAGTGCCAGCACTGATGGATGTTTTTGATATGGACAATATGGAAAACCATCTGCAGGGCAAACAGGCACGGGTTACCTGCGAATAACATAGATTACCATCTTCTACGGGTTTATAAAACAACCCTGCTGTTTGGTTTATAATAATAACAGTGCTATTTTTAAAGATAAAATTTGCACTGCTTTGACTGAATCTGGAACCAGAAGATAATGGTAACTCTGACCTTAAATGTAGGCACATTACATGTCACCATTTTAATTTAGCTTTTATATGATTATTTTCCTTTCATGAATGTGGCACTGAATCCAGATGTTCACGTGCAGGAAACAGGTTTTTCTATACCGGTTGAATTAGAGGTGCCATCCCCCTCCAAAAAAACGCCTACATATATTTTTCACACGTAGAGTCTTCTGAAATCAGTTCAGGAGCCCTGCACCATTGCATAACCGCATAATCTGTATAAACATCACCAGGGGCAGCCCATGTTTAAGCAAAACCTAAATCAGAAAGTTTAGTAATTCCACTTTGTGTTAACAAAATATTCTCAGATGAAATCGTGGTGTATAACAAAGGAAGGGGAAAAAATAAAAAGGAAAAAATACCCAACAAAACCAAACAATATCATTTATTAAGAAGCAGATTCTGTTTGTTTTAAAAGTACTCAAGGCATGAAAGCATGGACTGGAAAAAACCCTCCTGCTACATCAGAACTGACTCTGAGGCACAGAGTGCCCTCATTTCCCAAAGTCATCAATGTCCTGATTCTACTGCAATTAGCAACTGCTAATGTAGGTGATGAGCAAAGGAGAGCAGGATTTTGGCACAGTACAGTACAGATTTCGGCACAGTACCCAACCCAGCAGCAGCAGGACAAACCAGAAGTGATTAAAAGACAGGAGAGAGAGTGAAGGAGGACAAGGTGGGAATGCAAAGTACTGAATAGTTTTGGCCCTTCCGAATTCCAGAGAAGGGTCTGAATTCTCTGGAGCACTGCTGCTACCCAAGTCCTCCTTCAATCATCCAGTCCCATGCTCCAATTCTGCAGATAATTTCATACCAGTTGGAAGCCTTACACTACAAAACAAACCCTTGTTCTTAATTAAGAATTAACACATTTGATATCTGTATGACAAATCACAACAATAAAGGTGTGCTCTAGAAGCAACAACATTTTATTTATTATTAATCTTTCCATGAGTTCTTTCATAATTGTTGTGAAGGTGCGCAATTGCTTGTTCTAACGGAAAAAGGTATTTTTAAGCTCTTTGTTATCCAATCCATGGAAATAACACTGGAGCTCATCTAGAATTGTATGATTGAAAAATTCCAATACTAAGTGAAGTTTTTTTCCTTCTGCTTAAATACATGAATCAGGTTAACAATATTCTTATGATGAAATCATTGTTGGTAAAAGAAGAAAAACACTTCCTACCATGGCTTTTTATTTCAGTTCATAGAGACTTCCTCTAAAAGGCTGATAACAAAAACTGTAATTTGCCTAACTAAAGACTGTCATGAATTTGAAAACACGCTAAAAACCTTTGTTTCTGCTCCCTCAGCCTTCCTCCAATATTCAAATATATTTACCGTATTACTTTTCATGGTCCATCTTCAGGCTCTGAACCAATACTGCTGCACCAGGAATACAGCAAAGAAAGGAGCAGCTCCATTCATCACCTTAAAAATGTCCTCTTGAATGTGTTTTATTTATGTTAATACATCATAGATAAGAACTCCCATATTAAAAGAATCACAGTAAAAATGTATTCTTTCCCACTGAGGTCCATTTACCATTTAATTTTTACATTACTGAGAATTTGAAGCTGTTCTAGGTTAACTACAAAGATGGTTTTAACTCAATATAAAAATATGTGTTATTTTAATTACCTCCCACTCCTTTTTTTTAAATTGAGGGCTACACTCTCACTGGTGCCAGGTCTCCTTAGTGCCACCAAGAGCCAGGACATCAGTCTGAATTTAGAGAGAACTTCAAGGGAAGCTGAGGAACCCATATGGCAAAATGTGCCATTATCCCTAATTAAAATTTGATAAGAACTATTTTTTTTTAAACATCCAGTTACTGCAAAGAGTGGAAATGGTATGAATATGAAGTATAGAAGTAAGAATCTAAATAAGTAAGAATCTAAATTTATACCCTTGTAATCTGACAAGTTAAATCAGGGTGAGCTGGTGTGTCTGGCCAGGAGAAAATCCAACCTGACCTATGTCCAGACTGAAATTCTTGTGAACTTTTCACAAGCAGAGGTCTGAACTCAAGCTGAGCTTTTAGGGGAAATCTCCTCACTGCATCCCCACAATGCTGAAATATCTTTGTGAGTAAATACTTGTGGATAATCCCCGTTGTGTTTGGGGATGGCACAGAACTGCCCCTTCCACAGCCAGTGTGCACTGGGAGGGAACCAGTGTTTTCCAAGTGTTTGAAGCACTGTTACATTTGATAGCTTTAATGATTGCACAAAAAAAAAACCTCTCCAGGCACCAAATGACAAAGTTAGTGTTGAAATTGTTGTTTCCACTCATCTCTGGAGGTCAGTGTATTACAAGTACATGATAAATTGAAAACAAATGAACTAAAATGCCCATAGTGACATTATAATGGCAGTGATGCATTTAAGTTCATTAAGCAAGGAAGTACTGGAAAAAATTAACAGCAGATACAAATCTAAAGTGGATATTTAGTGCAGATTTCATTTTGAGAAAATTAAACCACCTTTGCAAGGCCAGAGGCTCTCTTTTATTATTAGCTGGGACTGATTTTTTTCAAAGTATCTTGGGATTTATTAATTTTAAAACATATATGTGCCATGCAATCAACAGAACAGAAATTGCATCTAGCTCTTCAGAGGAAAAAAACCAAACTTTTAATTTCTCATTAAAATGACCAGCTACACATGTACCTGCCAGGTAGGATTAAAATATTCCATTAGATAACATCGATACGCTGCTCCCCGGTGGTGTCAGAGGAGAGGAAATATTGTCCCTGATGAGATATTGATGAAAAAGTTCCCAAGCCAGGTGGAAACAACAAAGGGTTTCAGATTCAGCTCTAGCTTGGTGCTGGTGTTCCGTTTTTGTTTATTTCCCTGCACAGGCTGAGGGTGACTTGGCCTTCAAAGGGCAGAAAGCTGCCCTGGGGACAGGGGATGTCCTGTCCGGGCTCCAAAGCAGCGCCTGTTAATACGGAATTAATTAATGTTGTTAAGCGCCCTTCATTTTGTGTGCAGGTCCAAGCTTGCATGGGTTTTACAGATTGCTTTCTCCCTTCCGAGTTAACAGGAGCTAAATATAAGCTGGATAAGGTAGAGGAGCAGCAGTGGAATGAAAAATGGAAAGGTGTGTGATGGGAGGGAGAGGAGAAAAGTCCAGAGGAGGGGACTGCTTGCCAGGAACCATTCCTCACTAGTGTGGGGAATGTTTTAGCAGCTGGCATATTACAGTTTCCTATTACCAGACTTTTTGGAAAAGCTTGCTCCCCTGCAGACCCAGGCTTTCCTTACTTTTGGCATCTGTTTTCACTAAGGTGGGACATTGGATTAAAGCGTTCTGAGTAAATCCTTGCAGGGTTGAATCCCACATTGTGTGAAGTACAAATTCCTCTTCTAAACAACCCAGTCAGTGGTGCTGGCAGCAGGGCCTGGCACTAACTTGGTGAAAAAGCACTTCTGAACTTTGTGCTGTTAAACGCTGGGCTGACGCTGTTCCGCCACCTGGATGGCTGGAGGCAAAGGCAACGGGCCGGGGATGCAGACTGTGCTTATTTCTGTCATTTCATTGAGTCCCATGATGTTTTGACCTCCTTAAAATCACCGGAAAGAAAAGCAGGGAGGCACATGTAACCACACAAATCCAGGCTCGGGGATAACTTCCAAGACTCCATGTAAGAAGTGGGCTACAATTTCAAAGAGACCTGCTCTGTCTATTGGAGTAATGGGATTCTTAAAAAGGGCAGAGAGCCAGGACATCAGTCTGTATTTAGAGGGAACTTCGAGCGATGCTGAGGGACCCATATGGCAAAACGAACCATTATCCCTAATTAAAATTTGATAAGAACTACATTTTTAAAACATCCAGTTATTGCAAAGAGTGGGAGTGGGCCGAATACACAGCATAGAAGTAAGAATCTACATGTATAACCCTGTAATCTGACCAGGAGTAACTATTCCTGTACTTAGCAGAAATTCAGTTAAATCAGAGTGACCCGCTGTGTCTGGGGAGGAGAAAATCTCACCCCACCCACGTGCAGACTGAAACGCTCCGAGAGCGTGAGGCAGCGCTGCGGCTTGCCCGGCCGGGCCCGGGGTGCGGCAGTGACGGGGTGCGGCAGTCCCCGGCTCTGTCCCGGAC
>WBMY01013876.1:1459209-1477566 GCA_013397315.1 Donacobius atricapilla
GGCCCGGCCCGCTCCCTCCCTCCGCCTCCCGGCGCGTCCGCGACCCGCGGCTCCGGCCCGGCACGGCTCAGGCAGAGTTCAGGGCAGTGCTGGCCTGGGTGGGTCGCAGGGTCTCTGTGAAAAGAAGTTTTTTGAAAACTGAAAACGAAGCGCACAGAATTAGCGAACGCTTCGTTTGTGTGTAATAAGGACCGGAATACTCTGTCAAGTTTTTATGCGCATGATACTGTGTTTAAAGTTTGCAGTCGTGAGGAATCTTGTGTAATATATGCGAACTGCTAAAGGAGCAGTTATTAGTTGCAGTCTTTTAAATGTTAATGACCGAACCACTGACTCCGGAATAAATTATTTCCAGTCTGACACGTAAACACACTTAGAGCGTGGAAAAGGGTGGGGGGCTCCCTTACAAGATTTACAGTAAGAGTTCTCCAGACTGGGTCGCTCAGGAGTACTTGGAGGTGAGTCAGCTTTTATAGTGTCTCTTTTTTTAGCATCGCTATGTTATACCAGCCCCTGCAAACACATCAGTAAACACTTGACGTCTATTGTAGTTGCTTAACGTGGCTGCACGTAAAGCAACAGCGACAAGAGCCTGATTCGTGAATCTAGAAGCAGTAGGAGGTTTTGGGGAAGTGGAGCCCTCCCCTGCTGTTGTTTGTTAAGTGGGTGTTGCTTGATTCCCGTTCAAATCAAAACAGGATAGTCAGACTTTTTATTGTATTTGGTTACACAGATGAACCAGTCATTTTTTCCACGGTAATTAATTTTTCAAGATTGCAGTCAGATGTGGGGTTTATGCCATTATATTCCTACAAGAACTGGTCTAATAATTTTGAAGTTAAGGCTAGAGAGAAGACTCTAAAGTTGTGGAAAAATATAACCAAGTACACAAAGTAAATCAAATCTATTTGTCATATATATTGCAACTTTGATATTCCAAAGCTTATGTAACTTTTTCCTGTCCGTTTTTGTTTTACTCTGGTCTTCTGTGCTGTAAGTTAGGTATTTGTTTCTTACATTACTTGTTCTTCATACTGAAATAATAGACAGTGTGCTGTGAACTCTGATTCACTTCATTAAATATAAACTGCTTTTGCATACTGTGATTGTCAGGAGCCGTGAAGACCAAACAGTTCAGCAGATTTCTTACCTCCTCCAATTTGTTTGAACAAAAGAAAGAAAAAGGTTGTTTATTCATTTTGCTGACAAAAAGGGAGTACTAATACCACATTTTCCCCGCCGTTTAGGACTGTCAGGATTAGTCCTGTTTGCAGTCCTTGCCAGTTCCTTTCTGTAGTTAGACCCTGTGACAGGTAGGGTGCACATGTGCTCTGAAGTTGATTTAAAAACCAAAGTCATCTCCCAGATGCATTTGTCAGGTTAACACTCAGGCAGTGCTGCTGGCCTGCAGCCTGGCTGTCACATAGGAAGAAGTCCTGGTCCTGCTTTCCCTGACCAAAATAGTAGGTGGTTTATGCTGTTGATACTCAGCTGTCCGGGCTGTGTGTGCTTGAAGAGCAGGGATGTAAACACAGAGTTCAAGGGGCTCTAAGCAGCTTCTGGGCTGCTCTGTAGGGCAGCACCACTGCTCAGCATCCTTGGACAACATACGGTGTTAACCCAGGCTAAGGCAGTGCAAGTGCAGGGAGGATTGCCTGGCTGTGCTGCTGACAGCTTTTCTAAAATCTGCATTTGCACATGGCCTTTAGTTAGAAGTTGTCCCTTGGTCTGCAGAGCTTTTTGTAGGGACTTTTTTGTAAGTGTGCTGTGGTACTATCAAGCCTCGTGGTGACACTCAGGAGTTGTTTGTGAGGTGGGCAGTCACTGCATTTTCCTTATTCTTGCATAACTCTGGAGGCAAAACAGGTGAGGAGAATACGAGCTGTCACTTTGGGGGTTTGATCAGGTGGATTGATTGGGGCCCGGTGGTGTACATTCTTCAGGGTCTTGTGATCCTTAATATGGATCCAACGATGGGCAGAGGGGGGCATTTGGATCCTGCCCTTTGGCTGCAGCACGTATTTCTGGTTCAAGTTTGTGAAGCTTTCAGTTACTAACATGCTTTTCCCTAGTCCAAGGATTAAGGAACTAAAAATAATTTACAATGTTCCCGTGATTGCTTTAGAGATAAACACATTTGTTGGGCTGGTAAGAGGAAGGAGCAGCACACAGATTTCCCCTTTGTTCCATTTTGAAGCAATCAGCTTGTCAGTCAGAATAGGCTTATACCAAATTTAGCCACTTCTCACGCACGGATCTGGCTATGCAGGAAGAACTCCACTGATGGGCACTTGCCTTGAGTCCCAGCAGGAGTGCTCTGTGTGTGTCACTGCCTGCATTTCAGCTCCTGGTTGTGGCTGCAGCTTGTTCTCCTCCTCACTGTGGCAGCCAGCAGCAATTGCTCTCTCATGGTTCACAGTGTAGCACCATAAATCCCAGCTGTCCGAGGTGCTACAAGTTTTTCTTACGATTAATCCTTTGCTCCCTGAACACTTAATCAGACCTGTTGTGCCCTTGTGTCTCAGCGTAAAACATGAGAAAATCTTGATGTGCGTTGCCCTGCAGGTCTGTCTTTCACAGTGTTAATAATCTGCATGTAATGCTTTGTGTATTTTCTGATCTGGAATGAGAAAATATTTACAAAATGTGGATATCACTGGTAAATTATATCTGCAGGTGGAAGTGTTTCATATTTATGACTTGTCATTCTGTGTTTGCAATTCTTAGATTGCAAGAAGACCCTCCTGTGGGTGTCAGTGGTGCACCATCTGAGAATAATATAATGCAATGGAATGCAGTTATATTTGGGTAAGAGTTTTGGTCACTATGATATTCGGTATAAGAGGGCTAAATATAACAACCTGATGTTTGTTTTTACAGTTATTCTCTTGTTTCATATATGTAAAGTCAGTAAACTTTAAAAAATGGCCAAATGTTATGGTAAAAATATCTTTTCACAGATAAAACGGAAAATGGTTAGGAAGGAAAAAAATTAAATTTTAAATTTGTTCAGCTTTTTTGTTGAATAAAGATTGCACGTAGCTTAATAAATAGGCTACACTATCTTATGAAAAAGCAAGATTCCTCTTTAAAGTACTTAAGTGCCGCATGTTCTCAGCCATTAAATCCAGATGTATTCGTGATTGGATTGACTCCTAGTAGGACAAGGTACAGGATCTATCTGGGAAGTTACATTATGTATCCTGTGGAAGAGGAGGTGGCTTAGTATCCTTTCATAAAACTGAAGTGTGCTTGCTAATAATCTGCTTGTTTGTTCCAATCTAGTCACCTAAAGGCATATGTATTGTTTGGGATGATGATAAGGTAGGTATCCCAAAGAGCAGAGTGACTATGGGAAGTGTTGTAGATACAACCAAGCTTCCAGAGGTTGCCCATGGATGCTTCTCTAAGCATTTAAATTATTGCTTCTACCTATATTTTGGGGAGGATGAAAAAGAAGATACACATTTATTGTGCATGTGTGGAAGTAGGTAATGATCCCTTTTAACTGGAGTTTCTTTTTAAAACCTTTCAGGCCTGAAGGGACACCTTTTGAAGATGGTAAGTTGCTAACTTTTGTATCCTTTGTCATTCTAATAAATGTTGCCAGTGCTAATATTGTTCTGCTTTTGAAAGCAATAGATGCTATCTGTGTATAATTTGAAACAAACCCAGTAAGTGAAGGAGTGAGGTTTGTTGGCTGTAAAAACACGTATCTTGATCTAAGCAGTGTCTTGTCATGCTGGCTCATGGTTGGTTAGAAAGCTATGAAGCAATGCTTCTATCAAGGCTTTTTCATGCATACACACAAGAGCTTTTAGGTTATTGACCTGACACTGCCAGGTGTGTTTGCACATCTCTGTGGCTGAGCTCAGCAAGAGCTTTTTTTCATATTTTTGGCATACTTGATTCACTGTTCTCCTAATGAACAGGTGAAAAACCTTGAGCTGTTCTCAATATAGAACTCAGTGAAGTTGAGGGAATTCCAGATTTGTACATAAACATGAAAGGTAGTGTGTGATGAACCTCCCTTAGGCATATGAGGAATAATGAGTTTAATAATTATAGCATTATTGCAGTAATTGGCAGCAGATGGGTTTTTCTCTGTGTTGGGTTGGAGGAGTTACAGTAAATTATTCACTGATCCATAGCAAAGGTTTTCAGTGAATCAGTTGTGAGCTCCAAAGACTGAGATTGCTGATTATGAAGTTCCAGTGTTTCTTTGCTGGCACCAAGATGCCTTCTTAATGAAACACCTTGGAGTCACCCAAGTCCATGGACCCAGCATACTGGGTCATGGAAAGTGGGATAATGTTGGATATGGCTGCCTTTGCCATTATATAGTGAGTCTCCAAGCTCCTAGCCAGCCTCTGCTGCTGGGTTTATTACTCTAAGCAGTAGTTCCATAGTTCACTTGAAATATATGAAAAGCAATCAGATTCAGTGTTGTTTGTTTATATAATGGTGAGAAGAAATGATCATGAAGCACATAAATTAATTTGTTGTCTGTG
Organism: Donacobius atricapilla; assembly: GCA_013397315.1. Lineage (NCBI taxonomy): Eukaryota > Metazoa > Chordata > Aves > Passeriformes > Mimidae > Donacobius > Donacobius atricapilla. Next base: position 1,463,721 of record WBMY01013876.1, read on the forward strand.
TTCCTGGATATGTACTTCTATTGTTTATTATCTGATTGTATTTATCTTTGTTCGGACAGGTACTTTTAAACTAGTAATAGAATTTTCCGAAGAATATCCAAATAAGCCTCCGACTGTTAGGTTTTTATCAAAAATGTTCCATCCAAATGGTGAGTAAACCATCTTTATTTAGCTGTAATACTCATTAAATATTACAGTGTGCTCATGCATTCTCTGAAGCTCCAGAATGCTTAGTCTCCATTTCCATCCCTTAAGTAGATGTCTAGGACAGCAACTGCTTGATGAAAAATTAAGAGTTATGATGCTATTAAGAAGCAGCTATCTGCCTCTTACGAATCAATATGTAGCCTCAGTAGCAAAGCTTGTGAGTATTTTCAGCAGCAGCTGCACTTAGGTTGGCTTAAAGACGCATTTCTGGCTGCAGATTCCTGCCCCCTTCATTGAACTGTCTGTGCTGCCCTGCATGAGCCGCAGGGAACTGATGCAGCCAAGTGTTGCTTATTCCTGCCAGGTGAGGTTTCACCAAGTCCCTGCTTTTGTCTGGTGCTCTATGCCCACCAGGACTAGCACAGGGAAGAAAACGAGGATGCTCATAGAGGAGGCATCTGACCCAAGCTCAGTGATGAGGGCAGCGATGAGAGTGCACCATGCTTCTTCCCCCAGCACTGACAGGTTTTGCTGAGTACACACATGCAGAAAAAAAGCCCTGCCGGCTGCTTCTCTGTAGAAATTATACCTCACATACTGTACAGGCCAGTTTGTCTCTGCCATGAGGTTTGTCATTTGTTGGGAACAGGCTGGAGGACAAGGGTGCAGAAGTTTGAGCAGTGAGTCTCCGGTTCATGTGAACTCCACTAAGACTGATAGATATCCAGACAGAAGTAGGATGTCAGGCACTTTTCCGTATTTTCTACTGTCTGCCTTGGTGCCTCTCACAGTAGTGCCGGGTGTGTGAAAATGGGGCAGGAGCTGCCACTGCTCAGGGTGTGATGGCTGTGAGTGGTTCCACTCCTGCAGCGAGGGCCTTGCTGCTCTCTGGGAGGCCTTTCCGCTGTGACAATATGGGTCAGTCACACTGGGGGAGCAGGACACCAAGTCTGCCCCTTCCTGTGCTAATGCCATAATCTTAAGACCTTCCTTCTTTCCCTCTAAGGTGTTCCGTTAATTTGAGTAATAAATCTTCTAAGTATGTGTCAAGCCACAGAAGCTGGTGAGACAAACTGATGTCCTCTTTCCCAAAGCATTAATCTAAGCACAGCCTGAAGTGGAACAATAACTCTGCCTTGAACAGTGCCATAAATCTGACAGTTTCTAAGTGATATCTGTGTTGTATTTACAGTGTATGCAGATGGCAGCATATGTTTAGATATTCTTCAGAATCGCTGGAGTCCAACATACGATGTTTCATCTATTTTAACTTCAATTCAGGTAACTTTACATCTGTTTTACCGAAGAATTATGTTATTGTTGGTCTCTATTCCAGAATTCACAGCTCAGTGATGGGGATAGCCAGGTATCTGTATCAAAGGGAACTTCAAATCCTTATGAGCTAAGCAGTACTTTTTAGATCAAATAAAGGCAAAGATGCTACATAATTACTAATTCTGAGCTACAGAACTACCATTATATATTTTTGCACAGGAAAGCTGTTACTGGTTTATGTTAATTTTAAACTCTTTTTCCTCCAGATAGGATATCAGATGCAGAAATTGGCCTCATGTTTGAAACATTTAACTTTACTATGAAGCCCCAAAGGGACAATATTGCTGAAACACACTACTTGGAATAAGGAAAAATGGCTTGGCACAGTGGAAATGCACAAATCCTTTGCTCCTGTGTGATTGTTCTAATTTTTCAACAGTGATGTTTCATAGGAGACATCTTAAGCCCCTCTTTAGTCTTGAATGACAGTAGTAATGTAATTACAAATAGTCAGTTAGCTGCATAGCTCCAGCACAAACTGTCTCTGGTTTGTGAAGCTACAAGTGTGTGCAGCGCTGATGCTTAGGCAGGGTGTAATTTGAAGTTCAGTAATATAATTAGGGGTACCTAACCATGAGTTTACTAGGCTTTTTTCAACTGGGCCATTCTGAGTTGTGTCTGCCTCTGAAACACATTTGACTTGAAAGTAAGCTGATTTTTTTCTTGATGTAAATGTGTTGGTTTGCCTCACATTATGTTTTCCCCTTTTTCCAGTCTCTGCTTGATGAACCCAATCCAAACAGTCCAGCAAACAGTCAGGCAGCACAACTTTACCAGGAGAACAAACGTGAATATGAGAAAAGAGTTTCAGCTATTGTTGAACAAAGTTGGAATGATTCGTAACAGCTGCTGTGTTATTCTCCATCCTCATAATCATTATGTACAATTTAACTCTCAATAGAAAGGCTACCAGAAATTTCAAGTGCCACAGTTCTATGAATTTGCATAAAAACTCATTTGCAAACAAAATTGAGCCCTCCAGTTTAGGGAAAGCTAAAAGCTTGTGTATCTCAATTAATGTCCTTTTTATTGCATGGTAAGAACTAAGTTATTGCTACATGAATTTGTAATATATCCTGTTTGTATTTTTTTCCAAGTGTATAATGTTGGTGTGGAGTTTTCATGACAGAATATACACATTTTGTAAATCTGTACTTTTTCAAATATTGAATGCCTTATTTTTGAATTCTTTAGATTTTTAAATTGGAGAAAAGCACTTAAAAAGTTTTTATATATGAATATTTCATGTAAAACTGTTAAATACATAACCTTAGTGCAAGACATTCTGCTCTCACTCTCTTTTTCCAAGGGCTCATTTTTTGTCCATGCTGTTGATACCCTGCACTTTACAAACATAAATTTAATCCACGATGCAACTGTCTTCATGGCATGTCTTTGCTTCTGCACCACAGCTTGACTTGATTCTGTGTGTCCTCAGTTGTATGAGGAAGAGACGTTTTGGTAGCTGCCAATTACAAATGGGGAAACAGATGTAACTGTTTTACTGAAAGTCCCACCTTAAACCAGCAGCGAAGTTGCAAACATAACCTGGATGACCAGGCTTGATGATAATGTATTCTAATAAGTTTTATTTTTCTGAAATACTGTATTCTGCCAACCTGGAAAATGTCATCTAAATCTGTCCTATATTCACATAGTGATACTGTAATATAGTTTTGAATATCTTCTAATAATTAGAGGTTCCCCATTAGTTTCCCTTGAGGGTAGGGACAAAATTAATCACCAACAGAAGAAAACATTTCTGCAGATTTAATGGAGTTATTCTTTAAAGCCTGACTGTCTATGGTGTAGTCAGGTTTCATGTCTGTATCACAGAGGTTCCACATATTCTTAAATTGACAGTTTCAAGAACTTTGGCTTTGTTTTTGTAAGTGTTGACATGGTGGTAATTTCTCACTGTATTCTGTAAACCAGGCTAGCTGACTACAGTAAAGAATTAAGCCATTTTTTTCTTCCAGCATTAAAATTGTAACAACTTTGTCATAATTGCAGCCAGCATTACATATATATTAAACTCTCCAAATCCCATACCATAATACAGCTCAGTGGTGCCTGAAAAGCAATGGAAATTGATTTCACCCAGAAAAGAAAATGTTGTTTATTTGCAGCAGTCTAAATTACTAAAAGTTATTCTCAGTACACTGAAAAAAGAACATCAATTTACACCTCACACCTGCTTGCAAAGATCTGTGATTTCTAGGAGCAGCACTCAAGTTTGGAAATGACACTCAGAATAGTGTCAGACCAGACTCTGTTAGTAGCTTGTGGACTAAAACTACTCTGCCTTGGATGAGCATTAGTGTGCAAAGGCCCAAAAAACATCAATGCTGTGGAATAACTTTGCTCTCATTAAGTTGGTTTTCTTTCCTTAAATTGCTGAATTTATGTTCCAGAATTTTTCAGTCTGTGTCTGATTAATAACAAACTCCAAAGGATCCAATTTGCTTTAGTTTGTAGTGAAGTTACAGTAACACTGGCAAAGTGGTGCTATGTGGCTTAAAACAAAATCAATGCAAAGATTTTTTTGTTCATAAATGTGGAAAAGCTTCCTCATCCTAAGAATTAATCTAAACTTTGATTTTTTTAAAAAAAAATTGCCTCCTCTTTCATTATTTTTGTTCCTTTGACATGTGCATGAGCTGAGATTTGCTGTTTCTTAGTGTTCACATTAATTTGATTATTCCTGAACATCCAGTTTGGCCCAGCAAGAGATTGATGATGCTCAGAACATGTTTTTGTGTCTCTGGGATGGAGGCAGTGGATGTATGAGAAACAAAATTGGAGCAGGAGAGGGTTTAATTAATGATAAGCACTGCAAGCTGCCTGTGCTGGGACCCACATTGTTTAGGGACAGGTGTGTCTGAAGGTGAGTGCATTGATTTGTAGAGGGCAGAACTTGAAGCCTACGCTTGGTAAAGTCTGGCTGGAAAATGTCCTGCTGTCCCTCAGCCAGAGGCGAGGTCCTGTATCCCAGGTGTGGTGGGGAGGAGCATTCTCTTGCTCCCCAGATTTCCCACGTGAACACTGCAAGCTGCGTGGGAATGGGAGAATGGTGAGAATCCAGGCTCGGTGCTGCCCTGTGGGGAGACACTGGCGCAGAGGAACTGGTGCTTCTGGAGCTGGGCTCCCGGGGCAGCTGGGGGCTGCACGGTGCATCCCCAGGTGTGGCGGAAAGGCTGGCTTCTGTGAGCCCTCCGCCAGTGCACAGTAAAAACAATCATCGTGCGTGGGTTAAAATCTGCAAAAACCTGCTAGAAAACGGGTTTATTAGCAGGCAGAAGGAAGCAGGCCAGAGGTCGTGGTGTAAAGGGGACAGTGTCCTGCTCAGCCTGGCCCATGTGAGCTGTCAGCGCTCACTGCTGCTGCTCAGGGCCATAGATTCCTCTTGCAGCCTTCACATGCCTGTGGTCAGCATTTCCAGGGGGTTTAGGTGTACTGACTGTTCAGGCCTGTGTGTTCCTTACTGCTCCCTGCTCCCACCACCCTCCTTTTGGGACCAGCTGGTCCCTGGGCTGAGCCCTGCAGGCTGCCCCGAAGCTGTGTGTGGATGCTGAAACAACAGGGCAGGAGTGTGGGTAATGGACAGGTAAAAGCCCTTTCCCTTTTCATGCTACAAAGAACAGGAGTGATGACAAAGACAAAAAGGTTCAAGTGCACTGGTTCACAAGAGCATGCAGTAGTCACAATAAACTGTGACACAGTTACCTTTTTAAATGGTATACTGGGATGTTTGATTTTTAATGTATTAGGAGATGTAATGCACTAAGCTTGCTAGGACAGTGGGATTAATTAAGAGACTTACCAGTTCCCTGTTCCGGATTTATAGCTTCTCATGGGGCTTTCATTCATTTATATTAAACGCTTCATAATCACTTCTTTTCCACTGGAGTCGTATAAAGATTGAAAATCACAGTGGAGATATCTTGAAATCATTCACCCCAGAGTTTTTGTCCTATATATCCGTGTCATTCACCTGATTTTACAGGTGGACAGACAGAGGCATCCAGGTTTGCAGTGTTCTTGTGTCAGTCAGGAAGCCATTGATGGGGCTGTGGGTGTGAACCATTCCTGGGCTTTCCCCAGTCTGAGTTCCAGGTCCAAGAACACCTTTGCCTTCAGGTTTATCACACTAACATTATTCATAAAAACAGTGCACTGCTCGTACTGCTTTCTTCAGATCTCCGTTCCCCAAAGATGTCTCATCCAAATGCAGTCCCAAGCCAGAACTACAGGACTTGGATCTTCACAAATGTGATTAACTTCACTAGTGTCCGTCGTCCCATTGGGGTTCTTCACCACAGTACAGATAAATGTGTGTAATTGAAGAATCGAGGCCTTGGGCTGTGAGAAGTGAAGAAATCACAGCTTGAGGTACTACATCTGCAGCTTCTTTGTGGGAGGTTTTGTATTAATAGTCAATTAATTCAGTGTGTCAAACAAATAAAGCTTTAAATATTTAGGGATTAGGAGGTGCCTAATGAAAAATTTACAGGAAAAAAAAAAGATTCCCTGATCACTACAGTGGCATTGAGATATTCAAAATAAAGTAGGTAGGATAATGTAGACAGTTAAATACCTCATGTTTAACATGTCAAGGATCTGTGAGAGTAGCTTCTGATGCATATAAAAATGCATCAGGAGAGGAAGAGACTTCTCATCCGGCCAGACTTCCTAACCTGTGTTTTTATTTGAGGTTTTTACTGTTAGTGGAAGCTGTCCCAGGCAAATACCGTGTCTTATTTGGAATTGTTTTCTGGAAGAGGGGAGGTGTAATCAGCAGGCAATCTGCTGTAATGTGTGAGTTGGCAAGGCAGGGTCCCCACCCCTGCCTGGATGGGGCTGCATGGTGAGTGGCTGGTTGGACTGTGAGTGGGGAACAGTGACCAGGGACTCGGGTGAGTGGGCAGCACTCGCGTCAGCAGTGCCAGCTCCAGCACTCTGTTTAATTTGTTGTTTAAGTATTAAAACAATTATCTGACCTCCTCTCCCCGATTTTGTTAATCTTTCTAATGGAAGAGCTTCCGCAGAGCACAAAATGTACGTGTCCTGTGTTGTGCTGACAGTGGATCACAGCACACCCAACTTCCTTAGACATGTAAACTGGTATAAACCCTTGGATCCAGCTTTGGGTCATATGAACGCCATGTAGCCAGAGCAGTGAATGATTTAAGAGGCATTCTTTTTATTTCATTAAAGTTTTGGGGATAAAACCAGTCCAAAACTAGAAGACCAGCAAAGAATAACTGTTATTGCAGGCAAGTGGACAGTTTTGTTGAACATGAACCTTCATAGGTAATCTCTGGAAATCTCTTCATATTACTGATGGTGAAAGAGGTAAAAGGAAAAGGAGCTAAATCTAAAAAAAAAAATACGTGGAATCAATGAACAAATACCATTAGCAGGATGCTCTGCTTTTGCAGTGCATTCAAAGGATATGAATCTCCTAGAAAATACTGTATCTTGGACTGTGTGTGTGTATGTACATAGGAGAGGGCTTTCTTAGCTATTAGAGAAACTTTAGGTAGCAGTGTTTGAAAATAAATGGGCTTTAGGATTTGAGGTTTTTTGCTTAGCATTGTTACTGCACCTTGAATTCATCTCATAGCTCAGCCACCATGAGCAGAGAACAAAAAATAGGCAGAACTTCGCAGATTTTCTGATAATGACTGTAATTAGCATCACAAGCTGTAGAAATGGTGATATTCCCTAAAGGTTTCTTGTCATTACCCTCTGTTTCTGCACTGAAAATAAAGATTTTTAAGACAGGGTATCTTCTGTATTTGGTACTGTCCCACTAATGGTGACAATCAGCCTCCATGACTGTGTGAATCCGTTCTTAATGCTTGTGTCTGCTATGGTCTGTCTGAAAGCTGCATCCTGCCAGAAAGCAAACATGCTCCTCCCAAACGGGATGTTTTTCAGCATCCGGAATGAACCCTTTCTCATGATGTGGTCAAAGCACGTAGAGTGGGATTTTCTGAGCTGGTGCAAATGTTACTAGAAGAAAGTTTGTTTTAAAATCTTAGTATATCAGTGTTTCAATTAGGAGTTCTGTGAGGTCATCAATTATTTTTGCCCTTAAACAAGTGCCAGGGCTGGGTCACACTACTGCAGTAAGTGAGACATGGTTTGATGGCACTGATAACAGACTTGGCTGTAGAGGCTGTTAGTGGTGAAGGTGGGCAGATGTCCCTGCCCAAGCCTCCACCTGTAGCACCGGCTATTCAGCCCTCAGCCCCTAGAGCTGAAAAGATCTTGTGTTTCTTGCCTTGTTTTTCAGTTTGGGTCATTAACCACCGTGTCTGATGCATTTCTAGGCTGAATAATTTTGACAGCTGCCAATTTGGTACACATACCATGGGCTGAGCTGAGAGCCACCAAGCTGGGGAGGATTCTGGAGCCGGAGCAGAGGCCCTACCTGGCACAGCAACAACCTCAGGCACAAAGGGGGCCCTACATATGTATTCATCAGGGAACGAGTTGGTCAGAGAAAGGTCACCCCAACCATCTGAGATGCACAGAGGTTTTTATCCTGGATAAATCTCTGCTTGCAAAAATCAGTAAACACATTCACATTGTTTTCAAAGCCCTGTTGAACTTTTAACTGCTCAGTCTCAGTGTTAGATTATTAATTACACTGTCCATTATCATGACCATTTATTTATTCTATAAATTTTTTTAAAATATTTTCTGTTTTTTTTATATCTCTGTCAATTTTGAAATTGATTTGGGTATGACTAGAAGATTATGGATTATGGGGTTGTCTAGAATTCTGTCAGACAACTGCAATGTCCAGTCAATGTAAATATTTTATTACTTCGTGTTAGAGCTATCATGATGGGACTTGAAGGATTTCACTCTGAAATATGATACTTCACACAGGCTGAGGCAAATTGTCTTCAATGACTGACCAAAGTGGGAAGAAGGCAGAAATGCCATCTCCGCTGAATTAATTATGAGCCACACAGCTCTTGCTATTATCTGTTTACACATTATTGGCCTTGTGATGTGGTGGTGAGAGATTTTCTTTCACTGTCTGGTCCAAACATACATTAAGTCCAATTTCATTAAGAAGGCTCGCCTGCCTTGTTGAAAGGGTCATTGTGTTAGTTATTACAGTGTTTTCTTTGTGCTCGCTTCCCCCAAATTCCATTTTGTATTTGTAACTATTTTGTAGAAAAGTTTGAAAGTGAACTTTTGATGCCTGTGAAAGCTGTTCCATTGACTTTATTGACTCCAAAGCCTGAAGTTCTTTATCCACAGAGATCTTTAAAAGGACACTAAAAAGTTTCAGCCAAAGCTTATAGAATTTGGTACTTACAGTTAAGTATTATAGACCCAATGCTGTTCCCATGGAGACCTAAAGGAATTTTTCCATTGAATTAAGTGGTAGCAAAGCATAGCCCTTATTAAGTGGGAAAAGGACTGGACTGAGAACTCCATCTGTTGTTCCCAGTTTTGTTTGTGTGCTTGCTCTTCTGTATAAAGAAATAGCAAAATTAAACTTTAGGTATTTTCAGTGAAATTTAAAATATTTTCACTGTGATTCATCTGCTTCAAGCTAGTGTTTGGGGATAAGGGGTTGTGTTGTTGTAGGGTGATAACCCATGAGGCAAAGGCAGAGCTCTCCTTTCCCTCGCTGCTGGTGTCTTTCCCTGCAATCTGGGATGTGAAGAGAGTTTCTGTCTCCCACGTTTCCTGCTTGGGAGGGGTCAGGCACAGCTGGTGCTGTTGGCAGGTGGTGGCACTGCATCTCTTGTGGGTTCTGTGCCACCTATTCTTGAGGACACTTTCAATGTCAATTTGTGGAAACACCAACTTGTTACAGCTGAAATTCCAATTATTTGCTAATACTCAAAGAAATCCTGGGTAGGTGCATATTTAGAAAGAGTTTTCCCATGCTGGAAGTTTGGGATATTGCTCAAAGGGTTGTTGAAACTCCCTGATGAGCCCTGCTCCAGCCATGGCTTCAAGTGTGGGCTCTGCTACAGACACATGGCCAGATCCTGCAGTTCTGGGGTATAAACTTAGAGAAAAAAATAAAATTGAGGCCTCAGATTGTACAATACAGTGCTAAAAAGTGGTTTTGGTTGAAGCTGTGTCATTAAATCCTTGGCTACTGAAGTCAACAGATTTATGATTGATTAAACCAGAGTGAGGGTCTTGTCTATAATGAAGTCCTTTCATTTTGTCTCACTGAGATTCCTCTTGTTCTTTCTTAGTGCCTTATGACACATTCACTCTATCCTTGCCTCAAACAAAGAGAAATTATCCTATCATGATCACCCTTTAAATGTTTTCTATTTGAGGACCTACTGAAAAGGCTCCAGAGGCAAATTCTTGGTTTAGAAGTTGCTATTTATGTCTAGACACATCTGAATGTTGTTATGCTTTGAATGTCCTGGATTGCTTGCTGCTTTCTTTGTAGAGATGGATGAGTCAAGAGAGAGAGGACATTATTTTAAATTAATTTAAAGTTTATTTGAAATAAGCTTTAACCAGCTCAGAGTTCTACTTGTTGCAAGTGGCTTCCTTGATAAAAATACATAACAAAATAAGTGACACCATAAGGAAAATCCTTATTTATTGGTGTTTTAAAGCAGAGCAGAAACAGGTTCTCAATACATTGGATTCTGTTCGCATATTACTATTTGAATTATTATATTGTCTCAGACTCCTGAGCGTGGCAAGGAGCCTACGTGGGCTCCACACAAACAAATCCAATGCCTTGTCTACTCCAAAGGACTTCCAGCACAGGTGTAATGCAGACAATGACAGGGAACAGTCAGGCATAGAAGGGAAGAAAAAAACAAAGTCACAATTAGTGCCAAGAGAACTACTGCTCTCTGTTTGCTAACCAATTATCAAACATCATGATAAATCAATAGATAAGCTTGGCAATTTATATATTTAATTAAAAATATGCACACCTGAAGTGGGAAGCCAATTTGTCCTCAGTGTGTGTATTTCAGCTCCAAAAGCAGGTTACACAATACAATTCTTGTAGACCAGGTGACCTCCGCCTCTGTTTTTCTGCAGTTCTGCATTTCTAAAAGTATTGTAAAGCACCACAAGTTAAATTGCTGCTTGTTTCTGTTCTTCTCTGCAAGCTGTATTTGCTTACCAAGCAGGTGAGAGTTATGAGGGTCAGCATGAAGAGCAGCCTGGCTCTCCAGCTGTACTGGTGCACATCCATCTAAACAAGGATGGACTCACAGCTCTTGCAATTACACCTTCCTTGCTGTTTTGTAGGTATTCATGTCACAGCATTCCTGGGTGGGTTATATTAACAAATACACAATTCTCTAGGATTTTTATTTTATGAGATACCGTTCCTCTGGGACAGTCACAAAATTCTTGTTTCTGAGTTTGGCACAGGCAGGGCAGGACTCACTGCAATATTAGTAGGTAAAATGTTGGGCGTGTACAGGTAGGGACATAGGACAGAACCATAAAATCATTTAGGTTGGGAAACACATTTAAAATCATTGAGTCAAACAGGTAAAACCTCCATATCTGCCCTGGACCTCAAGGGTGGAGCTGAGTGTCTGTGCTGGCTCTGGCATCCACACTCAGCTCAAATGGAATGTTTGGGCAGCATCTTCAGCAACATTTCCTCCTTAAACCTGGCAAGATAGAGGTCAGATGTATACAGGAGAAGAGTGAAACTCTGGTTTTACATCACTTGAAAGACCACTAAATGTCATTAAATCTCTGTATATTAATTTATCCAGCTTAATTGTCTCACTGCTGACTGCATGCTGGGTTACATTCATTTTCAAAAGATGAAGCAAATATTTCAAATGAATGATCAAAAGAATATTTTACTCTTTTCACATTCTGAGTATGGAGTCCATGAAACATTTATTCAGGAAATGAAGTATTAGGGCCTGACAGATATCTCTAGTGTCACTAAGTAAGCAGGTTATCTGGGGATTTCTAGTGCAAACAATCCTGTACTTTGATGAATACACGAGTAATTGCCATTACAGGGGGTTGAAAGTAATGTTAGATTGAAGTTACAGTCATTTCAGCAATTATAAATAAACTCTGAAAATTAAGTCGATTAAAATGAGAAATACCTTTTTTTCATCTGTGCAATTCTTAAGCAAAGAATAACAGAATTTTGCTTTCAAGTGTAAATAATAATATTTTTGTTGAGTAGGGGGCTGGATATAAGGGAAATAGATCGATGCCTGGTGTCTTAGGGAATTCTTCAGGAGGATCTGTGAAATGCTGCAGTCCTATATGGTCATAGTTTATGTTTGTCCTTGATTTTGTATATGACATTCATCTGGGATTTTGACACTTTCTTTTCACTCAGTGTTGTTGTCAAAATGATGCAGACCCTCTCTGTTAACTTAAGTGTTTAGGAGCTCTGAGACCTTAAATTGTAATTACATTGCTTCAAATGTCAGGTTCTTCAACATCATATCACTGCTGGTGATAGAAACCTAAGCAGCTTAGGTGATATAAACCTAAGGAGCTTAATAGCTTCACGATGCCATATAATGTATGGGGAATCTCCTGCACAGGGAATCTGATAGGGGACATCTGAGTCACGGTGACAGCTTCAACAAGCAGGCAGGAGGGGAAGGCAGGGAGGGTGTGATGAGCTCAGAGGAGGTGAGCTGATGATTTGCTATTTATAGATACACGAAGAGGCTCAGAGACAGGAACTCCAGGCAGGGCCACTCTTCTCTTCGCTACGAAAATGATTCCTCATCAGAGCTGCAAGCAAAACACAATTTGTAGCTGGCAGGGTCGCAGAATGCCCTTGTTGTATGAACACATGAGCATGCCACAGCAGCAGCTTTTGATGAGAGCCTGAAATACAGCACATCCACTGCTGAATTTTATTTTTCTGTTCCTTGGTGTATTTTGTTTTTACAGGGAAAGAATGAAATGGTGCTGTGTATCCTCTACACCAAAAGCAGCCTCCTCTCATTATTTTAAACTGAAGGAGGGCCAATTTAGATTAGATATAAAGAAAGGGGTTTTTACAATGAAGGTGATAAAATACTGCCGCAGGTTGTCCAGAGAGGTGGTGGGTCCATTGAAACATTTAAGGCCAGGCTGGGCAGGGCTCTGAGCAACCCAATGTCATTGATGTCCCCACTCATTGCAGGGGGGTTGGACTGGAAGGCTTCTAACAGGTCTCTTCCAACTCACACTCTTCCATGATAGGGTACTATTCAGGAATTAATTATTCCAGTTTATTTACTGGAAGACTCTCTTCTCAGCCAGTTCTGGAAACTAGAGTTGTAGTACAAAAATCCAGTAATCTCTTCAGAAGACACACGGATGATTACAAAAACTAGTTGTATCTAACATCCCCATCACCTTCAATCAAAACCAAAGAGATTGTGTTTGTTTCAGTTACTTGGTAAAAGGGTGTCATGGTTTAGTGATTTCCTTTTAAAAAAGGGGCAGAAAGGGCAGACTGAGCTCAGAGTTCCAGCTAGAAGCCTCACAATCATTGCTTGGAGGCCATGAGCTGTAGCTGTGGCACTTTCCCAGACCATTCGTGTTCTAGACAGGGCTAAAGAGTAGTTGGGGCCATCTTCGAGCCATGGTTTGGCCATGCCCCCTCTGCGCCAGGGAGGGGAAGGTTTTAATGCTAAAAGTGACAGTGACCCTGTCCTGGCTACTCCCAGTTCCAGAGAGGGGTCCAGCACCTTCCATCCAGTCAGGGAGACACCTCCTTTTTCCTTGAGAAAGGGAAACATTCAATTAGATGAAGCTGTGACAACAGACATGATAATCTCACAAGCAGGTTGGAAGTTTTGTCATAAAGTATTTTCTCAATACACACAGAATCATTCAATTATTTGGTTTGGCAGGGCTCTTACAGATCATCTCATTGCAGTCCCCCTGCCATAAGCAAGGACACCTTCCACTATCCCAGGTTGTTCCCAGCCCCATCCAACCTGGCCTTGGACACTTCCAGGGATGGGGCAGCCACAGCTTCTCTGGGCACCCTGTGCCAGGGCCTCACCACCCTCACAGGGAAGAATTTCTTCCTAACATCTTATCTAAATCTCTTTTCTTTTAGTTTAAAACTGTTCCCCCTTGTTCTGTCACTGTCTGCCAGTATAAAAAAATCCCCCTCCACCTCTTTACAAGCTCCTTTGAGGTACTGGAAGGTGCTGTAAGGTCTCCCTGGAGCCTTCTCTTCTCCAGGCTGAACAACCCCAACTCTCTCAAACTGTCTTCATAGGAGAGGTGCTCCAGCCCTCAGAGCATCTTACAGGCCCTCCTTTGGACCTGCTCTAATATGATATTTTCTGCCTTTCTGCTGCAGGAAAAAAACCACTTCTACCCCCCGCCACTCCCCCCCTCT
>WBMY01013876.1:1477576-1488520 GCA_013397315.1 Donacobius atricapilla
CCTCCCCTCACCCCCCGCCATGAGTGAATGTAGCTCTGCTCCTGCTCTGGCTTAGACCCATCCAAGTCCAGGATCAATGTCATGCCTGTTTCACAGATGCTGAACCAAGTGCTTAGGGCCGAGCTCAGAGCCTGCACTGTTAAATCCCGATGAGCTCAGTGAGTGCAGGAGGAGCTCATCACCTCGGCAGATCAGGCGGATATTGAAGCAGTGAAGTCCCTGTCACATGCTTAGAAAGGTCAGTCCCATATTTACAAAAGCCCATCAGGGTTGAATTGTACCCTGATTGAGATTATACTGGAAGGAAGACCTGCCTGTGCTGATGTTGACATGATTTCCTGAGAAGGTAAAATGCAGGTATTTATTTCTGATGGGTTTTGCACAGCGCAGAGCTCACAGCCTGATTTGTATTCAGCTGCTGCGTATTAAGGCTGGTCATTGCTCTTGTAAATGGCAGATAGGAAGAATTGCTATACAGAGAAATATTTCCTCTGTTTTAGGGTAGATTTTAGCTGTAGCCCTCTGAATCCTGATAACCGAAGCCAGAGTGATGTGTCTGGCATTCTCTGCCCTACACTCCCAGTTATTTATTCTGTGATGTGCAGGAAGGAAAGAGACGTGTGCAATCTCCATTCTTGTTACCAGGAATTGTGCACTTAATTCTCTGTGCATTGTACTGAAAATGAACTAGTAAGATGTGTTCTGCATCAGCAAAAAGGCTCCCTTATTCAGCTGGAATGAGAACATGCACACTTTTACTTGGGAGTAAAGAAAATCGCTGTAAATGATTTCTTTAAACAGAATCTGTGGGGTTTTGCCTTTAATTTTTGCTGAGAGCAAAGATTCTGTGGAGTTTTTTTCTCCTTTTTCCTACCCAATTGCTAACCTTGCTGTTGCACGTGTTTCTGCTGCTTCTAGCACTTTTCATTCTGATGGCAGTTTTTCATCTCTTCACTAGCTTATGGCTAAAACAGTCCTTGTAACAGGAATTTCAGTTGCTCACTCTCCAGAATAATTATTTCCATTTGTTCCCGCTCTGGTCCTAGGGCAAAGGGCTTCCTCGTATCTTGCCTTGATGGATCTGTCCTCCCAATTCCTCTGTTTTGTACAAATGTCTTTTCTGCAGGTGTTAACACCAGGTGACAGCACATCCCTGAGATGTATTTTAAGTCATTCTTAGCTAATCTATGGCCTGTACATTTAGGACTTATTACTAGAACTGAGATTTCCTACTCAATTAATAAAAATGCATCAGCATACACATGCCTAATTATGGAAATGTGTATAATTCAGTGACTTACTCAGTCTGAAAACTTTGCAGAATGCTTCACAGACGGGCTGTGAAGTACCACTAATCACAGCACAGGCTCCAAACACACACAGGGAATGGAGTGGGTTCTCCTCACACTGTTACTCAACAAGTCCCTAAAATAACCAGGGAAACACATTCGAATCGGAATCTCCTCACCCACTGTTCTTTGTGTTAGCTACTACCTCGATCCAAGGTGGTGTTTCTGTAGCAAAAGATAGAATAGAAAATTGCAACTCAGAGATTTTTACTGAAGCAAAGTCATTTGCATACTGTGTGACTGTCTAACAGCGCAGACCTACAGCTTTATATGGTGCCTAGAGCTTTTAAAACTACATGTATTAATGAATCTGAAGGATCTGAAGCTGACAGATACCAAATAATGAAAGAATCACTAAAGTTAGAGAAAGAGTAGCTTTTTATTTTCTCCCTCCACCTAACAGCTGAACACTGTTCTGTACAATCTTTTTTTCCCATCAAGGTGTGTAGGGTGAAGGTAAAACCACTGCAGTTCTGTAAAGGCACATCATGAGCCCCTCCACACCAACCAAACAGCCATGTACCAGGGAAAGGTCGAGCATTTTGAGCACAGGACAAGGCACTGCAGAGATGGCAGAGAATCCCTCTGGAGACAGAGCTCCCTCACTGTGCTGTCCTCAGCCACACAGCTCAGAGATCGTCTACAGGAGAAAGCCACCTGCTACCCCTAATCTCCAAACTTCAATCGATACAAATTAATATCAATTTTTCCTGGTTTGGTTGGGACCACATTTGGCTAACCTATAACAAGCCACTTTATATGGAAATCAGTGTCAGTGCAGTCCTCGCTCCAGTCGAACTGCATCAGTTTATGGATTCACATTAAGTTCTTCAGCAGTACAACTTTCTTCTGTAGCAAAGCCCTCGGAGAGTCATCAGCTTCCTATGGCATCAAGGCGTGGAAATATAAAGTGAAGGCTTAGGACATTTCAGCTGTATCAAAGTTATGAATTCTGCCTGAATTCATGAGGCTGCTGTATTATTTAATGCCTCACTGTATAAAGACTCAGAGCTTTGTTTCAAAATTTATGTTGTCTGCTTCAGGTCTGAGCTTAAAGAGTTTTGAGAGGAACAACCCAGAGTCACTTGCTGTAATGATCTGCTGGAGGGAGGTGAGGATGCTGACCTGGGCAAAAGGCAGAGGAAATCTGGGCTCTGCAAGCGACTGACAGCAGTGGAAAAGCCCCAGCAGGAAGGAGTAAAGGCAGATGTGTACTTAAGGGCTGTGAAGAGGAGACGTATCTGGTGATGGAAGGAGGGGTTACAAACATGTTGCAGGCAGGAATCATGAAGCAGCCCGTGCCCACGGAGGCCAGGAGGCAAATGACAAAATTAAAGCAGAAACCAAGTGATGATGTGGGTTCTGAAGGGCTTGGAATTGCCTGGAGACATTTGATATGCCACTTAAATCTGTGTGCACGCTCAGCCTGTGAGTGAGTAAATGCCTTGTGAGCCTTTCTGCCTTCCTCCGAGAGCCCTGTGCACAGCGCGCTGGCTCGGGCTTTATTCCTCAAGGGTTAAACTAGAAACTGAAGTACCCTTGACTCAGAGCTTAAGTGAGGGTGGTTTTGAGTATCCAGCAGTACTATAGCAGCTGGAATGTGGAGTCTCATTCCTGAGCCATAATACCCGTGCACAGAAACCGTGTCTGCAGAGACCCCTTTACAGCAGCTCCCGGGTTTATGTTGGTCGTAAGCCCTCCAGGATTGATCAGAGGGGTTTCAAGGGTACTAACCTGCATAAAAGGAAAAGTGGTCTTTAAATACTAAATAAAATAGACATTTAGAGTTTCACCACTGCGAGGATTTTTTGCTTGCTGGGAGCAATGTCTTGGCACTCATGGACTATAGACCTGCTTGAGGAATGAACCACGATGGATGAGCACACACAAATAAAATACTGAGCCCAGCTCAGAGCTTCTAAATTCTACCAAAATCCCTCTGGCTGGTGTTTTACACTGGTCAGGCTTTGCTGGCAATAGGCACAGGGACCAGAGCAGACACTTCGCACTTTATGAGAAGTAAGATGAAAGAAAGAAAGACTTCACCCTTATGAGAAGTAACCATGAGAAGTCAGAACATTCCAAGAGCAGAGGCCTCCTTTGGCCATTTCCAACCACGTAACATTGTATAAGTCAGCACAGGCACCTTGGCTGGGAGATGTTCCTGGGATGCAGGAGCTGGGACACTGACCTCTCCACACCCATCAGGAGCCAGGGCTGCCCACAGCCTCAGAGCTCGCTTTATGTCTGGCTTTCATAAGACACCAATACAGAGGTACCCATAAAACTGTCTTTCAGGTTCTACTCAGTGAAAGGATGGTTTTCCTTCACCCTCCAGGGTTTACAGTGGGGATTTACACACTTGGGATGGAGAACAGCAGGTTGTGTGACCCTGTTCACCAACACATCCACACATATGGGCCAGATTTCTTTATTTTTGGCTGCCTTGTGGCCTTTTTTTTGTCTTCAGTCTGGTGACTCTGTCCTGCAAAGGAAGTGTATTTATATTTAGGGAGGAATGTCTATACTTGCAACCTTTTCGTCATGTTCACTTTCCCCTGTAGAGAATATTTAACTGCTACTGCTGGAATGATTCTCTAGTGGTTCACATTACTAATTATTGAACACCCATTACAATTAAAGTACTCTCTTCTTTGCAACCCTGGGGATAAATTTTAGAGTATTAAGATTTATTTTCTTTTTTTCGAAACCAGTGCGAAAGTGAACTTTCTTTATTGCCCCTGGTTTCACACTGCAAACTTGGTCAGTCAAGCATGCAAAAATCTGGTGAAATAAGCCCTGGAGACCAGGTTTTAAATGGCCCTTTCACCGTCTAGAATTCTCTTTTGCTGAAAGTGGTTGCCCAAAATCAGCACACAAGGTTTAATAAAAATTAATTACTCTAAGCCAGATAATGAAAAAAGTGGTATGGACAGACTCCATGTACACGTACCAGTCGAAAGCATGACATTTATTTTCTTCTGGTGCAAACTATCAGTAATCAAATTTCCATTACCCAGTGATGGGTGTGAATGGTCAAGAAAAATACTTAGTCAACAGAATTCCAATTAGAGATCTGTGAGTATCCTGCTTTAAATATGGCAAAGTAAGGAAATATTTTCCCAAGAGGATGATCCTCTGATGAGTAAGTGTGGTTCTGAGTATTTCACGGTAGCAAGTATTTGGCAGGAACAAGATCAGTGAAACAAACCTCTCTCAAGTGCCTTAAGAGAGGAGGAGTAGCAGTTTCCTTTGTAAATGAGTCAGTCCTGCTCTGAAATTGTTCTATAGAACACGGAGAAGCTTAAAAGTATGGTGAGACTGCCAAACATGACTTTTCATGCTGTATTTACAGCACAATACTATTTATTCCATTTCTTCTTATTTGGAGGTAGTGCTCAGCTTTGAATGGTTGTTTGTGCCAGGTGAAGGATGCTATGAGAAGCTACAGAGCACAATCATTCCTTGGGAAAACATGAGCAGCCATCCCTGCAGCTGGGGAGGAGGCAGGGCTGGGTTTGGTCCCAAAGATGAGGGCATCAGGAGAGGGGAGTACTCCTGACTTCACTACAGTCTTCATGCCTTTCACAATCATCTAACTGGGGTTTGCTGCAAAACTGTATGTCTTAGCTACATCACACATGAGTTGGAGACATAATTAATATTAATAAAGTCCATTATGTAAAATTAGCCATAGACAGGAGATTCTTTAAAAGGTGAAATCATAATAGTAATGATGAGAGTGTCTGTGTTGCTGGGAAACTGGGAGCTGTCCTGGGCTGCTCCTCAATATTTGCCTTTCATTACAGGTCTTTCCTGCCTACTTGTGGAAAAAGAGTTTTAAAAGAGAGAAATTCAGATGACTACAAAGAAAAATCTTTCTCAGAGTTTTAGTATTTTTTGCAGTTGGGTCTTGGGTCTGGCAGGTAAAAGACATTTCCTTAGTGATGGGGCCCTGCAAGGAAAACCAGCAGCAGCACAGGCAGGTGTAGGGCACAATGCTTGTTTGTTTGGGAGTATTTTTGGGGGATCCTCATTACTCATTTTTCCATTTTGTCTTCAGAAATTGTGGGGTTGGTTCCCAATCAGGTGTTGTATCTGCAAATCCCTCCATTCCCCAGCACGGACTTTGGCCACTGGCCTGTGAACACGTCCTTCAGCCACTCCAACATCTGTAGATCTGCCAGGAGCATTTAGGTGCAGCCTTCATATAAAGCAGCTACACAGTCTTGAAAAATCTGCAGCAAAAGTACATAAGCTTAAAAATAATCACACCAGTGGCGCATTCAGCTAATCAGGCACTGCGATTGTCTCGGTGTTTCTGTGCACAAATCAGTTGTATTTCGGAGGCTGAAGCAGGGAGTCACCACTGGAGCCTGATTACATATTTTAAGTGCTGCCTGATTAAATTAAACTCGGTGCTGTTTATGGCTGATTTTGAGCAAATGGGAAAAATCAGAGATGCAATCCAGGCACTTTAAGCTGATCCAGATTTTGAGAATTAAAAATTCAGGACTCAGACCTAGATCCAAGTTTTATCCTGAGGCCCCTGTCATCAGAGTGGACTGATTCAAAATCTTGCAAGGCAAGTCTCTGGGCTATTCCCCTGTGGTAAACTTATATTTGTTTAGAAATAAGTGACTTAATTCTTAAGGCTTCTGGAAGGCTTGTGTCCTCGGCACTGAGTTCACCGTAAAAAGTGCTAAACCCCTGAGTGGTTTACTTAGACACAGAAATGGGCATCAGAAGGTATTTCATCAGTTCCTACAGTACAATCCGACCTTCGCAGGTTGGCACATGTATTTTCTTTCAGCCTTTTGATTAACTGCATAGTACCAAAACCATACATATTTATAGCTCACAGAATTAGATAAATTCTCCAGATGTGGCTTCCTTTTAGTTGTGCTGTGATGACTGGAGATCAAAGCCTTTGATCTTTAGCCTGACTGAAACCTGCTGCTGATATAAGTCTAGAAAATGATGCAGTGAGGGGAACTGGCCACTCTCAACTTGCCCCAGAAGCATCTCTCAAACAAAATGTATGGGAAGAAACTTTGTGAAGGATATTTGTATACACACCATTGAGTCTCTACTCCTGAAAGTGCAAGGCAGTTTTCAATGAACCTTTTACTCTTAACCACATATTTAAATAGATTGATTTTCTCTTCCAGCTCAGAAATGATTTAAGACGTTTCAGTGCATGCATATACTCTATGATACACAGAACTGGCAGGATATGTCATCATGAGCTAGTTTATAACCTCAATTAAGGCCATTTCCATTGCTCCAGATGTGTAAAGCAGACTTATAGCTGAGTTCCTGGTATAGTGAACTCCCTGATGCATCCTAGGCTCAGCACTGCCAGCTCAATGATATCTTCTTCATGACCCTTGGAAAAAATGATGAATAGCCAGGGAATTGCAAATTCAGACTGAATTCTGGCAACATGAACACTTTATACAAGTCTTAGCTGGTTAGGCAGATAGCACAGTCTGAAAACCCTTATCTGGTACCACAGGCTCTTCTAGCAAGCCCAGCTGCAGAGCAATGCAAAGTTCTGTGTGGCCACTTCTGCCTGTCTCTGCAGCTGCATAAGCCCCACAGCAAGGCCATAAACCCTCAGCTCTTTGGGTGATACTGCCAAGAGAGCTCTGACTCCCATGGCCACTTTCATGAGCTGTTTGCTGTAAAAGAAGCTGATAACAAAACAAAACACACTCAAAATAAACCCCAACCAGCTACAACCAAAAAAAAAAAAAAACCACTCAAAAACCTTATACTCAAGCTTCAGTAAAATCAGAGAATGGACAGATTTTCATTTGAGAGAAAAGGCAGAAATGTACTATCCTAGAGAGAGCACAAGAAATGCAATTTATTTACTAAATCATAGATAATTTATCAGCATCAGAATAAAGATCTATAATTTTCAGATTACTGAAAATTATTATAAAGGATTAGCTCAAATACATAAGGGAGAATTCAAATGAAAAAGGTAGAAAACCAAAAGCAGCCAGCAAGAGATATCAGGGTCAACAAGAAATAGTCCTTAAGCCCATTAATAACGTGAGGAAGAGCAAATGAAAAGTTTGTACCCCTGAAGGGTTTGGACTAAATGATCCTTAAGGTCCATTTCAATTCATTCTGTGATTCTATGCTTCTATGTTTCTATAAATTATTGTCTATTTCACAATATTCAGTAAAAAGTAAATAGTGAATAGGAGTTTACTAAATCAATATTAAGGAAAATAATTTCAGGACAGATTAGGGTAAAATGAGGTTTAAGAGCACTTAGATAAGTGAGAGATTTTGAAATTGGCTGAAGCTGATTAATCCTGTGGTCCTTGAAAAACCATAATCTCAGAACTATTAATGGTATCTCTGAATTCCTGGATGGGCTGGGGTGATACCAGAAGACTGATGTATTGCCTATCTTCAAAAAGTGGGAGAGGTGAGAGAAAAAAGGAGAATTGTACAACAGTCAGCTTACCCTCAAAATCCAGAGAAATGCTGAAGCAAATAGACACATACCTCGAAAACAAGAAGATGAGCAACATCCAATACAGATTTGCCAAGCACAAGTCATGTCACAGTGCTCTAATTTAATTTTAAAGAGTAAAAGGCCATGGGGATAGAAGAAAAAGAGGAGATATCAAATATATTGACTTCAGTCAGGTTTTTGATACCCTGATGGTGTTCTGCTTTTTGTCCCTTGCAGGATTGCCCTTTCTTATATAATTTCTTTAAAAAATAATCTAGAGGAAAATGAAAAACTAATATTAACCAATTTAAAAGACCCTTTTAAATTTAACGATTCAATATAACGTATAAAACAGAGGATAAAGATCAGAATTTGTGAAGGGTGCCAGGACAAACTTCCCCACACATCTCAAGAGCTCTTTTGGGGGCTCACATACCTCTTAGGTGACGAGTTGTTTATGTCTGTGCCATCCATGAACATAAGGAAAGATGTGAGGACTGAGATGTCTTCCCATTGCAGGCTCACCTTAGGTCTGGTGAGGGTGTTTGGTAGGTTTGTTGTTGTTGGTTTTTTTTTTTTGGGGGGGGGGGGTTGAGATTTTGTTTTGTTTGTAGTTTTTGTTGTTTGTTTGCTTGGATTTGGTTTTTGGTTTTTTGTTTGTTTGGGGCTTGGATGGGTTTTTTGTTTTGGTTTGGCTTTTTTCTTTTTTTTTTCTGTAAGTCTGCTGTTCTCAACTGCTCTGTTACAAACGTACCTAATGGGGACCACTGGAAATAGGGAATGGAAAAGGGTGAGACTGTAGAGAAAGAACAGTTGTCTTGTTTTTGAAGTAAACACAATGCTATAGTGTGGGGGAAGCAAAGATGAGCACAGTAGAAAGAGTCAGCAGTAAGCAGAAAGATAAATGACAAGTGCACAGCTTACAAGCCAAAATATGGCCCTCTGGAGTTGCAGAGAGTGAGTAATGGGCACTTGCACCAGGCATAATGTGTGGTCTGAGCCCCCTGACCTCTCTGAACTGCTCAGCTGAACTGAAGCCAAGAGCACGAGTGGTTTGTTGTCTTCTGCAGAGCTCAGGTATTGCCCTCAGACTGCTGTTCAGCCAGCACTGTGCCTCTCAATGGAGCAGACTTTGCCCTTCAGCCTTTATGTGATGTCCTGCTGTCATGCCAGACCCAGCAGCATGCAATCACCTTTTGCAATTTTATCTCCCTATATATTTTTATGGCATCACCCTCTGTCCCTCTCCACCTGTCTGTCCTCATCCCTCTTGGCCTGCAGCTCTGGAGCACACAGCTGCCTCATCATTACCTCTATCTGTAATGAAAAAAGTTTACAGTCTCAAAAAAGCCCAAACCCATATGGTTCAACATCTGATTTGTTTCAAGTCACATAAGTCACAAGCTGAAAACCCTCCCTTGTGCATATGCCTAGGAGTCAGGGTGTGCATTTCTCCAGAAAAACGTCTCCTGTCTGCCTTTGAAGGGAGCAGCTTTGCCTTTGATGTAGCCATAAGCGAGGAGCTGGCCTTGTCTCACCGTGTGTTTCCTTCACAGATACCTTGACTGTTGGGCATTATTTACAGTTCATATAGAAAACTAGAAGCAGAGTCTTACAATACACTGCTAACCCTGCCCAGGCTGGATTTAGTAACATCTGAAGCACGGCGCAGATGCAGGTTTGGGTATTGTCACATACAGGGTATAGACATCATCACATATTCCTCACTTTTAAGGAAAGTGTAAGTTCTCACTGTGACAGGCTCCAGGGTCAGGTGTGGGCACTGACAGACATTAATGACCCGGAGCAGCTGGGTGCCCCTCACCCTCTGCCCAGGACCCTCCATCTCTCCCGGAGTTCTGGCAGGGTGCTGCTGGGCTCCAGCTCAGCCACAGACTGTGCTGGCTGTACATCCCCTCCCTCAGGCTCAGGGCTGTGGACCTTCTGCCGTGATGGACCTGCTCGGGAATTGCTGGATGGTTTCTGACCTGGATCACCTCCACTGGATCTCACCTTGACCTGTGGCATGTCCTTTGAGCTGCCACATCTCCACGAACCTGCCTGATGATGTGGGCTTTTCGTTGAGCCTGGCTGTGACCTGTGGGTCTGCTCTGCTCCCCCCGCTCAGGTACTGAGGGCTTTGCTGGCTGTGTTACCAGGATGGGCTCCTGCCTTCCATTCCTATAAGCACTTTTAAACCTTAAATCCCTTTGTTTAAAGTTAAGTTTAGTAAAATTACTCATGGCAGAGGCTGAAGAACTCAGTAAAATATGACTCTTCCTCAAAACTACAGGGTTTTTCCTGGGGAGATGATGTTGTTCAGGGCCATCTTCTAGCTGGCAAAGGAAAGTTTTATTTTTGAGCATAGGTGGATTAGGTTTACTACTGTGGGGTATTACATGCCCTTTTTTGGGTGCAGGAGGGCAATGGGAAGTTCAGAGGGGTGTGGAGTGTTCAGATACACCCACAGACTCCAGCTGACACACCACCACCACATGCTCCTAGAGCCCTGTACTCCTGAAGTATTATGAATTTTTAAAAATATAAAAATTATATTTATAGGTGATATGAATGGTTAAAAACACAGGTACTGTGTGTCTAGGTTGTCAGTCTGGAAGATGTTGCCTGACCCCCTGCATCCCACCCAAGACTGAAACCCAGGGATGTTGGTATTACCAGGAAAGGAGGCAGAGTCAGTGGCATCTGTGAAACAGTCATCAAATGTCTGACATTTTCCTAAAGAAGGCTACATGATATGAAAACGATGCATTTTATTCTGCTGGATAATTGAACCGATCAATCCAAATAACTGAGGGTTTATCCTAAACTGAAGCTGAATCTAAATTCTGACAGTTACTGCTGCCCATAGCTTGCTTTTATACTTTCAGCTATTTCTGCTGCCTTTGCTCCCCTCCCAAGCAGAGGCTTTCTCTGTGAGCACTGCAGACCTGCACTGTTGTCTCGTGCTTAGTCAGTTGAGTGTTGCTCCCATCTTTCTGCACCTGGTACACACCCAGTATTTTGTATGGATTTTGTCTGGATTAATCACTAGCTGTAAGTTATAGTCATCTGCATCCTAACATTGGCACTAAGCTTTGTGTGGGGGGGGGGGGGGAA
>WBMY01013876.1:1497911-1511841 GCA_013397315.1 Donacobius atricapilla
AACGTTTTCCCAGGCTTAAAAGAAAGCTGGGCAGAATGTGAGTCTGTGCTTTGGGAAGGAGCTGACAGAAGGATTATAGAGCCTGGTGGGGTAAAGGTTGTGGGCTGGCTGAGTGTAGGTAGGTTGTTGGTTCAGCCAGGTAAGAGGAGATGTGCAAAGGTTACAGGAATAAAGAGTAGAAGGCAAGAGGCTCGTAAATTATGTAACTGGATTCCAACTGGTATGGTTGTGGAGTGAATTGAGGGTAGCTGCTAAAACTCAAGTTTGTAATAACTGATGTAAGAAGAGGGAGGCTTGGAGGAGATTATTTTTAAAAATAAAGTTTTAGACATGATAAAAAGAGCAAATTTGAAACACAGGTCCAAGAAATCCAGCCTGGTATCGCATGGGTGAGAAAGAAATGGAGAAAAGGAGGATGGCAGAAAACAAGCTATTCCTGACTGACTGGGGGCATAGAGGGGTGGAAAACACTGACTGGGCTGCTCTGTAGAGCTCTTTCAGACTTCTTGAGTTATTTGGGTATTTCCCCAATTTATTTTTTGATTAATGGATTTTTTTAATATCACTTCTTGTTCTGGTAACTTACCCAGTGTCACAAAACATTAGTGACTGTAGGTGTACCCAGGCTGGTTCTTCCTCATGGGACACCACCTTCACACAAACTTGGTTTCTTTTGATATTTCCAGAAGTTCGTAGTAGAAAAATACTCTGAGAAAATTTTCTCTTGTGGTAGCTTATCCTTTATAACTCTGGCCATCACTCAAATAAAAAATAGCAGTGGTCTGTGGAAAAAATGAAAAATAATTGAAAAATAGATTCTTACTTCTGTTTTTCCAAACCACCAGAGCAGTTTACCATTTCTGGGAAAAGATGCAATCAGGCAACATTTCCCTTAATGTAATGCTTAGATNACACTGCTCAGTCTGATCTCCTTTCCCCCTCTGCTCTGAGCCAGTGACAGCTGCAGTTCGCTGGTGGTTCCCAGCTCTGCTGCACCTTTCCTCCAGGGAATGCTCTCTTATCAGTACATGTTTATATTCTGGGAGCATGTACAGGAACTGAGCCATGGCTCTGTGAGGTGCTCTGCAAAAGTGGAGGGAAAAAAGGCAATCCCTGCCCTGAGTGTCTTATGTTCTGCAGGCACTAGGAGCCAAGGGGATATACAGCACATGCACACAACACAAAAGATATGTGTGTATATATATATATATATATATAGTTNATTTCCCTTAATGTAATGCTTAGATGAATTTTTCAAAGAGACACTTTTATATTTGTCATGTCAAACGGAGAAGATAATCAGCTTTTTCTTTCTCTTACCTTAAATATTTACATCTAGAAATGTTAAGTAGATTTGTTTTCCTTCCTTAGTTTGCTTGGTTTGGAAAAAAAAATGGGATTCTATATTGATTTTTTTTGGTTTGTGTTGGAGAATAAAACCAGGATATAGAACAGTTGGAAACGGGTTGGGGGATTTATCAGTTACACTTGGAGGTAGCATATCTCAGTATGGTACAATGGGAAGAAGGCGTGAAATCCTGGGTCCAGGAGCATCAGTAGCAACACTTCCTTCAGCTTTCATTATCTTTATTAGATAAGAATAATAGAATAATTTGTACTCTTTCAAGGTTTCTCCAAAATAGGTGACCCCTTTGTGAACCTCTTGGAATTGGAAGCCACCTTACTCTATGTGAGTTCCCAACCACACCAGCAACAACAGTGTTTCTGTCTGGAGAAGCCTTCAGAAGTCACAGCCTGGGCTCGGCATTTGCACGAGGAGATGGGGGAGATGCCAAACTCCTCCTGCAGCTGGGGCGGGATGCTGAGGAGCAGCGCTGCCCGGTCTCCGGCAGGTGACACGGCTCCCACCTGAGCCGCCGCGGCCCTGCGGAGCGGGGGGCAGCTCTGTGGGCCTGGGACACCTCCCGAGAGCTCTGCTCGGGGGAGTCAGCGGCCAGGAGCCCTCCTGGGGCTTGCGGAGCCTGCACCTGCCCCCACGGCTGTGACAGACATTTCCTCCCAACAGAGGGCTGGAGGGGGAGTGACGAGGAAGGTGAAGCGATGCAGTCTCAGACTCTGGTCCCCAGCAAAAGATGCAGCTGCCGAGGCTCCAGGTTGACCAGTGAAGCCGCAGTTCTGCAGGAGCACTGTGCTGAGATCCGTGGCCCCGAGGGAGCCCTGTGCCTGGCCCTGGCCCGGGTGGTGAGCACCGACGGCATCTCCGGCAGCCTGGATTGCAGCTCCTGCCTCTGCCACCCCCGTGACGGCAGCGTGTTTGCATCAGGAGCCGCCGGGTGAGTAATACCTGCCTCTGCAGACAGCAAAGCCTGCAAACGCTTTGTGGTAAACCTGCTGCTGCTCCGGGCAGCGAGGATGCACTTTACTCCAAAAGCAGAGGATGAAAGGCTCTGTGGCAACGGCTTCCTTTGAAAGGGCTGAGGCCAATCCTCTGCACAAGCAGCTGTTTATTATCAGAATCTCTGATCTGCAGAGCACTCAATGGCCCTGCCTGCACCGCAGGCAGCCAGCACACACTGCGGCCTCGCTGCCTGTTGCTGGATATCTCAGTCTTACTTCAGCAATATTGCTGCTAATTGCAATAAAATAGTGGATTTAAGGCATTCACCGGTTTCAGTCTCTCGTTCAGGTATGCTCAGGATGGCACACGGTGACAGTAACAACCTGAAACGGCAGTATTTGCTCAATTCCTAAGCTACAGGTGTGCAGCCAGGCAGACCTGTGCCTGTCAGCTCAGAACTGTCTAAGAATTAACCAGATTTGCACCTTCCCTATCTGTCTGCAGATAAGAGCGTTACCTCCGAGACAGGCAGTGGATATTGCTGATAGACTGAACCTGGGTGCTGGGTAACTCCTGACTTTGACCTTGGCCATTTATATCACAGGAGCAAAATTCTGTATGCTTCTGTTTGCTTACATGGAGATAAGGATACTGGTCTCTGGATTAAAAGTGTCATTAAGGAGGCACATTATGATTACAATTATTATTTTACAAGCTGAACAGCGTGCAGAAGCTGGCAGGGCTGCTGCTGAGGTTCTTCAAGGAGTGTGTGCCTTTGCAAGAGGCTGGAAGAAACTGTACAGGAGGATTTTTCTCATACATAAGCTGAGGGAAATGATTATCTGTGAAACAGCCAAGAGTTTTTATTTACTGTGAAAATCTGAGTCTTGCTCTCTATTTCCCATCAAGATAAAATGCAGGCATTTGGTTAAAATGGTAACTTAATGCTCCAGAGGTTTAATTACCACCACTCTATAATCAAAATCAACACAAGAGTGCAAGCTGTAGCTCCCAACTCCAACAAGAGATGCAGCTTCCCATAAAGCAGTCAATAAAAATAAGATATACAGCATGTGCTTGGATTTTGGGGTCCTTCCCAGAGCTGAACTTGCAAATCTGCTATTGCTAATGGTTTTCTTTCAAACTTCAAGTTCTCCCTTAGCTTTTATCAAACTCCAGAGCTCCTTATTTCTACATTTTAACTTTCTCTGTGTATAGTATCTATATATAAGATACTGAATTAAGAGAGTGCACAGTGCTGGAAGCTAAATTTCAAATTTTTTACCAACAGAAAGCACTGAACTAATCTCAACCATGGTTACTACTGAAACTTTATAAGGGCGTTGGTTGGAAAAAGTGTCCTGAAAGCAGGGATGTCCTCTGGGCTGGGGTGGTGTGATCCCTGGCGTGGACCTCACAGATCAAATGACCCATCCTCCTCCATTGCAGTTCCTGGTGCTTTTCTTTGAGGACTTCAGGACTCCTGGATCATAGGACCAGCTTGGGTCTTGCTTAGGGCAGTTTTCCCTCAGCAAGTTGAGATTTCTTTTCTCCAGTGCCTTCTCCCAGCATATTTTCTGAATGAGGTCGTTGTGCTGTGCCGAGGGATGATCCCTGTGAAAAATGCACATGCTCCATATTTTGTCTATTCCCTTGCAAGTCAGGTTTCTTGTGAGCAAAGCTTTCACCTGTCCTGCAGCCATGCCCCTGCCAGGCACCAGGGCAAAGGTGTCCAGCACAGTTACTGTTAACAACGCAGTCCTCTGTCCTCTGCCAGGGGCTGAGCCTTGAATTTACATCCTGGGATGCTCCCAGATGCTGCAATAGCAAATACACTCTCCAAAAAACTTTGCGATGGTTCCTGCCCTCTAAGCAAGGGTTAATTTTCCTCCTCATCAGCCCCCCATAAAAAGCAGCACACTTTGTGACCTGCTCCTACTGACTTGTGGAAATAAGAGATACCCTATTAGCAATCCTTGTCCAAACAGAGTTGGACTGGTTAGTGCCAGCACTTTCCATCCAGCACTAGTATTTGTTTTTCCATGCTCTTAATCTTAGAAATTGAATTGAGTCTGATAAAAGTGACTTCCGGAATATTGCATAACAGTTTACGTCTGTCAGGAGGGAAGACAAACAGACCTGACCTTGAACTCAGCAAGTTTCCTCCCAGCAGGTAAAAGCTTCCAAAAGTCTGAGCAAGGGCTCCTCGTCTCCTCGTTGTCCTGGGACAGCAACGAGGCTTCCCTGGCAGCCTTTCTCTCCATAAAAAAAGCTCTGTAAAATGCTTTGGATCCTCCTCTGGGACCTGAGAATCCTTCGAAAAGAGCTGCAGCAGGAAGGCAGCTTCAGGTTCTTGCTCCGAAAAGGAGGCAGAGGAGAAATCCTGTCCATATCTGGCAGGTTGTAGCCTCCAGGGATTAATTAAAGGCTTTTTCAGTTTTTCTTTCAAACCTCACAACATTCATCCCTGCCTCACTGAATAGGGAAAAGGGAGAGGCATTTTCTCTGGTGAAGCATCAGCCTGTTTCAATCTTCAGTTTTTCACTGCAGTAATATGCTTTTCCTAAGGGAATACCACAGGAAGGGCAAACTTGGGCTTCTCACCATTGGAGCATTACGTCATTAAAACGAGCTGGAAATCTGAGCAGCGGGCAAAACAAATTCCCTAAATTTAATAATTCCCCCTTTTTTTGGTGCTTTTGTCCCACCTTCCCTGCCCACAGGCAAGGCTGGTGGAGGTTCTGGCAGAGCCAGTGTCGGATGGGGACGAGTGAAGAAGGAGTGGGTGATGATGCTACAGGAGCAGGGAGGTGTCCTGCATCTTCTGAGCTGCTGGCACTGCTGGGGCTGGGCCTAACAGAGCTCTGGGGCAGCAAAACCCTTTCTTCTTTGACTCAGGCTTTTGGTGGTGGTTGCAGTGGGGGTAGAAGGTGCCACCTGGCTCTCAGGACTCCCTGTGAAACATTTGGGGTCTTTTGCACAGCTTTCCCACTGCCAGAAAAGTGCAGGGCTTGGGAAGCTCTGGGTTTTGGGCAGCATCCTAAGGAAGCACCACAGCTCCCACCTCAGCCCACCCCGAGTGCAAGTGGTGCCCTGCAGAGCCTCTGGCTGTGCCCTACAGTGTTTGTTTTCTGACCCCATTACCTATTCCAGTTTGGTTTTCAGCTGCTTAGGCTTGATTATTTTAAACCCCTCTGATTATCAGCAGCCCAGCCAGGCCAGATATGGGGATCCTGGGGGATCCCCAGCAGTGCTGAAAAAGGATAACTTGCCTCTCTTTCATGCTTCTGAGGGTGTTGGTCAGCTGAGAGGGCAGGGGGAAGAGTTACAGGGATATTACAAACGGGGTGAAGGCAGCTCCCTGTGCACCCCTTGTGCCACAGCCTCACAAATCTCAAACTTTGCTGCAGGATGGAGTAACTTGGTGCCGTGGGCAAATGTGTGGGGAGATGTGTCCTGGCAGGTGCCCAGCACCCCCAGGAGATCTGGGATGGACACCAGGGCACACACTAACCCATGCTGGCACAGCAGGATGCTTCTGGAAGCAGAGCAGCCCAGGGACACACTGGCGTGGCAGGGTGCAGCAGATTGGTACCCAAACCAGGCATCCCTGTGAAACATTTCCAGAGCTGCCTTGCTCTTGCTTTTCAGTTTTCCATTGTTGTCCTAGAGCTGTTTTCCTCCTCCTCCCCCCAGCAGGATGAAGAAGCCTCCAGCTGGCCTAGGAGGCTTATCAGCCCTGTCTGGCTGGGTGTTAACAGTTTATTTGCATAAGTACCTGTCCCCGTCATATGCTGCTTGCCTTTGTGACTCACTGTGGTTGTTTATTTTTCCTCCAGCAGCCAGGCTTTCTGCTGCTGCTCCCTGAGGTATGCCAGGGCAGATGCCACCACCCCGGGGCACTGCGGGATGCCTGGCACGCTTGGGGCGGGAGTTCACCCTCCCTGGCTCACCCGCTCCTCCAGCCCTGCGGGACCAGCTTGGAAATTAAATGTGTAACTGGTCGGGTCCTGATTTCTTCTGGCTGTCAAGATAAAATTAAACTGACACCCTCCCCCCCCCCATTTCACACCTCAACAGCTGTCCGTGGCTGGGGAGAGCAAGGCTTCACCTGGGACCACAGTCCCAGCTCCTGTTTCAGGGGAGGGCGATACATCTGGCTGGAGGGCTGGGTGATGGGTAGCTGCCTCCTCCCTGCGGATAGCACACACAGAGTCATGGAATGCCCTGAATTGGAAAGGACACACACAGATCAGTGAGTCCAGCTCCTGGCCCTGTGCAGGACAACCCCAGAAATCCCACCATGTGCCTGAGGGTGTCATCCTAAGGGAACTTGGACATTGTCCAAATGCTCCTGGATCTCTGTCAGGCTTGGTGCTGTGACCATTCCCGGGGGAGCCTGTTCCTGTGCACAACCACCCTGTGCACAAAGAACCTTTTCCTGATATCTTTATTTTAAGGAGCTGAGATCCTTAAAGCATTTTCTGCACTCAGGTCTCAGCTCCAGAGGCAGAGGCAGTGTAACCTGGCAGACCAACTCTTCGGGCTGTGCTAAAGCAAGCACTGTACAGCTCTGCTCCAAGCGTTGGTCGTGACCGCGGAGTCACCTCCTCAGCCAGGAGCCAAGCAATCTTGCTTCTGCTCATTAGCTCTGAAAGGTTTTTCCATCCATAATAAGAAAGTCATTAATGTTAAACTTCCGCTGCCAGGTAGGATTGATTTGAAGATTATAACCACTATAAAGGGGGGGATGCATTGCATATACAATGTGTTAAAGTCCTGGCATGCAGGAATTGTGGCTTCAATGGTTGCCTGTCATCTGTGGAGCTCACCAGAGCTCATCCATGGAGCTCAGACAGACATGGGGCTGCTCAGCAGCCTGGAAGGGCTAGCGAAGAGTGTCTACTTTCAAAGGAAAAGGTAGATTCAAATCAGTAGCATCCTCTGCAGAAGGGCTGTAATTCTATCCCAGGCGACAACAGAACTGGTGATCTAACATGTCCCCATGCTCTTGTTGCTTGTGATATTTTACTAACATGGTGCATAGCCTAGAGGTCCTCAGTGTTCACAGATGTGAAATGCGCAGTGTGGGACCCCCTCTCCAAGGAGCTACCAAGACTGACAGATCTTCTCCCGAGTGAGGCCCAGAAACCTGTGTGCTGTTGTCTGGTGCGTTCTGCTGATGTGTTCTGCTTCCCCTCCATGGCTGATGTGTCAGTGAATCAGCTATCCAGCCAGTTCTTGTATGTAGAAGTTATTGTAAATACGTATTTTTGGTGTTCATCACATCCTTTGTCGTATAAAGTGCTTTTGACAATGTACCCGTTGAGCCGTGCCGGGTGTGCTTTGCTCCTCTGACTGGGAGATGGGATGGATGGATGGATGGATGGATGGATGGATGGAGGAACTCGGTGAGAAGAATGAGGGATTTGGCTCAGATCAGCACATCCAGCCTCAGCTCTGACTATGTGATATGTTACAGGGCAGAGCAAAGTGTGTGAGAAAGAAGTGAGCACAGAAAGGCAGATAACCAGTGATTTGCTATGAGCATGATCATTGAAGAGGATCAGTTGATTTGGTTTGTCCAAAGAAAAAATGGAGAGAGAGAAAAAAGAAAGAGAAAGGAGCAGCCAATACATCATGTGAACCGTTCAAAAAGTGGTTAAGATAAATCCATGAAGCAAGGAGACTGCTGCAGGAATCTCATTATAAACATCATGTTAAGTTGTGTATCAAGAAACCCCCGACTTTCCATCTTTATCTCTTTTCCTTAAATGCATTAGCAACTGACTTGTCCTTCTGACTACTCTCAGGTCTTTCTGCAACGTCGTTTCCCATTCCCTGTGCTTCCCTAATCCAGGCTGGGTTTGCTGCACGGGAACACTGATGGAGTGTCCATGTCAGCCCCCCTATGGTTAAAACCAACCCTGTAAGCAAACCTTCATAATTTTATTTATGACTTTTGGATGAGATAATGGTTTTCCACTTTGAAAAGAAAGCTCGCTATTTCAACATTTATTTTCTATAAATGCCATGGCATGTATATTGCAACAGGAGACTATTCAGTGACATTATCTGATAAATATCGTGTTATACAGCTGCAATTTACAATGCATATATTTTTAACGGTGCTTCTAAGCTAAATTAAATGCTTCTAAAATATGGTACTTAAGGAAAACAAATGTCTGTTCTAGCAATTTTGTTTTTCAGAGTGCACTATTTTTTTAAAACCAGATACCATCTTCATCCTGTCAGGCAGTAAATTATGCACTTGCACTTTCATAAACTCTCCCCTTGGGAACTTAGTCAATGAAATGGAAATGTCTTTTTCACACCCTCCAACTCCAGAGAAATACAGGGAAATAGCCAACTTGGTTATAAACTGAATGTCTAGAGGGAATCCATATAAAATGTGGATTAATGCAGTCCTGATGCATATATTGTTTAGCATATGTACCATTCACTCAAATGGTGCATTGAGTTGTGACTGGGATCAATAATGTCCCCCTTTTTATTTTTGAGTTGGGAGAGTAATTGCATATATCTGCAGGTACGAAGACTGTGGTGGTTTGGTCCAGCCACCACAAAGACACACACTGGCACTGGACTGGCAACCTCCCTCCCAAGGCAGGACCCCTGCAGGAGGAGGAAAGCTCTGCTGGCCTGCTCAGGGAGTAAAGCACTCACACTTTGGTTGATCTTTGCTGTGCTGGGGGGTAGGAATGGGCAGGACAAGGGCTTGCAATGGCGTGTCCTGCCTGTGGGATAGCCTTTCATGAGGGAGAGCAGAGCTCCTGAGGCAGCTCAATTCGACGTTCCTTGTAGGTCCCTTCCAACTGAATTATTCTAAATCTACTTCTACTTTCACCATCCATCACCCAGAACCACAGAATTTTGCCTGTAGCAGCCAAATGTCTTCACATGAAGCCCTGTGTGGTCCAAGGAGTTGTGTTATCCCCTCACCACATCGTGTGTGGAGTGTGAAAAGCCAGAAAAAGGCAGCAAAGGAAGGAAAGCCAGGAAGGGAGTTGCAGGGGAGTCTGCTGAGATGCCCAAGGATTCCGCAGAAGCAGGAGAGCCATAGCAGCTCTCTGTCCCGGGAAGGGCACTGAAGCTTTTCACTTGACTACTGATGGTCCTCATTTCCCTCAATCTACCTTTAAGAGCTGTCTAAGAGCCCCAGCTCCTCCAGTCTGGGGAATGCATGAAATGTGAGATGTATTAGATGCATTCGGCAATAGCAGCAAACTTAGAGAAAACAGGAAAATCAACAGCAGCAACAACAAAAAAGGAATCTTGAAATCTGGCGGAAAAAATGCAGTGCAAACCCCACAAGAACGACAGTATCTTTGCAAAAAGCCACTTGTGGATGCATTCCTTAAAGGTAATCCCTTCAGACAGTGTGAGGCTGCCATTTCTTTGAAAGATATTAAGCAGCTGTTGCTAGAACACAGACAATTACTGAGCTCTCTGTCAAGGGATGGACATTTGTAATACTATATCTACTTCTTTTTTTTAATTTACAGTTTATTTTGATACCAAATTTCCACCTACTGAAGGTAATTGAGGCTGCAAACAAAATCTCACTATCCACTGATCTGCCAAATCAAATTTTTTCTCCTATAAGTATAGTTTTTTTCCTTAGCTTCAGAGAGGAAAAGAATTATGCAGAATGAATGAGAAAGAAAAGGGATTAGTTAATATAATGACCACAGCAGCCATCTCTCCCCTGATCTGTCGTAGTTCATTCTCGAAGATGCAAATGATTATTATTGTAATTTAGAACAGAGCTTGTTAATTTTCCTTCTGTTGCATCTGCTTACTACTCTCCAAATTAACACATACTTTAATAAAAACTAAATATCCTTACTAGAGCTGGGATATTGGATGACCCCAGCTGGGATATGGATGCAGCGAGATTCTTATCATCTTTGTGTTGCGCTCCTCGAATGTCTGCGCACTGCCCTGGTCCTCGGAAGGAATTAAAGGAGCCATAAGGCTATTTTAATGACTTCTGGCCACCAGAGGTCTCAAAAGAGGGCATCTAAGGCAGTAAATTAGCAGCTGTGTGTCTCCAGTGCTGTTCTTAAGTTGTGCGGTGTTTCTGAGGGAGCTCTAGGGAATCTCTGTCACTGGAGCAGCTCCCTGCTCATGATGGTCCCTCCACACCCAGTCCCAGGGCTGGGTGGGTGTCGCAGCAGGAATGGGCTCAGGGAGCTGAGCTTCCCTCGGGGTTTGGTCACTAGCTAATGTCAGAAGATAGAATAGTTCTAAAGATCTTCAAAATGATACTGGATTTTTGCTCTCTTTGGGAACTACTTGCACTCCCATGAACCAGTCCCATCTGTCTGGTTCTCCTGTACTATGGCAATCAAATTTGATGCCAACGTGGGCAACGGGGCTTTCCTCCTTCTCTTGTCCCCACTGAGATTTTCACTGGTCTCAGCTCTTACTGAGAGGGGTTTTTTTAAATCAAAGTGTTGGACATGAACTATTTCATATGCTTCCTCTCCTGAAGTGGCTTTAACGCTTTTGTACCTCTAAGGTGAGTCAATTCAACCCTAAAATCCAGGTATTCACACCTAATCACTCCAGCAGGATGCTCCTCCAAAGTGGGAAAGCAGCCCTGAGGTGACAGCTCTGCAGCATTTTGAGGGACTCAGGGTAAGTGATGGGATTAACTCTGCAGAACTCATACAAAACTCAGAGACTCTGTCCTTCACTCCAAAACTTGTTAATTCTACTTGCCTGCTCATCATTGAAAGGCTGCCTATATTTTTCCTTTCAGGTTTGGGAAAATAAGCACCGGTGAATGAAGATGAAAGAGAAATGTTGCTGGTTTCTTCCCTGGAGATCGTATTTCTTACTTGTTGCATAACTGCTTATTTTAGCATCAATCAGCCAAGCCTTTGTTGTGCAGACAATTCTGTCCTTTTAAAGGATTTGTGCAGTATTGTTTCTTCCAAAATGTGCTCTTTTTTTGTTTTCATTATTAGATTTATTTCCTCTCTTAGCAAATGCCAACTGACAACACCCTGCAACACCCTGTCAGAGCTCTTCATAAGTGTTACATAAATGTCATACTATGTAAACGGAGTGTTGTATGTAACATATACATGACCTTTCTGGGGAATCATCCATCAGGTGCCGTCTCTGTGTGTGTGTCACGTTTATGCATTTGTACACAAGCTGTGGTTAAGTGTGCATGTATGGTAGCCAAAAATCTATTAAAGGGAGTACTCAAAGAGCAGAAACGTCCGAACTCTTGTCAGTGCAACTCATCTACACCCTTCTGTTGAAGCAGAACAAGACTTTACTTGCATGTTCAGATACTCTTTTCCTTCTGCATCACCATGTGTGCAAGTGAGATGGTCAGCGAGGGGCTCAGCAATGCCTATTGTTCAGCACATGAGCCCAGGCAGAGCTCATTATTCAGCGCATTATTCACACGTCTGACCACTTTTGGATTTCACAATAGCAATAGGAAATACAGCTCCAATATTTATCGGTGCAGTTTTCAAAGCAAGGTGCTCATGTTCTGGATGGCAAAAATGTCCTGAGGTTGCAACCAGGCGCGCTGTGGACCTGCCACGCCGCGCCGTGACCCTCTTTACAGGGGTACTCCAGAAACCCTCAGAAATGGCCCTGAGGGTGGTAAGGCTGTAGCATGCTGCACAGGACCAGAGCAGGGACCTGCAGGTTCCTCAAAAGACAGAATTATTAATTTCCTCATGGTTTTTTCTATAGCACTTTCCACTACACTGCCTCAGTGCTTCAGCACCTTCATTAATCTTCCCCAAACACTCATTCTGAAGATGGGTCAGAGTGACACACGGATGGATTAAGGTCAGTTTTGACTAATTCAGGGTACTCCATCTGAAAAGCATAACGTCTGCATTTTCAGAGCATTTAACATGATACAGCACTTCATACATGCAAGCACAGCACCCAGTGCTTCCAGCTGCACAAAGATGGATGCCAGCAATTCAGGCTAAAGGTTTCCAGCCATGCAGTGTGGGCAATACAGCCGTCAGCGGCCAAAAGTTTGTGTTAATGACTTGTAGTGTTACACAGCCTGTGGCAAGGGCACGGAAAGAATCCGCTTCTTTGGGAGAGTTTTATCCTGTTGTCACAGTCTGTCTGTGTCCTGTAGCCCTTGCATCGCTCCTCGGGCAGGCTTTGGTTATGCAGATAAAATGAGGATCTGGCCAAAATTTGTTTCCTTTTTGACGTACAGAGCAGATCCTTGCTGCGCAGGTGTCACAGAGAAATCGGATTGTGACAGTGTAACTGAGAACTGCATTAGAGTATGTGTGCACAGAAAAGTCTCCAGAAATTGGTATGGAATGCTTCACTTTGGATGCTTCTGATGTCCGGACCAGGTAACACAGTGACCCTCACAATATCCCTTAAGATAGACTGTGCTATAGATGAGGTGGGATCTGTAGGAGAAGTCCTGTCAAGGATGCAAAGACAGGGGCTGTGCTCATGAATCCCATTGCTCTTGTAATCCCGGGAAATGCATTTTAGCCATAGCTGATATTTCCTGTTCCTCGGGGGGGCTGCTGAGAGGGCTCTGAGCACCTGAAGCAGCAGCTCCCAAGAGCAGCATTTTGAGATTTCAGCTGCCAGAACTGAGCATGTTTATTGCTCTGTGGTGAAGTGCTCTTCAAAACCCAGTAACATGACTAATTTGGGTGGATTTATCTAAAGGACCATAAAAGGCTGCTTCATGCCAAACATCAAGACCCTGTTACCAGTGTTAGTCCTAAGAACCACAGCACGTCCAGGAATGACCAAAGTGATGCTCTTCTTCTACTCTGCTTTCATCCTTGGAAGTGCCAAAGGACTTGGAACGTTCTGAAAACATCCAGCACAGGCTGCCAAAGCAGAAAGTTACAGCCTAATTCATTCAAGTTTGGTAATTTATAAGGAGCCACAACAGGGATGTAAGTTGGGAAGCATCTGGCTATTGTAGCTCTGGTTCCTAATGGTTTATAATTGGTAATTCAGACTTTCAGGGCTGACCAGCTTAACGAATTCTAAGAAATGATGGCAGATTGTCACTGAAAAAGAGTCTTTGAGTTTTAATCTTCTGCAGCAATGGTTTAAAACAGTGCAAGCCAACTTCTGAAGGGCCCCTGGGAGTTGGGGAAGACTTATGCTGTACATCCTATTATTATTATTATTTTAATTTAAGAAGCCGTTTCTATCCCGACAGCACTGCTGTCGTTGTTTTTAATCCTGCGGAAAACAGCTGGCAACAGGCAGCCCTGAACCACCCAGAGCCCAAAACACTCGTCTGGGGAGCACCCAGCAGGGTGATCCCGCGCGGAGCTGGGNNNGCGCGGGGGTCTGGGCGGCACCCGCGCCGCTCCGCACCTCTCCGCGGAAACTCTGCCAAGTTTTTTGGGGGGAACGCGCACATACACACACACGCACGGCTCGGGGTGGGGGGGCTCTTCTGCTGCAGTCGCATCCCCAGCCCCGCCGGTCCTCGCCCCTCCGGAGCGGCCGCGGTGCGGGAGGCTCCGCGTCCCCCCCCGGCACCCCCGGCGGTTCCCACGGCCCGCGGCCGCGGAACTTTGCTGCGCGGTGCGGGAGGGAGGGCGCAGCTCCGCACCGCGGCCC
>WBMY01013876.1:1512842-1617811 GCA_013397315.1 Donacobius atricapilla
GCCGAGCCGCTCCCCGGGCGGGATGCGCGGCCCGGAGCGCCCCCCCGGCTGCCCCGCATCCCGCCCGGGGGGGGAGCAGCGAGCTGCGAGTTGGGAAGCGCTGCAAAGGCGGGAGGCTACTGAATTGTCAACCTCGAGCGCAGTTAGGGAAAAAAAAAATAAATTCTCTCTCTCTCCATACCTATACGTTTTGAGCGCTTTTTGAGTGGGAAGAGAAGGATGGTGTGGCATTTGCAGGGAAAATTCTCAGTGCCTTTTCAGCCCTCACAGTGCAAATTGTTTTGGAGGGCTTGAGCAAGGACCCTCCGACCGCTTGGACATTTCTAAGAGGAGATTTTGCTTGGGGGAAGAAAAAATTGTCTGATCACAGCCTTCTCCCCAGGGCTAAGGAGCCCAGCTTTTAGGAATGTTGTTTGACCTTTAAGCGTTTATTGGCTACTGGGGTTAAAATAAGCTTGAGATAGGAGTAAAAATAGCTTGCAGAAAGGTTAAATCGAAGGTTAAATTTGTTTTTCTTAGGAAAATTGAGGCTGATGTTCAAAAATGTAAGACTTGGAGCAAAGGATGGAGAGTACACGTTAGGGGGTCTGTAGGCAAGGAGATGCAATTCCTTTGAAGTATTGATGGCTGGTAATAGTGTTTGACACCCAAGTTCTGAAAGTTGGTGGGTGGGTGGTCCTTCAGATCGGGTCTGGTCTTTACCTTTCTGTGGGTTTTCGTCTTTCACAGAGATCGGAGTGTCTGTAGCTCCTGTTGATTGCCTCTTGAGTTTCGGATACTCAAGAGACCTGCAGGATGGGGCAGCCGGCTGCGGGCATGGAGCTGTGCCCCGTGTCCCTTCTCATGCCCTGTGTCCCTGCCAGCACCTTCCCCCACGAAGGCAGGGGTGGCCCCAGTGCCCTCCGTAACCTTTTTGATTACCTGTGCTCTGTCTGGGCTTGCCAAAGAAAAAATAGATAATTAGAAGGTAACGAGTCAGAAGAGGCAAGTGAAGTTATAAATGTGAGTAGTAAAGTAAAAAAATCCCCTTGTAGATGTGGAGAAAGGCAAAGCACAGGAAGTAAACGAGGGCTTGTTTTGTTTTAAATTGAAATGAGATTAAATTTTGCCCTGGGGAGCCAAGACAGAGGTGGTATGGAGGAGAGGAGGGGTGGCTTGCTCCTCACCTGGGCGCCTGAGCTTTTGCTGGAAAGCTGGGGCTGGCAGCAGCCTGTTGAGGAGGCGAGGGACAGACAAGCCCCGGCAGGCAGGGGCAGGCTCCTGCTGCCCAGAAAATGGTTATTCTAGGTACCAGCATCTTGCCCTTTAGCATTTACCCTTTGCAGGGCTACCTGGGAGGTTAGGAAAAGCTTCCTCCCAGCTGTAGGGGCTGAGCAGCCCGACTTGCTGCGAGTCTTGTTGGCCCCGCTGCTGTGCATCCTTTGGTCCAAAAGTTTGTTCTTCCGTTACTATGAAATTGGGGCTGTGCCAGTTTGGGGGATGCCGCTGCTCTCTCGGAGCCTCCTGGAGCAGCACTTGGCTCCAGAATTTGTTCATGGGAAAAGGCAATGGGACGAGGACAACCCTCCCACTGTGTTGCAGTCTGGGATGTTCCAGCCCTCCACCCTTTTTATTACACTTTCTAACAACTGGCTGGTGTTCCTAGACAGCGGGAAGAAGGCTTTGAAGGCCGAGGGAAGCGCCGAGGGGCGCGTCGGGAGCAGCCCCGGGGCTCGGTGCCGGCCGGCGGGCGCAGGCAGCGGCGCGGGGTCCCCGGCCGGAGCCGTCTGCGTGCCGCTGGGGGCACTATGTTCTGTTTGTGTTCCTATTTCTGGCTGGAAGAACAAACAGGGAAGTGGTTTTTCTGCAGTCTCATTGCAGCTCACAAACAGAGCACATCATTCAGCCGGTGCTGCGCTCCGCGTCAGAGGTGACGGCGCGGGGACCGAGCGCGGCGCATCCCTCAACCTGCGGGGAGGCCGGGCAGAGGTGATCACTTTTCCGGTTTGGGTTTTTTTTTTTTCCTGCCGCTTGTGCAGGTTTCTGTGCCTGTTCCCTGTGGAAGTGGGGAGCACAGGCATGTATGAATTTCTCTTATTTGCTTGCCACAGTTCAGAATGGTTCGT
Source organism: Donacobius atricapilla (assembly GCA_013397315.1). NCBI lineage: Eukaryota > Metazoa > Chordata > Aves > Passeriformes > Mimidae > Donacobius > Donacobius atricapilla. The sequence continues at coordinate 1,514,948 of WBMY01013876.1, forward strand.
TCTTGGAAACAGTGGAAACAGCCTCTGCACAGGGTGCTGGGATGCCACTAAAAATCTCCAGATCGCACGTGGACTTGATGTGCTGAAGAGTTTGCGGGGAGCTGGGAAACATCAGGGGGTTTCCCAGAGCACAGGGCTGGTGGAGGGGTCTGCAGAGAAAGATTTCTGTACTAGCTGAAGGCTGGATGAGGCGTTTTGGTTTAGTGTGGATGGGAGAGGGTGCCCGGCCCTGGCAGTGTGCCCAGCTGAGCTCAGGATCTGGGCACAGGCATCTCTGTTCCAGCAGTAGTAGTTGCCTTCTCCCAGGTTGCATGGGCTGAGCAAAATTGCATACCCAAGAGCTCCTCTCCAAACCTTCCCCTGCTGCGAGGCAGGACCAGCCAGCCTCAGGCCATCATCTCCATTTTAACACCAATGGTGGTGCTAATTTGTCCAAGGACATAGTGATTTACATTTGTTTAGGCTGATGAAGGGCCATCATCTTCCTTGGTTTAGCATTTATCTGCCTTTCTCAGCTTGAACAATGGCAATGCTAAAGGTGTTGGTTTGCAAGCAGTTCAGTTTTTGATTTCCAGGCATTAGCCAGGGCTGTTGCCTGTGGATTTGAGTTGCAGACACTTCAGGGGGATGTTCATTTGTTTATAAAAGAAACCCACATCTGTTTCTGTTTCAATCTTTTGAGCAAGCCTACATAGAAACCTTTCACTTGGTTTCTGGCTCTGTAAAAACTAGATTTTGGGCCAAGTTTGACCTAACAGTGACCTTTTCAAAGTATTACAAATTTTTTTGGTATTTGTTTATGACTTTATTAATAATGCCATGTGGGGAATGGGTCAGTTAAAGGTGAAATTAACTTAAAATGTAAACAAAGATTAATTTTGGAGCAGAGACCATATTTTGTAGGGACTTAAGTTGTTCAGTAGTTCACCAGCTGAATTTCTCATGAGAGCTTTTGGGAGCAGGAGTTCCAGCCCAGGGAAGGATGTGGGCAGTGGGTCCTCCCCCACCTCTCTCCCCCACCTTGCAGGTGCCAAAAGGGTGGTGGGAGCTCAGCCACCATCAGACTTTATAACTGGGATACAGATGGGGAAATGGCCCAATTACCCTTCTACAGTAAATTCCTCTCTTAAGTGCCATGCGGTTTACTACTGTCTGGCTGCTCAAGATGAGTCCCTCAGAAAAAACAGCCCCTTCTTAGCATGGCCTGGAATGTGTGGCCATTTTCTGGAATGACCTGGTTTTGGCCAGAACTTTTGCTCCCTTCAGCCTTACGACCTTGTGTGCCATCCCCTGCCAAGTCTTTCAGTGCTGCTGTTCCGAGATGTCCTTACTTTGCTCAAGCCAGTTTCATTCATGAATTTAATGCAGTTTGCTTTGGAGGATGCTGTCTTGGATCCTGCCAAACAGTGGCAAAATGATTTACTGAAATACATACGCTATTTTTACCTGCAATGTGAACCACTTCTGTATGTGACTATCAATTAATCTTGTTACGTAGTGGGTGTGTTAATTCTGTAGGCAGCTGTAGGACAGAAGCAGGATGCAGGGACCACGTTCAGTTAGAGGAATGATAAGTGCATCTCCTCGTATGTATCAGCCAAAACCAGTGGCAGCCTCCTGCTACCTGTGCTGAGCATTGATTGTAAACCTTTTCCCTGCCTTGGAAGGAGAGTGATGTCAGTGATGCCATCTTGCTGTAAAAGCAGAGATGGGAAACCTGGGAAATCTCACTGGCTATCAGTAGCATTCCTTTGCTTCAGTTCAGGTGTTTATTTTCCTCCTCTTGGCTTTGGTTTATTGAATCTCTGTACTCAGGAACTCCAGAATCAATAAAAGCATTGCTCTGTCTCTGTGCTCCAAATGTCTGTTTGCCACTTCAGACCAGTAGGAACCAGCTTAAAAGGTTGAGGTAGGATTTTCACTAAAAGTAAGTGAAAGTCCTCACTGCAGTTAGAGCTGTCTTCAATTTCATTTCCCCCAAGCAAAATCTAATGGCTGCTTGGAACAAGGCTGGTTTAATAACATCTGTTTCCCTTTGAATCACCAGGGGAAAGTATTGATATTGCCATATTCTTAGGGAGTGTTTTAAGTCACATTTTGACAGGGCAATGCTTTGCCACGACACTGATAGTTAAAATGTTTAGGATATTTTGTAGTGTTTTCCCTTATAATGCTGTGATAGCATGTATATTGTAAAATACAGCTATTACAGGGGTTTTGTGTGCTTATGTGGAACATTTCCTGATGTTTGGTGGGAAATGTCATGTCTAGCTTGCTGTCCCTGTCTGTGTGCTGCTTGTACCTGGTGCAACCAAACCACACAAAGCCAGTGTTTCATTATCATTCCCACTTACCATTTGTGGAACTAATAGTGGGTATGACATATGAACACAGTCAGATTCTTCGACAATATCACAGAAAGTACTGGGAAGATTTCCATGAGGTTAAGATTAAGATTGTCTTCTGTGGATGTATTTTGGCTTGCAGCCTGTTGGATAGTTGTCTGGTCCACAAGTAGCCCTTTTCGTCCAGAAAAGTCTAAGCCCTTTATTGGGGGCCACGTTGATCAGCCACCAGCCACATTGGTAAAATTTGAATCCTCAAAAGTTAAAAGTACCTTTCTTCTTTTTTTATTTCTTGAAGTACCTGCTCTGGGTTCCGAGTGCTTGGTTCCCAAGGGGCGAGTTCAGGAGAACCTGCTGGTTTCAGGCGCTCCTGTGGCTTGTTCAGAGTCTCAGAGCAAATCAGCTGAGTCTGAAGCCGGTCCCCTCATCGGTGCAGGGGTACGCGGGTACCCAGGGGTACCCCTGCTGCAGGACTGCGGTACCCGGAGCTCTGGTGCCAGCCGTGCTGCCTGCGGGAGCTCCCGGCACGGCAGGGATGGGAAGTGCTTCGGGCTGCCCCGTGTGACACATCCTGCAAAGTCTGAAAAGTGGTAGCTACCGGCTGAATGGGAAGATGGGTCAGAGGGTAAAACCCCAGGCCTGTGGTACACAGGGGTTCGGTTCTCTTCAGCTCTGGGATGCTCGTACTTCCCCCTGCAGACATACCGAGAGTGTGCAGTTTCCATTCTTCTGTCATTACACTTCTCAGCTTTGCAGCTCAGACAGCTGGTTCACAGGACCTTTTCCTCCCATCTAACAGCACCACAGTCCCTGGTAGGGCATCCTCCAGTCCGGTCAGTGGTGGAGCTTCCTCCCTTGGCAATGCTCTTGCAGAGGAAGAGACATTTGGATGCAAGTCCTGCATTGACAAATTTCCATGCAAAGCTGAGTGATCCAGATGCACTCACTGTAACTACTGGGAGTGGGAAAAGCTGGTAGAAAGACAATTAAAGTTTTTTTAAAAAATTGTGAGAATTGTTTTCTTTCTTTTTTTTTTTAATTTAGCCTCTGGGTAGTTGCCTGTCCTGAGGGTAAGGACTGACTGGTGCTGGGGTGGAAGGGTGTGCAGATATTCAGATAGCAGTGCTTTGGTGCTGAGATGGGTTTTCTGGACATGAAGTGTAATGTTCAATTTCTTCTGTTACAGATGGAAGAAAAACGACGCAAGTACTCCATCAGCAGTGATAACTCAGACACCACTGACAGTAAGACCTTTAATTCAAGCTTTGAACAAGATTGACCTCCAGCAGTCAAAATGCTTGAATAATTACTTTACAAAGAGTGGAGGAAACTGCATTTACTAGGAAGTCTCTGCACAATGAGTAGTGTGCAGGGCTGGGTTTGTCAGAAGTGCAGCAACAAGCTGATACCAATTTATTTAAACGCTTGGCTGTGACTCCTCTTAACTGATGAGAGTGTCTCCCTCGTGTGAGGAGTCTGGGCGAGGAGAGCTGCTGATTGCAGATCTGCTAACGAAGCAGCAAACACCCTTTGTAGATGAGTTGTCCTTTCCTGTGAGCTGCAGCCTGATACTAGTTTGCTCTTGATTTGGGTTGTACCGGGGGAAAGGGAAGTTTTTACTGGAGTCAGAGTAAAACTGGAGCTGCATTGTTCCCTTCTTGCAAACTGAAGAGTGATGTGGGAAAAGGAATAAGGCTCAAGCCAGCAAAACTTGCAAGCCCACGCTTGCTTTTCAACATCTACCTCACTTCATCCTCATTCAGGAAGGCACAGAAGCATGTGTTCAACAATAAACGTGCAAATGTGCTGAATTTTGTCTATAAATAGAGCGCTCTCCTCTCCCACTTATGCCAGGGTTTCACCTGCTGCAGACACACCGCAGTGCCTCCGTGTTCAGTGCCCTCAAGGCACCAGCCTAATCCCTTGTCTGGACTCTGGAGTTTCTTACTAGTTGCTCTTGGTTTCTTACAAATGTCACAGTAATTCCATCTGGGCCATGCTGGGAATTTGCTCTCCACACTTTACAAGATCTGGCTGCTGGATATCCGAGGACGAAAGGGACTTTACTAAAGACACTAAACTTCTGGGCTTTTTTCTAACAGGATGATGGAGAGATTACAGGGGGTTATGGAAAGGCTGATCTTGCTGGGTTTGGCTGCTGTTCCCACAGCTTTAGCCAAAAAAAATTGTCAGTGTGAGTGGAGTTTGCACCACAGCTGCTGACAGGAACCTGCTGTTGGGCTGCCAGTGGGGACCCCCATCCTGCTGGAGCCCTGGGGGCTGAGCTGTGCCTATGGAAAGTGTTGCAGGCTCTGTCAACACCGCTCACTTCTCGTAAAATGAAACATCTCTATCTCAGAAAGGGGTTTGTTTTGGAAGCCATGCTCCAAACTTCCCGTCTCCTAATCCCCAGATGCTCAAAGGCTTATGGAGCCGAGCTGTGCTCACTGGCTTCACTGCCTTTCGGGGTAAGGCATCTTTAATCATGGTATTAAACAACATGGCCTTATCTCTGTGGGGCTTGGATATTTATGCTGCAGGTGATATCTAAGCTGTTGACAAGTGCTCTCCTGCAGGATAGCTGTAAACAGAGTGGTGACCTTCTTTTCCATGCCTCTGCCAGTAAAGGGTAGTTGAGGCGTGTTATACAAGCCTGTATAACTGTAGCATCATACTGTAGCTTGAGAAGAGGGGGCAAGGTGGAAATCAGTGGCTGATGTCTCCATGAAAGCTGTGGGACTGCTGCTGCTGCACTCCTCGGAGCAGCTTGCTGAGTAGAGCAGCGTGTCCATGGGCTGCAGCATAGGGATGTCTGCTCTGGGCTTTGTTTACCCAGTCCTCTTATGCTCTGAAATGTTATAAAGAATTCCATTTATATGCAACCCTCTTTAATAACATCTGGCCTGACACTTCAAAAAACAAGCTGTCTTTTGGGAACAGGTGATACTCCCACGTTTGGTCTTCATTTCGTGAAGCACAAGAAAGTGCACTGCAAGTAAAGAATACAGGTTGAGCTGGCGCCTCTTCCCCTCTCAGGAAAAATGGGCATGTGAAATTCACCTGGGCCTGAGCTGGTGGAAGAACAGATGTTTCCCACTACAGTGGTGCCACAGCCTGATCCCCGAGTCAGCCCAGCTCCTGGCCAGAGCCCTTCCTGAGGTCCCCAGTACATGGCTCCATCGTGTTTGGATGTTGCTTATGTGCACAGTGTTATTTCCTCCTATTTAGCCCTGGAAGGATAAAATCAGTGTTAAATAGGCCTATTGATAGTTATTTTGTTGCAACATCACAGAAACATTTTTCTATACTGGAATATGGAGGGGTCCTCCTAAACAGAAGACTGAACTGTCATCATTATTATACAGAAATACCAATAATCAGTTTTTTATTATTAACAAATACAGTCTTTCATTGAGATGATAATGACACAAATGGGTTGGAAATCAAGATCAGTACTGTAGTGGTTCCAGCACATTTCAGGCTTTAGCTACCCTTCCCTTTTGGGGATGGCAGCAGTGGTGATGATACTACACAAAAAAAAAAGTCATGTGAAGGTATTATTTCATCTCAGTGCTGACCCAAAGTGTTGGTTGAGGCTGTAGCACTGGGGCTGGTGACAAAGGCCAGGAAAAGCTTTGTCTCTTTCCCAGGTAACCTGTCTCTGTTGCTGTGTTGCAGGTCACACCACATCCACCTCCAGATGCTCCAAAATTCCGAATACCAAATCCCCCTGGTCACGGCAGAAGGAGAAGAAACCCTCTGAGGTACGTGGGCTTTTCGGCTTTTCCCAAAGGAGAGTTTTCCCATTGGACTGTACTTGCCCAGATGTGGAACCAGCGTGTGCCCATGGCTGGCTGTGGGCAGTGGGGGCCAGGACAAGGCATCCGTGAGCTGTCAGAGCCCGTGGTGCAGGGCCATAGCTCCCAACAGCAGTGTCAGCCCCAGCTCCCCTGGGGAGGGAGCTGATGGGTGCACCAGGAGCACCTCTGGTGAGGGGTGGGACCCCTTGTGCCGAGGCAAGTAAAGTGGAGTTAAGTTGGAAGTCAAGTTTGGTGGACTGGGAGGTCCTACAGTGCTGGGGTGTCTGCCTACCAAGATTCCATGGTTTGGGTGCCCTTTTATTAATGGCACAGGTCACAGCACTGATGGCAGGGGAGGGTGATGTGGAGACTCCTCCTCATGAACAAGTGAGATGCGTGGAGAGTTGTGAAATGACAGCCAGCACAGCCGAGTTGCAGATTGTGTTGTGTTGCTTTCCCCCTGTCACGGGGCTCAAGGACATTCAGCTGAGGCCATCAGTGTCTGGCCTTGCTGCGGGGTTTCCCCTGGCTGGTATGAGCAGTGCTGCCCATTCTGGGGACACTGCCCGGGTTCACCTGCTGGCTCTGTAGTACAGGGTCTGGGCCTTAGGTGGGAGGAGCTGTTTGTCCCCAGGGCTCTGCTGGAATGGGTGGTGCTGTGTCCTGTTTTCCTTATGTCCCTCAGATACATTTCCACTAGCCATGGAAACTATACCAGGCATGAGCTGCTGTTGTAGCAACCTCAGTGTTTGGCAGTGGTCATCTTCATTTCAGCAGCGGTGTGAGCAAAGCCAGAGGGACATTGTTCTCACATTCCCTTCCCTCTGGACTGGGGTCTGGAGTCAAACAGTGCTAAGTTTAGAAGCAGATGAAGCTGGCATGGCTCATGTGAACTCCCCAAGTCCTCCTTGTTTCACCTCTCCTGAGACTGTGGCCTGGTGAGCACAAACCCCTGTAACATCCTCCTTTTGCATCAAGCTGAGTTGAGATTTTGAGGTTTTCCTGTGGTCACTGCCTGAATTACAGCTGCACTTGGTTCTTACTGCTCTGACAGGTTTACATTGATATATCTGTGTTGGCAAAGGACACAGACTGAAAAAGTCGAAGTTATTTGTGCCTTGAGTAAAGAGAAGGACTGCAAAGCTGTTACTACCAGCTGAGATAGTTGGAAATACTCCAGAGAGCAAGAACCAGGGGTGCAGATGTCACTGACTTCTAACAAGGCTGTTGGAAAATTAAGTATTAGCACTGGTAATGCTGGGTTTTGGTTATAGATGTGTCTCTCAGTGTGGGTGCGGGGGAGATTTCTGTGAGCTGAATCCTCCTTTGGAAAGTGAAGCATTTTAGGCATCTCCTCCTATGGCACTGGTGCCCCTCCCTGAAATCACTGCCCACTCCTGTGCCTGATGTGTCAGTAAAGGCCTTGGGTGAGCTGTCAGGAGTCCCTGCCACAGAGATGCCTCATGTTAGATGTGACAGGATGTGACTCGTGTCACTACAGTGTCATCGGTGCCACCATGCTGCTGCCCAGTAAAATCCTTCTCCAAGAGTTCAGCCATCTTTCTGCCTTGCTGGTGCAGACACATTTTTGTCTTTAATGTGAATTACTTCAATCGGCCATCTAGGATTTTACCTGACTGTTATGGAATATAAGTCCAAGATTCCAAGTGAAAATGCTTCTGGACTTGATGGTAAGACCTGGATCCAAGTTGCAGCTCTACAACAGCTGGAGTGAAAACTAGATCTTAGTCCATGGCACCTGGGGAGACATCAGATGCCTGCAGAGGGCTCATCCCTCCATTACTGCTCCATTACCCCTGAGGAGGGCTCTCAGTGAAATGTAGCTGTGGAACAAATAAAGTGGAGTAAAACCTGAACAGTGCCCAGCTTAGCAACAGTTGAGACAGAAAGTCAACCTCTGTGGCTTATCTGAACTGAAACTCCAGGGGAATTTGGGGAGGTGATGTGTGATTTCTCAAGCTGGAGTTTGGCCAGGATGCTCAAGCTGACAAACCATCTTTTACAAAGCATGGTGGGCACACAAGCAGATGGAGCAGTCCAGATCTCAGCTGTGCTCCCCTCACTGTGCGCTGCCCCTGTGCTTGCTGGTGTCTGCTGCAAATGAGCGCGGCTGAAACTTCAGGGGGCAGGACATTGTCGGAGGCTGGATGTAGTATCACCCCAAGACCTGTAGCAGTGCAGGGAGATGGTTTGGAGGTCACTCCAGTATGAATTTCCTCTCCAACAGCATCTTCCAAACTTCTCCATGAGTGACCCAACCTCTGCTCTTCCTGCGAGCAGCCGTGGACACGTCTGGTCCATGTGTGGGATCCACTTCTTGTCATCTGTGGAGCACTGCGGGGTTTGGCACAGCCCCCCAGGAGCACTGGGGATTGCAGGCATAGACTGGGACAGGCATCATGTCGTGGTGGAGCAAGTGCTGAGAAACATAAAACACAAACCTCTCTACTGTCAAACTACTTCATATGAGATAGTGAATCAGCTTTTCTTTTGTCTGTCCTGCTAAGGATGGGAGCCACAGGAGAATAATTGGGAGAGCAGGATGTGTGTATTACCAGATACTGACCCCCAGCCATTTTGGGTCTGGACACACGTTTTCAAACAGTAACTCAAACTCCAGGTTTACACATGCTTGTAGCTTTATGAAGAGCTGCAGTGGGTGCAGGCATGTCCTGAGGGATGGCCATGCTGGAGGATGGGCTCAGGAAACGGGGTTGCTGTGGATGTGGACCCACCAACCTGTCCAGCCCTTTTCCAAGTCATGTCCCCATTTCTCTGGGAGCTGCTGTCTCAGAGAAACATGCATTCCTCCTGACAACCCGGGCAGGAGATAAAAAAAATTGAAAGCATTAGTGTTACATAGTTATTAGTCGGGTCAGGGGGTGATGTTTATTATGAAAGAGTCTGTGAGAAGGGATTAACTATACACATTAAAAACCATCCAATACAAGGCATCTGGAAAAACAAGCTTCTTAACATGGAAAAGTACTGAGCTGTTTGTAAACATCCGCGAAGGGGCCATTGCCAGGGAGGGTGATTATATTTATCTGTGCCTGTCACGGGGCTCTGCCCGGGCCCTTTCCTGACTGTCCCAGGCACCAGGCCTCTCTCTTGGCTCCATCCCTCGCAGAGGTGACAGTTGTCCTCCCCTGCCCCTTGCCTGGGCAGCAGAGCCTCTGGGGCTGAAACCTGATGCTGATGGTGCCCTGGGCATGGCTCTGCTGCCCTGCTTTGCCTCAAGGCAGAGGATGAATGTGGGCAGCTGCCAACAGCTCCTTGCATCTGCAGTGATAGCAGTACCAATCTGGTGATTTTAATTAATCTCATTAGTGCTCGTTTGTCTCTTAACTTGTCTGCAAATGGAGCATGGTGGCTGGGCTGGTACCCATGTCCCTGGGTCAGTGCAAGGAGCTGCTGGTCATGCTCACCACCCTGGGAGCAAGAAGGAGGGAATGCTCGCTCAGGTTGTGCACGCTGTGCCTCTGAAGCTGCAGCAGGGAGTACGGCATGCCTGAAGGACGGATTTCTGCTCCTGTTAGTGGCACATTAGTGCGATCCTGCCCCCGGCTGTAGAGCTGCTGGGGATGTGAGCACGAGCCTCGCTGGTTTGACTGCAGTCATCAAGCCTCTCTCCTGTTCCTGACAGGGAACAGTTGTCAGTGTCTAAGGAGGGAATCTAAGAACAAGGCAAGGGTGTAATGATAGTCGCTGGTTCTATCTGCCAGCTCCCAGCCATCAGCGGCCCGGGGACTCCCTGGGATGCTGCCTCTGAGTCACTGCCTTAGCTGCTGTGTTAGTCATTAACTCCAGAGCTATTTGAGATCCACAGTGCTCACCTGCACTGCTGGAATATATTTTGGAGGGACAAAAGCCTGCTTTTTTTGTGCAAGACACCTGCCTGCCGGCCCTGCAGCCGTTCTTCCTCAGCTGAAGAGCTCTGTGCGGTCTCGGCTGTGCTGTGCCAGTGCTGCTCATCCCTCCGGACATCCTCGTTGCCCTTCTCCCTCACTCCAGACCTTGGGGAGGCGAGGGGACTGCAGCTGCAGGCAGGGCTCAGGATGAAGGGGAAACCACAAATTTATACAATTTACATTATTTTCTGCTTGCTTTGTTTAGATATTACATCCGTGTTTTGAAAGGCGCCTTTTTATGTCTCTTTACAAGGATTTAACTCCTTTCCCTTCTAAAAAGTAATTCTTATTGCATTGGATCATGTGTTTTTCCTCCTGCATTAGGTATATAATGACCCAGTGGGATGTGAATGTAGTTCCTATACTCTTCCATGCTTGGAGAAGAGCTTTAATGGATGTGGCCAAGCAAGACTGGACATGCTTTTATGGGGCTGGATGGGGAGCAAATCCCTCTCTGTTGAAAGGTTTGACTGCAGTTTGGCTTTGACTGCCGTTTGGCTTTGTCAGTTTTCCCTTGCCAGCATGGGGATAACAGATTAAAACCATTGTCTTCTGAATGCTGAGAAGGGCTGGACAAAAATGCTTCTTGTTCCTATTTTGAGTTCTGTTGTTCATTGAATCTTTACCATCCAGCATTTCAAGTGGAAGCAAGACTAGATGAAGAGATAGGAGGCTGGCTCCCAAATGGACACGGGAGTTCAGAATTTCTTCCCCCACCAGCAGATAATACCTGGTTGCAGACACACTTCTGGCATTGCCACATTTCAAACCCTTGCTACCGAGTATCAGTGCTCCTCTTTTGAAAAGGGCTGGAAAAATGTGATAGAACAGCAGGGATGTAGGATTGAGAGGTCCAGAGGGGAGAGGGGTGGGGCAGCCAGGGCTGCACAGAGGTGCCATCTCAAGCTGATATCAAGACAGTTTGTACAACCAAAACCTATTCTCAGGGCCCCCATTGTTCCCATTGTTTTCTCTTTCTCTAAAAATCCTTGTGACTCATGAGCTATAACAAACAATTTTAGGCTTGAGAGAGTGCAGGGCTAACAGAGCTGGCTGGAAATGAGGAGGGAGTCCAGTGCATGAGGCGGCTGGAGACTTCCTTGGTCCCAGTGTGGCTGGAGCAAGGTGGTTATGGCTGGTGGTGTGCAGGAGGACTGCAGTCAGGGAGGGAAAAAGTGTTGAGCCAAAACCTGACGAAGACCTGTTATCTCAGTGTCAGGAAGCAGTCCCACACCCTGCCTGTAGTGACCTGCTGCTGCCCCTGCATGAGAGCGAGGGTTGGAGCACCCACTGCCCCTGCTTGCTGTGGAGGGGGGTGTCACGGTGGGATTCCATGGGATGCTGTGAGTGTGAGGGTCATCACTGTGAGATACCACAGGGCTGCTGTGGGTGTGAGGACATCAGGGAGGATTACAGGTCTGTTGGGTGATGGAGGGAATGAATTCAAAGGTGAGATCTCGGGTGCAGGCTGTGACCATCCCTTCTCACCTCTCCTGCCTGCCCTCACCCTAGTGAGCGCTGTGTTTTCTGCATGCACTGCATTTGGGGCTTCCGTTCTCTTACATTGTGTACCACTGCTTTGCAGTGTGGAGTGCTTTGGAAAGAGCTCTTTTTGCTAAAACTTCTTAGGGAATGAGATGTTACTGTGTATTAAAGAACTGGCATCCCATCCTAGGACTTGAAGGAGGAGGGACTGAGCTTATTCTTCCGCCCCAAAGCAAGGTCTGAAAGCTCCAAAGTCAGCAGGGTACAGATGCAGGGGGAAAATGTGTAACAGAATTCCTGCCAGCTCAGGAAGCCTGGTGTGCAGGGACCCGGCCTGCTGGAGCCCATCTGTGTTGGGCTGAGCCTCCCGGTCCCTCTGGAGCTGTTTTCTCCTGGGCTGGTTTGCAGCAGGCCCCTGGAGCCGGGTACCCGTGCCGGGGGATGCCGAGGCCGTGCCGCCTCGCCGGGCGCGATAGGCTGCGCCGGATCCGGCACAGCAGTCCCTGGGCTGGCTGCTGCTTTCAAAGCTAATTAAACCCAGTGCTAGACGAGTGTTTCTTTTCATTTCGATTTAAAGCCCAGAACAGATCCGGCTCTTTGGCTCTCACCCAGGAGCTGGTTTCGTACAAGTGGAAAGTCATTACCTCGGGATCCGCGTTTGTGTTTTTGGGTGGGTTATTTGGGGCAAAGGGGATATTTGGCAGGCTCAGACCTACAGTACAGTCACAGGAAAAGCCAAATCCTTGACAGAGCACGTGGAGTGGGAACTGAATGGCCAGGAGATTGTCGACCACTTCATTAAGAAGGGTTTGTGAGTGAATCACAGAGCCTAGAAATTGATGTGAGAATTGCATGGAAAGGTGGTGGAGAGGCTGTCAGAGGGGTTGGGTGGTGATGGGGAGGCAGAGGCGGAGAATGAGGAGAGTGCTGGAAAGCAGCACAGCCTGGGAGTCCTTAGCTAAGGGAGGGATGGGGAGCAGCATTTCTGGTGCCTCATGGCATGTCCATCATCCTTCCTGCTGTGGTGAGGCACTGTGTGCCTTGGCATCTCCCAGGGGCACATGTTTTTCTCTGAGGTTGTCCAAGTGTTGGACAAATTGATGTTGGTTCATGGAGAGCTCCCAGAGATGCCTCACAGCTGTCACAGGGCACAGGGAGAGGCTTCAGGGCTGTGTGCGGTGGGAGAAGCAGCAGATCCTCACCAAGGTGGAGCAGCTGATGTACAAAGTGCCAGGGGCTCAAGGAGGAGCCAAATCCAACCCCTGCCTTGCAGGTTTCTGCCGTACCCGCAGGAGTATCCTTCCAATGCCAGGCTGGATCCAAGTGACACATTGGGATGTGAACATCAGAGGATGTCACATTTAATTAGCTCAGGGTTTGGTTTTTTTAAAAAATTTTGAGAGGTAAAAGCTATACAGCTTTTGCTTCAAAATAGCAAATTACAGAAATTACAAAATTACCAATGTATTGTTGGGTAGCACCATGGTTATGGTGTCCCAGTGACTTCTCCTGTTGCTAAACTGTCGGGACTGGCTCTGTTGGTGAGTCAGGAGACTGATGGGCTGCAAGGATGGGAAAGTAGTAGGGGTGGGTAGTCCAGGCTTGCCTGGCCTGTGAGATACAAGGGAGGTGAAGGGTTTCTCCATGTTCCTTTCTGTGCCTGGATTCTGAGGCTGCACAACCACACCACCCTGGTGTGGACTCCATGTCCATTTCTTTTGGGAATAGGAAGGAAAAAATATCTTGGGATTCTGAAATTTCATGTTCTTTTTCTCTATCTTTCAAGTTGACAGTAACAAAGGGAGAGGCTGGCCCTGGGCCCTGGTGTGATGCATCTCTGAGCGTCACTAAACCTCCATGAGGTTCCTGAGCAAGCAGAGGTAATAAAGGAACATCTTGCTTTGGCCTTTCCCATTAATGGCAGATCGATAGACAATAACTCAGATCCCATTCAGGGCTGAAAGGGAAGGACAGCCCCTGGCCAGGGCTGTGGTGGTGGCAGCGGGAGCGGGTGCAGGGCAGCAGACAATCTGTCAGCTCCCACGGCCGGGGAGAAACAGTAAACACTCCTATTGAGGGAAAATTGCTTGTTTTCTGGTACCCAACTTTCTCTTCATTGCCAGGTCCTCGGTTCATCAGTGCCCAATTTATCCTTTATTTGGTTTTCATAAATAATTCAGAAGAGTTTTAGTAGAATAATTGAGTCTTTTCCCAACCCTAATCCCAGACAATTCAAAACAAAAAGACATTTAGATTACAATTTGAGCGTATTAGCTGTTGGGAGATTTCCAGACAACTGATCTGCTTTCCTTTACAATTTCTGTGCTGTTCTATCATTTCTAAAGTGTTCTGCTTTGATAGTTAATAATTTGAGCATATCCAGTTCTTCATGAAAAGACAGAGGCGTCGCTGTGATAAAGTGCGGGTGCGCGTGCTGCCGTCGGATGGGTGAGCTTATCTGTTTTCCAAGAAGGACTAAATAAATGAAGTAGTGAGATTGCAAATCCAGCCTGCGATGCGCCTTATCTTCAGGGAAATAGATACAATCGCGCTTATTTGGCTTAAAATTAAAACTAAGCTTCTATGCTGATGCGAGCTGAAAAGCCAGAAGGGATGAATTTGGGGAAGACTTAATGCAGGAAAACATGAGCCTGGGATCTGCACCATGCAGAGGGGAGAAATTATACTGGGGGCTGGTCCCTGTACTGTGCAGGCTCCTCCATCTCCCTCGTCATCAGTAGGAGGAGGGTGATGGGCCAGGATTTTGATGCTGTTCCCTGGGTGCACAGCCCTTGTGTTACCCCGAAGAGACAGGGCTTGTCACCTCACGGCTGTCTCCTGGTGCTGACCTAGCAAAAGAAAATAGGGATCCTTGCCTGGGATAAGGCTCTGGGAAAGCCACAGCTGCTGTGGGTGCCTGGGGTGGCCTCAGGGAAGGGTAATGCTATAGCTGGGCTCTCCCAATGGTTGGTTGTCCTGGAAAGGGCAGTCCCACGTTCTCCGCTGCTCTGGAGCTGGCTGCAGGGTCTGTGCGCTGAGGTGGAAGCAGGAGCATGCTGCCGTCCTGCCCTGCACTGCCGACACTGCTCTGAGCAGCTTCCTGGCAGAATTGGATGTATTTGCCTGCATGAAAGAGGGATGCAATGCTCCTGCACCCCACAGCATCAAAGGAGGTGTTCTCAGGAGGCAACTGAGCTGGCATTGAGGGAGGAGGGTACTCACGTATCAGTAGGATCCAGCCCAGGTTGTTCAGAAAAGCTTTTGGGTGCCCTGCGCCTTTGGAAACCATTCCTGCTTGGCTTTACCCACAAGTCCCAAGGTCATGTGTCTTCAAAACAGTATTTTATAGCAGTATTGTGCTGTTGCCAGGGGAAAGTTAGATTGAATATTAGGTAAAAGTTTTTCACTGAAAGGGTGGTTAAGCACTGCCACCGGCTGCCCAGGACAGTGGTGGAATCACCATCCTCGAAGGGAGTTAAAAAGACATGTGGAGGTGGCTTCTTGGGGACATGGTTTAGAGATGAGCTTGGCAGTGCTGGATTGACAGTTTGACTTGATGATCTTGTAGGGATTTTCCAACTTTAATGATTCTGTGGTTCAGTGATTGAACCACAGAATCGTTGGTGATGGTGGTGATGGCCAGAGCAGGGAGGTGGCACTGACCTCCATGGTGGCCTCAGCTCTGTGCGGTTCAGGCACAGGGGAGCATCTCATCCAGCCAAGCCAAGAGTCTGAGGAGTGAGGGATTACTCAGGTTCATGTTGTCCTCGTTGGAGCTGGCCTCTGAAACTGGGTTAAGGAGATGATGTTGACCCAGGCTGTGCCCTGTCAGTGCAGGGCTGTCAAGAACAGGTTGTATTTCTACCCTTTATTTTAGGAAACACTTTGGTGGGATTTCTGCACTTGTTTGGATACACAGACCCACACTGCTGGAGGGACTATGATATCTCACATATCTCTTCTCATGTTTAATTAATGTCTGTCTTAATATATTTTTTTTCATTTCCCACACTAGCAGTGTGTTAAAAGGTTACTGTGGTGTCTGTAACCATGTCTTTGTAGCACACAAAGGCTTAAAGGACTCTGATATTTCCCAAACTGAGCTGACTGTAATATATAGGCTGTTAATTATGTTTGTTGAAGGGTGTGCCAAGACTCTGTCTGACCGACTCAAATCAGGTTTGTATAGACATAGTTATAAATGTCTCCAAACAGCTGCATCAGGAGGAAAGTACCAGTAAAATTCAGAGGTCCCAACATAGCAAAGGTTGTTTATATATTGTATTTAACTCTAATTGGGTTAGCAGCTGAGACTCTGAGGATTAAACAAACTGACCTAAATACTGGTCTCAGTGGTCTTAGTTAATGTCTAGTTTCCTGCATTTCAGTCGCTTTGGGTTCCCAGATACTCTCCAAAGTGTGTTATCTTTGTATCAAAAAATGTAAAACTGTACTGTAGTATTTCTTGTGATTTGGACAAAGCAATTCTCATTTGGAGAACAGACTGTGAAGTGATTAAACAATATCCGAAGAAAACACCTGATCCATCCCAGCCTTGTGGAAGGAATGCAGAAGTAGCAGGGATGGAGCGAGATGGTGTCCAGGCAGGATTGCTGGCACTGGCAGTTATTATTCCAGCTAATAACAGATGGTAGAGAGGAGAAATCATCCATTTTCATTTACAATTTATTTTTATGCTGCAGGAAGCAGGATTGCTTGAATCACTGCTGTCAGGCAGCCCTCTGGAAGGAAAACCTTGCTTACCGTGAGGGATATTTTTAGAATGAGTTTTTCATCCTTGTGTATTGGGAGAGGATGCTGCAGGGCCAGGAGTGAGATGGAGAATGAGCCCATTCACTCACTGAAGGACTGGAGGATTTTCCTACAGGAGGGGACCAGTGTTGATCTCACAAGGTCTTTATTGAGTCAGGAAAACTCTGTTTGCAGATGTGTAAGCAGCACCTAGATCACATTTTAGCTGGATGATTTCTGTCTTCACCTTTTGTCTGTCCCTGTTCAGGACAATGAGGTGATGTGATGGAGACATGAAGGTGCTTGGGGAGTGAGGTGACCTGAAGGGGACACAAAGGTGCTCACGATGGTGAGATGATGTGAGGAGGATATGGAGGTGCTTGGGACAAAGTGGCTCTGTGTTTGCCACGTCTTCATTCATGTCAAGAATATGATTTTCTTGTGGGCTGTGAAGGCAGAATGTGGAGAAGCCCAGTTACTGTACATCCCTTGGCATTTGGAGTAGATTTGTGTGGCTGTGCTGAAACCATCAATCCCCTAGGATAAAGCAGCCTGTTTCTTCAGTTCAAAACTAATTTTTGGCCTGCATCTTGTCCAGGCTCACACCCTGTGGCTGGATTTCCTGACTGCCCAGTATGGGGGACCTTGAAGGGGTTGCAGCTGCAGGGTTTGGGCTCTTGGCACTGTCTGGCTGGAGAGGAGTCCCTGCCTGTTGCCATGTTCTCCTGCCCAAAACTTAGCCTGCAGGGGCGTAATTTGACACCCTGAAGCAACTTCATTTTTGATATAGACACCCCCTGTGCAGTTCCTTGGGGGCAGTTTCCCAAGGATGCCCACCCTGGGCGCGCGTGCCCTCAGCCTCTGCTAGACCTCTGCTAGACCTCTGCCCTCAGGATGGCTTTTTTCCTGGTGCAGGTTTTCCGGACGGATCTGATAACAGCAATGAAGATCCCTGACTCCTTCCAGCTGAGTCCTGACGAGTACTACGTGCTGGCTGATCCCTGGAGGCAGGAGTGGGAGAAGGGTGTCCAGGTGCCAGCAAGTGCCGAGGCCATCCCTGAACCTGTGGTCAGGTAAGTGAGCAGGGTCTCCTCCATCTGCTTCTGTCCATGGGGCCCCCTCTGCCTGGTCCTCTCCGTGGGGTTCCCTCGGCCTTGGTGGGCTGCACACCATCTCGGGGAGCAGATAAGGGTGATGCTCAGGATCCTGGGCTTGCACAGGGATGCACGGGGACCTCCCACTGCATCCTGAACAGTCCCTCTCGTGCACGTGGCTTTCTTTGGGCAGTGGCCAGCTGGGACCGCTCCTTGTTTGCTCTTGGTCAGGAAATTTTAAAAAAGATCTGATAAAGTCAAAGGGACGATAAAAAAATAACAACAGAAAACCGCACAGGGTGCCAGCCTCTGCCTTGGCTGCCTGATGCTTCTCTGTCTATGAGCACGTGGTTGTACTGCTGGTATTTTATGGTAGGGGAGCAGGAGTTGGCCCTTAAATGAAAAACTTCCCTCTTTGCTGTGTTTGTGTGGATTGGAGACGTGCTGGGCATGCTGAGATTCAGGGCTTGGGAAAAGGAGCCCAGCAAACAGAGAAGCATCTCCCAGACCCTGCAGAGACGACGTCTGTCAGCGGAGATCAGGGGCTCATTAGCTATTTTAAAATAGGGAACTGAGTTTTAAAATAGACACTTAAACAGCTGCTCAGGCGAGAAGGAAACATGGGGGAGCTGCTGCTCCCTTGACGTGTGCAGGGGATTATCCCAGGGCAGCGGCCAAAGCTGTGGGGGAAAGGTTGGTGCTGCCAGTGGGGGGAATGGAAAAAGCTGGGAAAGGGACCCCAGAACTTGCGGGGTTGGATCTGAAAACTTGCAGGATCAGACCCAAAACTCCCCACGGGGTTCACAGGAGCTTTGCATCTCTTGCGTGTTCCCTCGGTGACGTGTGACACCGTGTGTGTATCCTGCAGAAACACTCGTGAAGCGTCGTGCCAGGGTCATGCTGGGGCTGCTCATGGGATGGCTGCAGGGGGATGTGTTTCACCAAGGGATTTGGGCACGGAGAGGAGGCTGGTGGAGGCTCCGCTTGTCCCACAGCAACAGCAGCTGCTGCTGCTGCAGCTGCCGACCCCGCTTCTGAAATAAACTTTTGTGTACAATCCCCTTCCTCCCCCGGGGAAAACAGAGAAAGAAATGAAACTTTAATGAGTCTGAACACATCAAAAGGGAAGTTGTAAAGGGGGCTGTTGAGTTGATTTAATCCTTGGGAAAAAAAAAAACGCAACCAAAAAAAAAGGAGAAGAGGGAAAAAAAGCCTGTGTGTGAAGTATCTTCTTTTAGTTGTCTTTGATAGCTAACCACAGTCTGGCCTCGCCAGTGCTTTGCTGCCCAGCTGAGGGCTCGTGCCGGGGCTGTTTCCAGTGAAAAGTGATGGCTTGGCAGTGCCTGGGCTGGTGGTGCCCATGCGGAGCCAGGAGTGCTGCTTCCCAGCAGTGGGATTTGGCATCCCAGACCTCATAGCCAGGGGCTTCTGGGGTGCAGGACAGGCTGGAAATGTGCCTCTCTGCTTGTCTCCAAGCCCTTGGATTTGGGGGTCCTGGAGCAGCTCTGCTGCATGTTTTCATACACAGATATTCCTAGAGTGATGCCTGGAACAGGTCATTCCCTCCCAGGTCCCCATCCCACTCTGTCCTGCTCTGGCACCCCCATCACCACAGTGATATGGGTGGTCTCCCCCTTTGGTTTCAGGAGGGGACATCTTGGTGCTGCCCAATCACCTTTAGTGTGAAGTTTCACTTCCAGTGTCAGGTTATCCTCTGAAGAATTTCCTAATTCTTGGGATTCTTTTGCTTGTTTAATTATTCTCAAAATTGGCACTTTTCCATAATCCTTGATGAATTGCCTCCTGAAATAGTTCCAGTTCTTTCTTCAGCACCTCAGCATTGTTTTGAGTTCAAGCTTTGCTCTACAAAGAGTTTGTTTTATTTTAAAAGCAGCAGATACTAGAAAGAAATTCCTCCCTGTGAGGGTGGTGAGGTTCTGGCACAGGTTGCCCAGAGAAGCTGTGATTGCATCTCTGGAAGAATGGCCAGGCTAGACAGAGCTTTGAGCAACCTGGTCTAGTGGAAGGTGTCCCTTACCCATGGCAGGGTATTGGAACCAGTAAGGTCCTTTGCAGTGCAAGCCAGTCTGTAATTCTGAAGTCTGACCTATTCTCTATGACCTCTCAGAGAGACTCATTGTTGGCTGCCTAACTCCCAGCTAATCCCCAGTGGATTTCTGCAGCTCCTCTAGTTTGTCATGCCCTGCTCGTCCCAGGCTGCTCGTGGGCTGCTTGGAGATTGTGTTGCTTGCCCACAGCTTCAGCTTCCTCTTCTTTCTTCTCCTGTTGCTCTGTCTTGCACTGTGTTTCAATTGCCTGAACCATCTCTCTTTGCTGGCTGGACACCAAGCGTGGCCTGGAGGGCTTTGTCTTTGGATAGACACCTGTTTGGGATGTTCTGCTTTCCCCAGTGTGATGGGAGCAAAATGAAGAGCTCATTTTACAGCAGTGTGAATGGTTGCACCTGGTTTGTAGCCATGATGCGCATCCCAGGGGGACAGGCAGTGACACTGCCAGATTTTTTTTTTAATCAGGACAGCATGCATGCTAGAAGGCATAGCAGGGATGATGTGCTTCTGCTGAGCAGCTCCCCCTCCCAAAGCATCCCTGCCCTCAAGGTTTTCCCACCTGGGCCACTGATGCGAGAATGGGAGGTGGAGAGGGCAGCATGGGAGGTGAAAGGGCAGTGTTGGACTGCCAGGGACAGTGCAGCCATTTTGCTGTCTCCAGAGTTAGACAACTCCTTCTTGCATCTTGCCCTGTTTTGGAGAAATGTCAAATGTTTTTTCACAAGAGATGACTCTATCTCATCTGCCTTAAGAGAGCAGCCTTAAGAGGCTTTACAACTCCATTTACCTTGCCTGTTTAATTACTTTATTTACCCCAGTCTCCATCCCAGGAGCAGGCACCTTACTGGTCCTCCTGAGCTGCTGTTTCTGCCCTCCCCCGTGGCTGCTGCCTCGTGGCCTCAGCATCGCTTTCCTCCTTTGCTTCCAAACTTTCCCCTTTCCCTACTCAAAAAATTTCATCTAAACTGAACATCCTTTTTGTGTTGGGTATGGACAACCTGAATTCCTTTAATCTGCTGAAAAGTGTCCCAGCATTGATGTTTTTTGTAACTGGAAATGTGGAGCCCAGCTGCTGACGCTCTTCCTTGCTGTCAGTGCTCTGCCTTTCCCCATCTCGGAGGTGTAGCAGAGCATCCTGCCCTTAGGGAGGGATGCCTGTGCTAATCCAGTCCTGATATTGTCACTTCTGACAGCCACTTCCATGTGAAATTCCTAGAGGGAGGTGGGGGGGTTGGGGAGAAGGCACGAGAGCCCCAGGAGCTGGTGAGCAGACAAGCACTGCCTGCAAAATAACAGCCAGCCCATCGTGCTGATGCTCGGGAGCTGGTTCCTGGGCTGAGCCATGGGCAGGATTGTGCTGTGGGGTGTGCAGGAGCAGCTCCCCGCTCCGGAGGGGGGTCCTGTCCTCCGAAAGGTGCCGTGCATGCAGCCGCTGCTGCTCTTTTCATCTCCTGCCTGCCTGCTTGGAAACTGGCTCTCGCTGCCCGCACCCTGCCGCTAGGTTTTGTGCCTCCAAAGCTCAAAATTAGATTTTTAAAACATTTTGTTTTACTGAAGCTGTAAAATGTCAAAAGCTGGGGGTGAGGCAGAAGGCAAGAGCTGTATTTTAAGGAATGCTTTCCCCAGAAAGCAGCTGTCTCAAAATGCCTCCACTAAGAGCCACCTTAAACTCGAGGGTCCTTTCTAGGTTAGCACAAATTGCAGTGCAGTTGTGAGGAAAGCAGGGAGGGAAGAGGTGCAGCATGGCTTGTTGTCCCTGGAGGATGCTGCTGGCAGCCACCTGTGTGCCGGGGTCATCAGCGGCAGCGCAGGACATCAGCTGTTTCCTCTCCACCATCACTTCTGGCTCATGGCTGTTCAGAAGGGTTTTATTTTGTATGGCGACACGCCTGAGACTTGCCTGGAGCTTGAAGGGCTCCTGTGCGATGGTAAAAGCCACTTGCAGTCAGACGGAAGCTATCAGAGGAGTGATAGCTTTCCTTTCCAACAGGCGGGCTGGCATCCCCTGCCCTGGTGTCTCCTGGTCACCCAGCTGCCATGTGGGTGGCGCTGGCACTGCATCCCAGTGGTACCATGTATTCCACCTCTGCTAGAGCCCACAGTGGAAGGATCTCCACTAGCTTTCTTGAACCAGAGCTGAGCCTTAGAGCCCCTGTGTGAGCTCTGCAGTTATTTTACAGTTGTGTAAACACGGGCACAGAGATTTCTGGCACAAGGAGAGCCAGATACAAGGTCCCAGTCTGGTGTGGGGTGCAGTTGGGTGTTGGATGCAAAGTCGGCTCATCTCAGTACAGCTTTAGGATTAAACAAGGTAAGGGTACGAGTTATCAGCAGTTCGGGAGCATCAGGGCTTTGGGTACCTTCTCTGCTGTAAATGGGAAGATGTTTCAGATGAGCTTTGTATTCCCAGAGTCACACCATAATAAACTCCAAAGGACATGGACTTTGCTGGTGGATATGGGTACTCGTAGGAGGTTGTGAAGCCGTTTTTGAGCAGTGGATGTGCCAGAACCTGAACTGGGCTTGTCCCTTCCTACTGGCAGCGATGCTGGCAGCGTGTTGAGCTTGCACAGTGGAGCATCACTTTGTAAAGCAGCGGCACCTACGTGGGATTTTATGCACCTGTACAGGTTTTATTTCCTCCTTTATTTAATGATTTAATGTTCTTGGCATGTGGCTCCTTCCCCAGGCTGACAGGGATGCAAGCAGGATCTCAAGGTGGCTCTTGGATCTCACATTAAGCCACATTAGTATGTGCTGTAGATTCTGTTTCCTGTGAATTTGCACACAGCGGGAGGACGAGCAGGAAGGCTGCTTCTTGCTGGCAGGCTTCCCAGATATTCTTGGCGTTGCAGATCTGTACTTGCATCGTCGCTGTGGCCCTGTTTTAACAGAAAACAGAAAGTGCTGTGGTAACAGGAAGGCACAACCTCGGCGAGTACCAGCTTGGCGATGGCGGCAGCTCCGGTGCAAACGCCGTCTGCCACGTCGGCAGGGTGGCTGTGTCCCTGTCCTGCCCTCCTCCCTCAGTCCCCTCTGCCCTTCTCCGATGGCCACACTCCCAGGTCAAGCAGCTCCTTGCTGTGCTGCTGGGAACACATCCAGTTGCTGCAGGGCTGGATCGTGGTGGTGTGGCACAGCCCAGTTGATGTTCATCCCCAATTCAAACTGGTGTTCTGTTTTGGACTCCCATAAGGAGTTGCCCCCATGTCTCCAGGAGTTCCAGCTGCTCTTTCCAAGGGTATGTAGTTGCTGGCAGGTCGTGGTTTTGTGATACCAGTGTCATTGGAAGAGGAGGCACGTGGAGCAGCTCTGTCTGTGGGAGGCAGTGCTGGAGATGAGTGTACTGAGGCGGGGAGAAGAATGAACTGGTGCACCAGTAGTGGGTGTAGGACTGGGACACATCCCTGCCCCCATCTTGCAGTGAAAAGACACCACAGCTCCTCCTCACAGGGCTGGGTGCTGCATCCAGAGCCCCCAGTGCTGTGAGAGAGCGATTCCAGCAAAGGGAGACAATCCCTCCAGCAGCAGTGTCTGCTGCAATGTGGAGCGTGGTAGGCTGAGGAGAGGTGGCCAGGCTGGCCTGGCAGCAGGGTGGCACGATGCAGATGTCCCAGCGATGCCTGCACGTCACCTCTCCCTGTCCCTCGGGAGTGCTGGCCGGCAGCCAGGCTGGATCCTTGCGGCTCCCAGCTCGGGGAGGGCTTCCCGGGGCTGTGTTCTCAGTGCGTACTCCATGAACCAGCACACTTTGTTCTCGAGTGGTGAGATTGGACTTCCTTTCCTCGGTCGGCGACGCAGGCTGGCTGTTGACTCATCAGCTGCTTCCCTTGGGCTTTGCTGCAGAAGGGGCAGGCAGGATTCTGCAGCAGTTCGAGTAGCTTTCTTTTTTTTTTTTAACATAATCCTTTTTTTTTCCTTTTTTGTTTCCCTGGGTTTTTTTTTTCCCTTCCCTCCAGCTCATCATGAAAAATGTGTGAGTTTGGAGCTTGCAGATGGCATGCTGGCGATTTTACAAAGGGCTATTTCTTGGGTTGGTTATCCCCATTCTGTGGCTGCCTGCCTTTAAATAATGCCTGGGTTCTGGTATGCTCCAGAAATACATGTACACTTCCCTCAGAGACTGTGCTCTGATCAAAAGAAATGAAAATCCTAATTGGTCTAGGCCTAAATGTTTTGATCACAAGCCCTGGGCCATGTGTGGGGAGAGGAAGAATCCCTGCCTGCCCAATCCTGGGGACCCCCACAGTGACAACTGGCTGTGGTGAGCACAGGCTGGCCAGTGGCACTGACCCAGGACTGAAAAATAACCCTGGTGATGCAAAATAATCAGTGAGTTTTGTCTCCAGCTCTGCCACTGGGAAAGGGAGGTTTCCAGTCAGAGCTGCTCAGGCAACCCTTGTCCCTGCAGGCAGTGGGGAGAGATCCTGTGCACAGGGTGGTCTGGCCTGCCAGTGCTTCAGGGTCCCGGTTCAGGATGGGATGGATCCCCCCCAGGGCAGCAGAGGGGCTGGGCCATGCAGAAGGTGGTACTGGTGCTGCAGAAGGTTGTTGGCTCGTGCCCAGCGCCTGCAAGTGCTTCGCAAAGGAGCAAGTGGGATTTACTCTGCCTGTTACTTGTCATCATTTCTGCTTTACTCTCTGCTTGACAAGTTCTTGTGTGGGCTTTCAGCAGGTCCTCACCTTTATTAGTTTGCTATGGGAAATGTGTTAATCCAGCCTGTTCTTACCTCATTCTGAGCCACTTGGACTTCTATTTTGAATGTTTGCTAATCCTCCCAGTGGATGCCTGTGGTTTATACTGGATCAAGCACACAGAAAGTCAAGTGTACTTCAGCAGCAAATGTATAGAACGAGTGAGCTTGATCTCCTGCTGCTCTGTAACAAGGTGTACAGCTCTTGGGACCGACTCTGCTTTGGGTACAGCCTTGGGAGCCGCCACATTTCACTCCATTGCCTCTGCTCTCCATCCTGAACCACGGATTTAGTGTGTAGCCAGGCAAACCCCAGCGGCTCTGATTGCTGGGCTTGCAACCACAGCACTGATGAAATCATCTCTTAGTGATTCTGCGCACCTTGAGTCCCCTTTGAACAATGCAAGGAACTATTACTTTTAATTGCTCTCCAGAGCGATGGGAGGAGTGGGATAGCCCAGCAGCAGGGATAGCTGCTCAGTTCTTGGTGCTGCTGCGGGTAATCCTGTTGAATTTAGGTGAAGTATTGCTGGAAAGTGAGTGTCACTGTGTTGCCAGGACCTTGGGGAGGTGGAGGAGAGCCGGTAGGTTGTTTCTTTCAGTGCTCTTGAAGAAGGTCTGGAAAATCTGATCTAGTTGAAGATGGCATGGGGTTTGGATTAGGTGACCTTTAAAAGTCCCTTCCAATTCAAACCAATCTGGGGTTTCATGAAGTGCACCCAAGCACGCATAGCTGCCCGGGGTGGTGGAAGAGGCAGACGGGTCCCTCCTTGTCTTCTGGGATGGGCTGTGTGCTGCTTGGAGTGACTCAGCATCAGAACTGTTCTCATGTGTTTCAGGGTTCAGCGTCAGTTCAGTGATCCAGAACACATTAAAAGAGTCTGGATGCTGCCTTTCCAAATTCCTCAAAGCTTTGCTTCCTCTAGGCTGGGTTTCTTTAAGGAGGCCCACGTGAAGACACCGTGCTGGTGGATGGGAGTTGTCATTTTGTGCCCGTGTCTGTGTTTTGAGCTTTCCCATACTCAGCTCTGTGAGTAACAGTGTCAGGGGGAGTTGTCCAGTTCTTGATCTGCCGTGGCTCATGCTCAGAGCGTGGCAGGTGCAGAGCTGCCACCGTTGCTCATGTCTTCTGTTTCTGGTCTCCATTAGTAGGTGGATACAAAGGCAAGTGGAGCTGTTTGCATAACTGAAGTAATTATGGAAACATTATCTGGCTGGGATAATTAATTCCAGATGCTTTAATGTTAGTAGCTTGGCTTGAATTACATAAAGAAGCAACAGTTTTTTGTCTTTATAATATCCAGGAAACACACACTCAAGTGTCCCTGGCTTCTCTAGTAGCAATTCCAAGACATATATTAAATTGAATATTTAACATAAATTGAAATACTGCTTAAATGGAAATGAGCAGAATACTGGCAGCCTGCAGGCTGGGTTTGGAGAAGGTTGCTGTGTGACATTGGGTCCCTGAAGGACCACCAGGGGAGTCAGTGATGCTCTGGGAGAAGGGGGAGAGCAGCACCTGTGGGTGCTGGGGCTGGCTCTGCCCTGCTTGCCTGGGAGGAGAAGGTGCTGTGTGAGCATCCTCTGCAGCTACCCTGGAACTGGAGGCTGCTGCGTTTTGCTGGGTTTCAGAGCTGGGTTTCAGAGCCAGAAGAGCTGCACAGGCTGTGTCCCCTCCCAGCCACAGTCCCCCTGCTGCCTTCAACATCGCTGTTGGAGCTGAATGGCACAGAGAGAAAAGGGGGAAAGGGAAATGGAGAAGATCCTTGCACAGCATCAGAAGTTACGTATTTTGCTCTCAGCCCAGACACTGCTTTTGTCTAGTCAACCAGAAAAACATCTGCGTTTTGTTGTTCCAATCAGCCCACCAGCAAACCACTGCCCAGCCATTGCTGTGTCCCTGCAGCCGTGGTTTTCCTCTGACAGAAGCTGTGGAGGTGAACCCAGCTGTGCTGTGGTGCTTTCCTCTGCCTTGGGAAAGCAGGCACTGCTCTGCACCTGAATTCTTCTGTACCAGGTCCCTACTCCCATCTACATCAAAATGATTCTCTGGGCACTGAATCAGAGTTGCAACTTAAATAATTCATTTGTTGAGCTAACTCTCGGTGAGATTTAGCCTGGAATATAAACATGAGAAAGACAGGGACATCAACACTGGTCTTTCTCTAGTCTGCTGGGTATCAGGCTTTTTATGTGGTGATAAACAGCTCGGAATTGGAATTGGAAAAGCTGTCTGGGTTTCACAAGATGGCTGTTTAGTGCCTCCTGTTCACTTGTTTTCCTCTTTTTATCACATCAAAGAAGAGTGAATCACTTTCTCCGTAGACACTTATGTTATTCCAGGGGCCTGGAAGGACCCACTATGGTTACAGGCTGTTACAGGAGATTTCAAATGGGGTGGGAACAACTAAGCATTTTTCTTACTGCACCTGTTAATTGTAATTGGGAGCTTCAGCTGCATTTCTGTAAAACTTCCAGAACCTGCCTATGTAAATCCTAAACTGCCAGCAGCTCCGGAGGGGCCACCTTGCCCCATCCTTAACGTTCTGCACAGAAATGGGATTGTCACAGGGGGATTTCCAAGCCCAGAGAGAGCCCTTGAATGGTCCCGGAGCCGAGAGGAATTTGATGTGCCGAGGCTGTGCCCTGCGGAGCTGTGCTGTGCTGTGCTGCTCACGGATCAGACGCTCCCGATGGCTGGGGATGCTTTAAAAGCTGCTAATGAAAATAGCTGATATTCAGTGGTTGGCGCCGAGGCTCGGCATTCAGCTGGGAAGGCAGGGCAGCCGCTGCAGGGCCGGGGGAAGCTGCAGGCTCTGCGCTGGGCCGGTCGCTGCCTGGCAGAGGACAGCAGGATCCCGGAGTGAGCCACGGGGATGCATCCCCGGCGCGGGGATGGGGCTGCAGCCCGCAGCCACCAGGCATTACATCACCCCGAGCTGCACTCACTGGCTGCCCGCACCCGGGGGCAGGGCGCTGCTGCGAGCAGCATTAACCCCTTCCCCAGCATCCCCCGTGCCGCTGGGGTAGCACAAAGGGACCTTCGCAGCGCTTGGCGCTCGTCTGTGCAGCCAGGGGCTGTGTGTTGGGCGCGGCTGCTCCTGTTTCTGCAGCCTGGATCCTCCTGGGGCCAAATTCAGCTGCTCTGTTCTCTCAGCGCAGCAGCAAAAGCTGGCTGGAGCTTCATGGCTGAGCCGTGTGTGTAACTGCCCGTGCAGGTTTTTGGGACAAGCGCTTAAAGGAAGGTTTAGGTTACAGCAAAGGGCAGTGCCAGCCCAGCTACCCACTGTGCCCATCAGCGGCAGTGGGGACAAACTGCACAGTGCCGCTGAGCTGCTTGTTCAAACGGGGATGTGCATGGGAAGGGTTGATGTAAAGTTCCCACCACCAACCGTTTTTGCGAGGAATGTGTTTGTTACAGCCTCTGCCATGAAGATAGCTTACAAATGGTGCAAAATGGGTGGCAGACCAGGCCATCAGCTGTCACAGGTTCCTCTTCCCATGTCTGCTCTGTTGATGTATGTATGATGAGTTTTCATGGATTTTCAGAGGCTGTTGCCAAATCTTGAGGGGGTTTTGGCTCCAGCAGCCAATAAGGAAATACTGCAAATCGTTTATTTTCTGCACAAAGTGGTCCCAGCGGTGGCGTCTCATTCTGCTCAGGTTCTTGTTTGTTTGAAAATAAAAGGATGTGGTGACAGTGGCCTGTTGAGATACACTGTGTCACCTCTCTCCTCCCTCTCTGGGACCAGCTGCCTCCAGCCCTCTCCTCTCCATCCCCAGGAGGATGTGTGAACGGAATCTGGGTACCCGTGGTCCCTCCTGCAGGGTCCAGGGCTCTGCTGTCAGGTGGCTTATGCCAGGGGTGCCCACAGGGCTCTGAGCTCTCTGTGCTGGTGACCAGGGTGCTCCAGATCGTACCTGGAGTATTTTCAGCCAAGGAGGCCAGGGCTGAAGTGCACAGGTACCTGTTAGCAACAAGACCTGAAGATGTTTTTAGGCTCATCCAGCTGGTCAGGCCAGCTTGCATGCAGGTCTGAACATCAGACCTGTTAATTTAAAACCTAAACATACATTATCTTCTTGTCATTCCCTTTCATCCTTGAACCCAGCTTTGGGAGTATAATTTTTGGCTCATGGTTTTATAGCCTTTACTAGAAGCCATAAAAATGCAAGAAGTAGGAGTAACATGGTCAGTAAATCTGGGTGTGGGCATGCTGAGGGTCACAAACCTTTGTGTGTGGGTTGTGGCTCATTATTGTGACCATCCACCACTATCTCCAAGTCCATCCTTCACCCTTATACCCCCAGGCACTTTTTCTAACTTAAATTCTTAAATTCTACTCTGCTGTTGAGAGGCAGTAGCATCTATAAAGTCTGTTAGCTTAAGTTCATAAGAAAATGGGGCATCTGGTCCAAATGGCCTGCTAGATACTATTTTAATAAACAGAAAGTGAAAATCATCCCTTTAAATTGCTCTCTTAAAGCTGTTGTGCGCCACAGGAGAATTCCCCCATGAGCAGAGCTGGTGGTAGCAACAGTATCAGCATCCGCTGAAGGCGGCTGGCAGAGCTGTCTTTCCACTGACTTTCCTAAGCTGACTTACTTATGGACATCATGCAAGACTAATTTAGATTGGAATGGAGGTAAAGAAAAGATGACTGACTAAAGCCTTCACTGTAATAAAATTAAGTATTTTTAGATGAGAAACACTATGCAGGATTAATTATTTCTATCTGATATATTAAAAGGGAGCATATAGAAAAAGATGCCTTCTCCCTTCAGCCAAGTGAAGCAGCCAGTTTACAGAGATGATTAACCATGGGAATTTGCAGAGTATATTTTAATACTGTGTAATCTTCTCCAGGGATAGATGTGATCCTCAAGAGTGTTGGGGTCCACATACTCCTTTTCCTCAAGTGCCCTTGAGACCCATTTTCAGACTAATGGCCTCAGGTTTGTTGTGATTTTTTTAGGCTGATCCCAATTTTCAGCCCTTCGTTTAAATGAGCCTTTGATTGAGACAGGGTTTTTTAAAGATGCTGTGTCTCTGGCTGGCTGGATAAATAAAGGAGTAAATGCTTCTCCTATGTGATGGAGCTTCTGTGAATGGTCTGGCTCTTGATGGAGGCTTTGCTTCTGGGTTTTTTTGCCTTGATGGTGCAGGGAATTTGGGTGGGTTGGTAGCTCATGTGTAGACTCCTCATCACCCAGCCTGGGTATTTCTTTGTCCACCGAGCAGCTATTTGGAAACATGTTTTCCCAATAGGTTAAGATTTGTCCCTGCACAAAAGAGGAGCCCGGGTGACATCCCCAGCTCTTGGAGCCCAACAAGAGATGGGTAGACCCTGGTGAGGGCAGCCTCTGTGCCTTGTTCCCTTTTCCTTGCTTTGTCTCCGCTGCAGTGTTTGGACAGCACAAAGCTTGCAGCTTTTTGGGCTCCAGTGTCTCAAAGCTATTGGAGGTGAGGAGGGGTGCCCAGCTTGGTCTGTTTCCTATATTGCTGTGAGGCAGGGCATGGTCTTTCCCAAAGGATTGCTCGCTTGTCTTAAAGTGTAGGATCTCTTCCTTCCAAAGTTCCTCCTAGCCTAAGGCACTATCATTGCAGTCACTGATCTTTATGTCTCAACAGCAAGAAGCCTTTTGCAGGTGTGTTAGCATGTGTCAGGAAGGAGTGGGCCGCTTTTTGGGAATGTGATTTTATCCACCAAAGCAAATCCAGCAATCGATGGGAGGCTGTGCACCCCTGGGCATTGCATCCTGCTTGGTCTTCCCAGAGGCTTGGGATGCCCCATGTGAGCCTCAGCATCTGGCAGCCTCCAGCTCCCCTCGGGGTGGGAGGAATGTTTATGGGAATAGACACAGGCTCTTTTAGGGTTTGCTGAATTGTTTGCAAGCCATAAACCCCTTGTGTTTAACTGAGTGCTGCAGGTGAGTCAGGGAGTTAATCTGGACCAGGCTTCCAGCAGGTATATTTTTTATACAGTGAGAAGCTTGTATAACCTTCATAGGGTTATACAAGTTTCTCAATGTATAAAAAAAATTACCAGCTATTTCAGTTTCTTCATTTCTGACCTTCTCTGTTTGCTGATATTTGAAATGGTGAGAAAATGGCACGAACATGTCCCAGCATCCCCAAGCCTGAATTAACGCCAGGGGATCCCAGCCCATGCTGGCAGATCAGCATGTGGTTATGGGGGAGGAAACTTCAAAAGTAAAGTTTAGTGATCCTCTTAAGAAGATACTTCTCATATTAACACTTACTTCTTGTATGACAGTGGCTTCTGAGTGCTGCAGCACCAGATCATCCCTCCCTGATCCCTGTGTTCCCAGACAGGGAGAGGCAACTGCCATCACTGCACTGGCACATCTCAAACCTTCAAACAGAGTGCTGGTGAGCTTGTTAGATGTTTGTATCTTCATTACCTTGATCTTCATCATCAGTGACGTGGTGAGAGGCAAAATGTCACTCTGTAAGTGGCAGTTCCCATTAACCAAAGCAAACTGCATTTAATTACAGTGTCAGAAAAAGCTGGGCATCAAGTGTTGGTGGAGCTGCTATCATCAGTGAGCCCTTGACCTCTCTGTGATCTCTGCATCTCCAGGGACTGTGCAAAGCCAGGACCTGAGAGTCTTAAACATACATCCAGGTTTTGGGAGGGGAGTGTTGGGAGCACTGGGGAGGCGGGTGCATGACTCGAGGGGAGAGTCACTTGTCTCCTGTCTCTGAGCATCAGGTTCAGCAAAACTTCTCCATAAGATATCTGCCGAGAGGAGGTGGAGGCTGTGTGCCCAGGTGGGAGTGGACATGCCCAGGCTCAGGCAGGTGCTGTGTCCCTGCTCTTGGCGGGCAGTATTGTATGCACTGTGTGAGATAACCCCAAGGGACTGCTCCACTCACATCAGCATCCTTATCACACCGAGTGCATTTCAGTGCTGTCAATACAGTAAATGGCCTGTTCAGGATACTCCTTTGATATGTACACAGAGCATTAATCTTTGCAATTTCATGCCAGGGTAAAAATAGCCGCTCTTTCCTCCTGCCATCCCAAGCATCCGTGGCTGGCTCGGTGCCGGAGCATCACCTGTTGCAGGGGCTGTTGGGTGAGCAGCTTGTGTAACTCGGCTTAATGCAGGCTTATGGCCCCAGCCTCGTGCCTGCTCAGGCAGCTCTTCCCAACAGAAGCGTTCATTGCAGGTGCAGGACTGTTTTTTCTCTCCCGTAAGAAGGCTGTGCCCAGCCTGGCTGCTCCCACACCAAGGTTCTGTTTCTGTGCAGGGATGACCTGGACTTAGGCTCGTGGGAAGGAGAGGTTCAGTCTGGCATGAGCCAATGCACATTGCACCAGCAGCTCCTGCTTTATTTTTTGTTAATAGCATCTTCCAGTGTCTAAAGGGGATAAAAGAAAGGCTGGACAGGGACTTTTTAGATGGGTATGTAGTGACTTGACAGGAGGAAGTAGCTTTGAACTGACAGAGGGCAGATTTAGATTAAATATTAGGAAGAAATTCTTCCCTGTGAGAGTGGTGAGGCCCTGGCATAGGCTGCCCAGAGAAGCTATGGCTGCCCCATCCCTGGAAGTGTCCAAGGCCAGGTTGGATGGGGCTTGGAGCAACCTGGGATAGTGGAAGGTGTCCCTGCCCATGGGTTGGAACTGGATGACCTTTAAGGTTCCCTCCAAACCTTCATGCCAATCCTGAAGATGTGGCTGGAGCATGCCTGGTTTCAGTGTTAATTGCTGCTGTCTGCATTAGAGACATCAGTGAATCTCCAAGTCCTGTCCTAAATTACAGTGAGGTTGTTTTAAAATGTGGGGACTGAGAGCTGTCCTTCCATGTGGCTCTTTTTAGTTCGTGAACTTAATTTGGAGATGTACTCAGGACATTGGATCACATCTTTATTTTCAATTTGGTGTTGGGGAAAGTAAAGCAAAGGAGATAATAAGAACTCATTTTTTAATGTTTCCCTCTCTGAGCCATAAATTGTTGCCTCTCCTGCTGGTGGCTCTGGAAGTGCCTCCAGTGTTTGTGACCATAGGGGACAGCAATTAAACTACATGTCTGGGTGTGTAGAAACTCCGGGTTCATTTTCCTGTCCTGCCACAGGTTTCCTTCCTGACCTTGGGCAAGGCAGGTAGGGTCTCATTCCCAAGGATAGCTGGGCTCAAGTGTCTCTCCTGGGGACATACAGACCTTGGAGCATCTGGCACCACAGTTCGTCTGGCTCTGTGATGGGCACCATGGCTTTGCCCCAGACGCATCGCAGAGCACAAGGCACTCGATGCTCTGACATTAGCTTACATAGCAGGACAGAAGGCAGATAAAAGTCTTTCAGGGATCAGCGGCCATACCAGCTGGCACTGGTGCAAGAGCAGGGCTGGGTCCTCCAGCTTTGCATGGGGAGAAGCTGTTTGGAAGAGGCTGACGTGCTGCAGCGAGTTGATGTTTGGTTGCTGTGCCTTTGCAGCATCTTTCTGGCTTGGTATCTGTGCCAGGAGGTGGATTTCAGGGGAGGAAATGTGAGCTGTGCAAATACTGCAGCAAGCTCCAATTCCCAACTTGGCCGAGATCTGTCAGCTGACACCACAGGCTGCTTCTCATTTCCAGCTTGTCCTCTGCTTGTATGTCATTAGGCATGACACTGGTGACATGTGCATGGCAAGTATCATGCATATTGCTGCAGAGTTGCCAAGGAAAGGCAGAAGAGCTGACAGCCAGCGCCTGGTTGCTCTCTGTGCGGGGAGTTTGCACAGATGAGGCAGCTCCTCTCCCCATCCCTGTGGTTGTGATTAGAGAGCACTCAGAACAAATCTCACAGGCCACCATGGGATGTTCTCCAGTGCCAAGCGTGCCAAAGTGCTGCCCAGCGCGGCGTGGATGTGGCGCTGCAGTGTAGGGCACACTGGAGGTGTTCATGGAGGAGTTAATGGCTGAGGGACTTGCTGTCAGTACTTGGATCATCTCCATTGCACCTCGTTTTTCTCCTGCAAAGAGTTAATTTCTGTAGATGAGTGGGAACACTCTTGCTGTAGTTGCTCTGCTGGGGCTGTCTGTCTGTGCCAGCCCCTGGGCTGACTTCAGGTGCAGTGGTTTTGCTTTCCTTCACAGAGTCAGGTACCCAGTGTGGTCTCACCCTCCATGGCGAGAAACAGAACATTTTTCTGAGTTGTAGCTCTTTCTCAACCTCCCCTTCTTTTCTTCCAGGATCATCCCCCAGCTGGAGAACTCACTTTCACAGGTTTCACCGAGCAGCCTGCCTGGCTCTGAGATTTCAGAAGCTACAAGGACTTACTTGCAAGGAATGAGCCGCTATGACCTGGATGAGCTCGATGCCTGCTGGTTGGAACTTGTTAACATGGAGCTCAAGGAGATGGGTGAGTATTGCTGGGTTTTCTTTTTTTTCTTTCTGGCCTGGCTGTCCCACATTAGGCATTCAGGCTTTTTGAGTAAGCATGTGGAATTAACGGCCTTGAAGAGGAAATGTCAGAAATACTGGTCCAGATTGTCTCCTGTTCCAGGCATCTCTAGATACCACAGCATAACACTGTCTGCATCGCTGCCGTTATATCACTGCACATTCTTCAAATCCTTCAGTGGATTTCGGTTGAGTGCAAGTACCTGAGCTTGGAATTTGACCATCGGCACTAGTGCTTAGCATAGTCTGCTGGGCAAATTGATTGGCACAGACCCATGGGTGTGTAGTCTTGCCAGACTGTGGAGGGATTTTCCAGTCCTTGTTAGGGAAGGGCTGCTGTGGTGTGGCTGCTACTGAGCAGGTAAGACTAAAACCTCAATAAAGCATTCACCTTGTGAGGTCAGTGGAGGCTCAAGTGTGCCTACATGAGGGGTTAGTCCTGGGGGCAAAGGCCTTTCAAGCGTTGGAAAAAGGATTTTACCAGGTGCTTGAGCAGATGGGATAGTGCGCTCTGGAGCAGGAGGTTGTGCTGGCTCTCACAGCAGCTGGTTGAGGGCTGCAGCAGGATTCAGGATGAGGTCAGGAAGATGCAGTTCAATGCACTTGCATGGAGCACAAGCGAGCTCAAAAGTTGGCCATGACATGAACTGATTTTGGTTTTGGAAGATCTGTCCTCCTGGCGTACTCATGATTTACAATGAAATTTTGTTACTATGACCTTGTGAAAGTTGTAGAATCTGCCTTCATAGTTTATCTGATTATCTAGTTTAGGTATCCTGTATATTGGATTTCCCATAGTCTCTCGTGGAGCCTGTAGCATCACAGAGAAATCACAAGTCAATTTTGCCCTCATTAGCTGGTCCTTTATTAGCAGCCTTGGCTCTGTCATTAGCACATGCAGGTTTTGGGGCACTGGCAGCTACAGTGAAGTACTTGGACAGAGCAGAGGGTGCTGCTGGATAAAGCCAGGTGCCTCAGTCCTGCCCAGGTACCTTGCAGAGGATCTGCCCTTCCTAACCCTGCGCAGCTGCTGTTGTTACATCAAGAAACCACCTTCTACCACATTGGGTAACATTTTGACCTCACTGTGCCTTCACTGCATCCCCTGCTACATTTCCCTTGCCATCTCCACAGCTGCATGGCCATCAGAAGTGTCTCTGGGCTCCAGAGAAGGGTTGTCTCTATTTCCACTTCCCCTTGTGTGTATTTCATAAGTCTCTAGAAATGAAGTGGGCAGAGATTTGGCTTCTCTAGCTCACTTGGATTAAATTTGCCTTGCTTTATAATTTCTTCAAAGTATTAGGTTTCAAATGCAGTGTGCAGATGTGGAGCTGCTGTGGTGATGGAAGGTTGAGACAACTGGAAGGTCCCTGCCCAGGCCAGACGGGAGCTGGCTGTCCCCGTGTCACCCCTGGGCTGGCACGTGCCAAACCCACAAGTGCTGCGGTAGAGCGGCGGCTCCTCAGCACCACTGCCTTGGGAGTCAGCTGAGTTTAGGAGGGGAGCTTGAGCTTCCTCCCAGCCGTACCCCTGCTCCGTGCAGGCATGTGGGTGGGCTGACACCCCAGCATCCCGGGGAATCCCACCTCAGGACACAGGCAGTGCTTTGCTGCTGGCCCTCGGCCGTTCTCGGCTGGCTGCATTTTTCCCCTCCATCTCATCATTTATCAGCCAGTCACCTTTTCCAAGGAGTGTCCTTAGGAGATGTTTGTCCAGGGCTGGGCTGTATCAAACCATAGAAACTAGGGAGACCCTTGGGCCTTCCTGCCATCACCAACTCTAGATATGGTGCTAAGGACCGAGGTGATCTCAGCAGCGGTAGTGCCCATCACCTGCTCCTCCAGCCCACTCCTATCACTGAGAGAGCACAGTCATTACTGGCTGAGCCTTAAATGAGCTAGGGAGAGAGTAGCTTTGAAAACCAGCGTTTGGCATGTGAAATCCACTGCAATACAGCTTCAGCCCAGTAGATTCTGTTATCTTGCCCCTTTCCCCAGTCCTCCCAACTTCTCTAGCAGTGCAAGGGCTAGTACATTTTTTCCAGTGACTTGGAAAGGAAAAGGTGTGGCTTTGATAACACCCCACCCCTGACACTTCGAGGAGCTGGGGGTTTGGCAGGGGGGAAGTGGGATGGGAGCTGGTGGTCCTGGCTGCAGGACCACGGTGACATCAGCCATGGCAGCCGTGCCCGCCGTGGAGGCTGGAGGTCATCAGGCTGCTTTGAGGGGATGCATCTTCCTGCCCGTGGAGATGATGGGGTCTGGCTGCTCATAGAGGAAAGCTAGATTTGTTGTAGCAAATCTGTTGCTGCTCAGCTCCTAGGCTGGGCCAGAGCAGGGGCTTTGCTTCCTCTGCTTCCCAGGTGGAAAAAGCCCGGGTGGTGTTCGGGCGCCCTTCAGCACCCAAGGCAGAGGATTGATGCTGCCTGGGTTGGTCCAGAGGCAGTCCATAAATAGCGTTTTCTCCCGGAAGCCCTTGACATTAATGACACCGTTAATGACTCGCTGAGATTTCCAAACCTGCTTTGCTAATCTCCAAGATCATTAACATGACAGGCAGCCTCTCCTCCCATTCAGAGGAGCCAGGAGTTATCTCCCAGCATTAATTTAGGAGGTAGGCAGAAGTTTAAATTCTTCAGGAGTGTTTGGCTGAACTGTTGTCAGTGAGCTGTCCAGGGGCACAATATGTCATTCCCAAAATATTTAATGACAAAGAAGGATTCTGAACTCTGACTGGTGCCTGAGGATGTGCGGGGAGGAGAGCTGGAAAACACCTATGAGATCATCCAGCTCGCCTTTCGTGGGTCCATGTAGCACACAGCACATGCCTTTTCCAGTCCTTTTTAGGTCACCCCAGGGATGGAATTTTATCACCAAGATCAGATAAACCTCCAGATAGCTCCAGCTCTCTGCATTCTGCCTGCTGACTCCTTTCCCAATTAAGTGGAATTGCTCCAGAAAGCAGAGGTTTTACACAAAAAGCAAAAGTTTTAAACATAAAACAGCTTTAAATAGTTTTAAACCCCCCAGTAAGATGCCTCAGTAGCTGTTGCTGTACTCAATGGAGATGTGCTGTTTAAAGAACTTTTGTGTGCTAGAGATGAAGTCAGTATTTAGGCATGCCTAAGTTTTGTTGCTGCTGCAGTACGATATTGTAAAAAAAGTGGATCTGAAGAAGACTGAATGAAGCCCAGAGACAGATTAATGTCCATGCCACTCCAGGCAGCACAGGCCTGTCCGTTTAGACAGGAGCCACGCCATAAGTCTTCATTTTTATATTAACATTTTATGCTGTATTTTGTGATCTCCACTAAATCCCAAGCTATTGTGAGAGTGTAGCTAGAGAGACTTCAAAGACCAAGGATGAAAGATCCTTTTGCAGTGATCGGCACTTCATAAACACACGGAAAATCCTCAAGAAATTGCTAAAACTGTTGTCAGAATCAATTTTGCTGAAGGCAGTCGAAGTTTCTAAGTATTCCCTTGACTTAATCCATATGGTGTATTCTGCTCACATATGCCCACCACAGCTTCTATCTTGGGAGCTGGAGGTGTTCCTGGTATTTTATGGCAGGAACATGCAAAGGTCACATGGATTGTTTTTGAAGCTCCGGGGGGAATTCATCACTGCATACTTGAGATACGTCTGTGTACTAATGAGATGATACTTCCCTCAGCAGAGGTGAGATTGGTCAAGTAGATGTGAAATAAGCTGGAGTCACTGGAGTACCCCGGGCAAGATGTGCTCAGTGGAGCAGAGACTGCTGTCAGTCCTGGTCCTCACAGAGTGGCTGCTTCCCTCCCTGGCAGTCCTGGATGTCACACTCTGAGGCTGCTCCCATCCCACTGCATCCTTCCGGGATTCTGGGAGTCCCTTTTTCACCCTGAGGCAGCAAGTTGGCACTCCCCAGGCGGAGCCTGTTTCCCAGCAGCTGCCGCCCACCACCGTGTGTCCACATCCCACTGTGCAGGACCACCCCAGGATGGAATTGTAGAACGGTTTGGTTTGCAAGGCACCTTAAAGTTCATCCCATTCCAAGCCCCCTGCCATGGGCAGGGACAACTTTCACTATCCCAGGTTTCTCCAAGCCCCATCCAACCTGGCCTTGGAACGCTTCCAGGGATGGGGCAGCCACAGTTTCTCTGGGAAACCTGTGCCAGGGCCTCACCACCCTCAGAGGGAAGAATTTCTTCCTAACATCCAATCCCACCCTGCCCTCTCTGTCAGTTTGACGCTATATCCCTCTGTAAAACAGCACAAGCCTCTGGAGCTGAGCTTATTTAGCTCTTTAGAGATACAGATAATCAATACCATGTGTAAATGAATGTATTAATTGTTTGTATGTGATGCATTAATGTATAGATTAGCAGAGTTGGAGATCAGTGGGAGACTCTTAAGACATTTTCCCTCCACGTTTCCAGCACAATCACTTTTTACATCAAGTCGCTGTTTTGCTGTTTCCATAAATTCCTGGCAGTAATTGCAGTAGTTTCCAGCACTACTCCAGTTTTGCTGCTGATGGGGTGAGGAGGCTTTCATCAGGAGTGCTCTAGGACAGCCCTGTCAGAGCCAAGCATTGCTGCAGAGAGGCAGCAGCTTCTAAAGTGGCTTCTGAAACATTTTGTCATCATCTTAAATTTGAGCAATAATTGATGTTGGTGGGTGGCAGAAAGGGCGATAATTGGTTCCTGTAAATCTTTTAAGTGCATTAGCAGCCTGTGTTTGTAACAAAATGTCTGGAGGTTTCACTGTGGATGCTCAGTTCACTGTTCGTGTGTTGGTCACACTTTACGTGCAGGGCCTCTTTATAAATAACATTGATAAAAGATTAATGTACAATTGCTGCATCTTCCAAGGGCTTTGTGTCTGCAGGTGGTGGGCTGGAGGTGGCTGTGGCAGTCCCAGGCGGACTGGTGTGGTGTTCAGGTGGTTGGCTGTCATCCCCTGATGTCCCTGAAGGATGCCCGGGGGGCACCCAGCCCGGGGCAGCGTGGCTGCTGTCCCCACGAGTGCCAAAGCAGGCAGCTTTGAAGTGGCTTGCCCGGGGCGAGCTGGAGGGCCAGTGAGCTGGAAGGAGAGCTCTGGAATCTGTGGTTCCTGTACCGTGTGTGAACACCCCATCTCATCAGGGACTTGTCATTCGTTCATCTCAAAGATAGTCCGAGACAAGCTTACATCGTCTCACAATTATTTGCCTTTTTTTAATTATAATTTCTAAAAGCAGTAATTTTACTTGTTTTTATATATATGTATATTTCCTGAAAAGTAGACTCACAGGCTTATAGCCTGTGAATCAGCAAATGGCACAGCCTGCAGTTCTGATAGCTGCTCATGAGCTGTTTCTATCTCCAGGTATTCTCCACAGGGGAAAAGGATTTATTGTTTCAGTAAATTGATATTAGTGCAGCACAGTTCAGTCAGAAATAGGTCTCTATTTTGTGAAAGGTGGCTCTCCAGCTATTATTTTTCTCCCCTCACAGTGAGTTGGCTCACACTACGACAAGGAGTAGCTGAGAATATGTTTAGCAGAAGAATATTGCTCCTTCATGCCACATAAATTACGATATTACAGGAACAATTATAACAGAGGGCGGCGTTGTGTAAAGGAATGTGCCTGGTGCTTCTCCCAGGCGTGGCGCTGTGGCTGCGGTGCCAGCCCAGGAGTCCCAGTTCCCCTGGGATAGTGTTAAAATTCTGTGTTTCAGGTGCTGTAGGGGCAGTTGTAAGGGCTGAGTTGTGTGGAGTTGGGCTGGACCTCTTGGGACCCCCTGGGATGATGGGGCTGCTGGGTGGCTGTGGAGCTGCAGGGGCCATGGCAGAGCCTGGTGCTGACACACAGAGAACACTTTTTTGCTTGGAGCAAAGTTCCTTCATGTTTTCTTTTCATGAATCAGATCTGGAGACCTCCTGTGGTGCATCATCATCTGTCACCTCTCCTCCTTTTCTGAAGCAAGTCCCATTTTCTGGTGCTTCCTTTCGCTGAAGAGGTGCTACCCTGCAGCATCCCGCCCTGTTGCAAAGAGGGGACAGTTTTTCTCATCTGATGTGCCGTGGGAGGCAGCATTCCCTGGATTACAGCCCTTCCCACTGTGGGGCAATACCAGGGTGTTCCAGGGAGGCTGGGTAGCCACATCAAAGCCCTTCATCATTAATGCACTCAGTGTTAATGGGGAAAGGGTGCGGGTGGCCTCCTGGAAGGGGTGATGGGACATATTCCTCCTGTGTTGGTGTTCTGAATGTGGCTCCAAATAGCCAGGGATTATATTGGCACGGGATTGAAGCCTCTCCTCTGCCTGTGTCCCTCCAGACAGAAACTGTGAAGAAGTTTATGGCTATCACTGCTGTTCTCTGTGGAGGAAAGCTTTGTTTTCTTGCCTAAGACCTTGGCACACCTTAACCAGGTCAGCAGGTAGAGTTTGCTGACCAGTTGATGGTATGTGGACATCACTGGATTTGTTCATTGTAGCCAAGATCAGTTGTCTGCGTCTTTATGTTTTTTCTCTGGGGACAATAATAGTGTCACTTGTGCACATACACAGGGAGAGTTTTGGTGGAGAATTTTTTTGTTTGCTGTTTAGCTGGCCACGAGCAATAAAGAGGGAGTTTTTGCAGCCAAAAAGATGACAATTTTATGAATGGAGTTTAGTAGCACAAACTTCATGTGATACAGAAGGAGATAAATGGAGCACAAATGGAAAAAGCACTTCACCCCCAGGCCCCATTGTTTAGTGCTTCATAAACGATTAATCGCTTCATCCCCATCAAGTGCAATTGTCAATTCAATAAGCTCCGAGGTATTCGGGATGACGCTTGGCAAACGCATTCCTAATGTAATTACACCTAAATGGAGTGTGAGAGTGCCTGCGTGCGGGAGGCACGGATCCATATTCCCCGTGCAGTGCTGTAACAGCTGCATGGCACAGAGGCTGATCAGGGAACCCCCTGGGTGCTGCTCTCCTCCTGCCTCTGGCCTTCCTCTGGTGCAGGAGTTCTGGGATCAGCATGAACTTTCTTCCCAGGGTTAAGCAGGTGATGGTGGAAAATTCAGGAGGTGGGACGGGTGCTGGTTCTTTCCACTCGAGGTGAAGTGGAACGATGGCAATGCCAGCATGATCC
Organism: Donacobius atricapilla; assembly: GCA_013397315.1. NCBI lineage: Eukaryota > Metazoa > Chordata > Aves > Passeriformes > Mimidae > Donacobius > Donacobius atricapilla. Next base: position 1,555,653 of record WBMY01013876.1, read on the forward strand.
TGACCCTGGGCAAGGTCAGAATCATGACTCCTGTGGAAAACTCTCTCCCTTTCCTTCCTCATGTTGCCTGCAGCTGCCAACTCTCTGCCTGCCCTCTCCCATGAGCACCGGGCAGCTCTGCAGTGTGTTGGGAAAAGCAGTGGGAACACCTTGATGATTGTTTTGCTTTCCAGAAGAGCAGAGCCTAAAATGTTGGGAGGAATGGAGTAATTCCAGACCGGCACTCCAGTGCCCAGGCTCACAGTCACAGATGGGGAGTTGAAACCCTGACCAAGAGGAGGATAATCTTGCTGGACTGGTTTAATTCTCACATAAAGTCATGTTGAGCAAGTGCACCTCGGGTGGTATGTTTGTAAAGGGACTCCATTAAGGCAAAAATAATGCTCTGGCTTTCTTTGTAACATGCAGGCAATGATAGGACAAGGAGGGGTGGCTTTGAGTTGAAAGAGGATTGATTTAGATTAAAAATTGGGAAGAAATTTTTCCCTGTGAGGGTGGTGAGGCCCTGGCACAGGGTACCCAGAGAAGCTGTGGCTACCCTGTCACTGGAAGTGTTCAAGGGAACACTTGGTCAGGGCTTGGAGCAACCTAGTCTAGTGGAATTGTCCCTGCTGATGGAGGGGGAGTGGAACAAGAAGGTCTTTAAGGTCCCTTCCAACCCAAACCATTCCATATTTCCATGACATCCAAGCGGAACTATGCCAAGAGCAAGGGCTCCATCCCAGCCCTGGTGCTCAGAACTCGCTGTGCTAGTGCAGGAGCTCCAGGGGCCCCAGGCAGCCTGTGCCAGCCTGGGGCTGCGAGCCCGCGCCCATCGCCGGGGCTGCTCCGCAGTCAGACAGGTATCAGCAGGTTCCTTGGCGTGTTGCAGCACAGCAGCCCGAGCTCTTGAAAGGGCTGTGATAGGGAACAGTGTTGTCTGTCTTAGATGGTATCTCAGACTCCACATAGACGTGTAAAATGCCAGTCTGGATGTTTGCAGAGACTTGTCAAGCCAAGGGAAACCGTGCCAGTGAAACTTTGGGGAAGAGCTTAAAAAGGCAGACAATGGTGTGTTTGCTTGCCGAGCCTGCCTACGTGATAAATTCCCCCTTGACAGAGTTTTTTCAGTTGATCAGTGGCTATGGGGAGAAGATGCAGCCCATCCAGCCAGAGGTGCTGGGACCCCTGCAACCTCATCCCTGAGGGCTTTAGAGCAGCCCAGAGTTCAGCCCAGAACAGGGACATCAATCACATTGTGGCCTGAGAGATGACCAGGGTGCCATATTTTTCACTAAACATTTAATTAGTAGCTGCTCTTCAGAGGTTCTTCCTCAAGCCTTTTTTCTCCATCTCTGCTCATAAATGAGCACCCATTGCTTTGCATCAAGGAGGGTGGACAGCAGTTTGGGTCACAGTCCTCCACTGTCTGGCCAATTGTGGATATTTCACACTAATGAACTACAAAGTCTAATTGTTTTGTATTGCATCCTGCTGGTACTTCTGTGGTCCCCGTGCCTTCTCCTCTGATGACATAGTGCTCGTTGGGAGACAGGGAGAGCTTAAGTCTGCATCTAACCCTTCACCATGGAGAACCTCACTCCTGCTCCTGACGGATATTTTTCCCTTGCCTGGAGTGACCTCATGTTGCATTTGTGGCACCAGGATCTTTGTGCGTAGGTGGGAGGCAGCACTTCTGGGACCAGCCTTCAGTGTGACACCATTTTGGGGCTGCTGAGCTCCTGGCAGCAGCATGCCCTGTCTAAAGGCAGCTGAGTATCCCACTCCTAGAGGTTGCTGCTCTAAAAAACCTCTCCTGGTTATTGACCTTGCATTCCTGGTTGTCTCTGTGGAGAAAGCTCTGGTAAAGCATCTCCGCCACCTCTCTCCATTAAAGATCCTTGTGTGGGGGGAATAAAAGACCCACCTGGGTCTGACCTCCTGATGTCATTAAACACAAACACCGCCCCCCAATTTATCCTCAGTTTCTGCCTTTGGCTTCAGCTTTAAATTTCCATTTAATTGGTCTTAAATGGTCAATTTTCAGTCTTAACAATTAAAAGCACTGACTTTGTGTTGCCAAAGCTTGTCTGAGCCCTTGCTGCAGAAAGCATCTTTGCAAAACTCGTCTCCTTGAACATTTAAACTGTCAGCCCCAATTATCCGCATTCCTTCAGCTGAATGGGTTTCCTTCCTCTCAGCCAGCAGCAATATTTTGTTACTGTCTATGAAATACAAACTGCATCCCGAGTCAGGAGCAGCCGTTTTCTGAATCGCCGCTTTTACCGTCGCTGTGGATTTGCTCGAGTTGCCTGAAATGCTCAGCCCCTGGCAAAACGCTCCCCGAAGGCGGGTGGGTGCCAGAGCTGCATCAGTGGCTTTGCCTTCATGCTCTGCCTTCTGCCTTGCAGAAAAGCCCGAGCTGGACGAGATCACCCTGGAGCGAGTGCTGGAGGAGCTGGAGACCATGTGCTACGAGAACATGAACATCGCCATCGAGACAGAGGAGGGCCTGGGCATCGAGTACGACGAGGACGTGGTGTGCGACGTGTGCCGCTCGCCAGAGGGGGAGGACGGCAACGAGATGGTGTTTTGTGACAAGTGCAACGTCTGTGTGCACCAGGTGAGCAGCGCTGGGCTCTGCTCTTCCCTCTCTGGTACCCTCCTCCTCTGGGGGCCTCCCATCCCCACCCATCCCTTCCCCTGGGCTGCTCTGGACTCCTCTTAAGCTTTCCCTCTGGATCCCAAGTGCAGCTCCAGAGGAGTGGGGATAGCAGAGGGGTCTTGGATAGCTGGCAGACAGCAAACTTGTTTTTCTTAATTTCTTACCCCCAACCATTTATGAGTGCCCACAGAAACACACAACCAGAGGTTGAAGTGCGCCTTCCTCTTATTATCTGGTCTCTGTGATATTTTATTTTGTCTCCTCGTCCTTTAATATGCTTATTCTTCTTTACCCCGTTCATTGAGCCCCAGTAGGATCTTTAGCACCCTCAGGTGACCAGCACTGTGTGCAAGGCTTGGAAGGTGGCTGGGTGGGATGTGTGTCTGCAGTCCTGTGCTCAATAGAGGGGTGGGCTTGCACAGACCCCCCCAGTTTCCTCCTCCTTCTCTGCTTTATCTTGGGAGTGGTTGGACCTTCCAGCTCCACCAGTGCAGTCTCACATCGCAAGGTTTCTGTCCCAGCGTCCCCACTGTGTGAGCGTGGGATTTCATTTTATTTTCCTGCCTGGAGGAAAACAATTTTATTTTTAGAATTGAATGCAAATGCTTCAAGCTCTTGCTGGGGGGAGTCTGTAGGCCTCCTGCTTTTGGAGAAACCTTGACAAGGGGAAGGCAGCCACGTGAAGGTGTCCTGGGTCCCCCGTGGACCCAGGGAGGTTTTACTGGTCGTGCTTCAAGGGGAAGCACTGTGTGGTGCTGGGCTGGCAGCAGCAGCACCTGGGCTTCACCCTCAGTGTGAATAGTTTGGGTTTTTTTTAGTTCTAAAGAGAGCCATTTGCTCATCTCTTGGGCAGCTTTTCCATCAGTGCTTCCTGTAGGTGGGAGAGCACTGGAGATATCTATAGTTGAGGGAAGTGGGTGTTTTGAATGGTTTCCATCAGTGAATCAGATTCCACAAAATACTGGAATGATTCAGGATTGGGTTTCGGGTATTTTTTTTTGTCTTGGTTTTTTAACAAGCCCAAGTGGCAAAGTCAGGCTGTGAGCTGGCATGAGCCACAGCAGGGACTCAGGGGGAGCCATGGCACCATGTGGGCTCCACTTCAAGCAGCAGCCCCAGTGCTGCAGAAGGGGACACAGCAGCCTGGATTTCAAGGATGTTGAAAGAGAAGAGGGATTTTCAGTTGTTTTCAGGGAGCAAAGTCCAGCCCTAAGCCCTGTGCCAACCCCTGAGATGCCTGTGAGTTAATCTCTGCCCCAATTTACACCCTAAGCCACAAGGCCCAGAGGCACAGTGCAGGGTGTTACATGGCATCATGGTTATCTAACCTGCACCGTGCCTTTGCCAGCACGTCCAAAACCTGCAGGGAATTATGCTTTCCTGCGGGCATATGGTGCCATGGGCCTCACCAGAGCCATGCCTTGTCCTGCTGCATCCCTTTGGGAAGGGGCTCAAGGCATAGGGTGGTGGGTTATGGCGCCAGGTGATATCGTTGTACTCATTTCATCTGCATAACACAAGCCATGAGGCTTGCTATTAATTAATTCCTATGAAGTGAAGCTTTTAGAAGGCACATGCAGTTGTCCTTTTAAAATTGTCAACGAGGTGGAACCATGTCCCTGCTGCTAAATCACAGTTCATTGCTCTCACAGTGACAACATCACACTTGTGTTTAGCATGGGAATGATCCACCTTCAGTTTCCAGCCGCCATGCCGTGGGCCTGTCATCACTGAATTCCCTTTCTCTGGTGTGGGCACACGGCTGAACACGCCCTCTGTTCCAGGGACCACACCAAGCTTGGCTATGGCTTGGCATCCTCCCCGGTTTTTTGGCATCTCATTCTCAGTGATGTTGCACCCCAGATAGATGCAGCAATAAAAATAGCTGTGCTGCTCCTATTCAGCATTCCTCTGGCTTCGTGTTTCTGGAGCACCTTCTGCCTGGTGCTGGACTTAGAAGAGTGTGTTTAGCTGATAAAGTATCTTGTTTCTAGAGCTGCTCTTGTCTGGGACAGAAGCCCTGTATTTGCTTCTCAGGAGCAGAATTGCACCTTCAGCTGCTCTAAAATCACTAGAAATAAATAACTAAGATCCAAGAGTCTGCTAGAGGTGGGCTCCTGGTCATAATTCCTGCTTTCCCCTGGATTTTGAGAGGAGTCTGCCAGTTCATTCTGCTGCTAGTACATATCAGGCTGATTCTTGACTGGTACTAAATCACATGTTTTATAAAACTGTGTTCCAGAAATGATTTATCTATTAGATTTGGAGGCACTGTGAAACACACAGTTAAGTTTCTTCGAACCATGTAGGCTCACAGCAATAATATTTCCTCTCTTAATTCCTTGTTACCTCAATAATCTGTTCAAAAAGTGGCTTTTTCCAATTGGAAACCACAATCAGAGTCAATTTGTGATTTGGGGCAACTTAAAGTCATGTTGTAGTCTGTTCTGGGCCAGTAAAGACTGATGATGTACTTCTGCCATGCTCGCACATCTCCATGTGGCCCTCTGTTCCTGTCCCCACCCCCAGCACTGTCACCTGCGGTGACAATGACCTGCAGCAGCAGGAGAAAAAACTGTTCTTTTTGGGGGGGTAAACTTCAAGAAGTGGAGCTGACGAATGCCTGGGCTCAATTTGCAGCTGCCTGTGCTGGAGGTCCTTGTCAGCACTGGCTGCTTGTCTTCTGCAGGGATGCCAGAGCAGCCAAATGTAGAATTAATTACACGTGCTCGCTTTAAATAGGGACACAGCCCTGTGTTAGTGCCCAAGGCAGTGTGTTGCCCTCTGAAAACCCTTCAAGTGTGAGTTATCAGGACCTGCCAGTTCAAAACTATATAGTTTTAGTAGTAGGTGTTTAATGCAGTCATAAATTATGGTCAAAGTGGAAAGTATTCATCATTCTGTGATATGGCTTATCATTTGGCTCTTCCCCAAGTACAGAAGAGAAACATTTATGAAACACTTCAACTTCTCAGTGTCCCGCATTACCACAGCAGGTCAGGGAGCTCCGTGGGCAGCCTGAGTCCTTCAGTTCTCACTCTCTTGACTGGAGACGTGCCTCCTTTAGATGTGTCATCCTTAAGATTTATTATCCTTTTTGGTTCCTCCCTTCTCGTTTACATTCATGACTATTGGCTTCCCCTTTTTACCTTTCCGTAGTTATTTTTGCTTCCCCTTTGTGCTGTGCTGGGTCTGTAACCAGTGTGGTCAACTTTCTCAATCATGGGCTTGTGGCTTTTTAGCCCTCAGTGACCTCAGAAGATTTCTCTGCACAGCATTTCTTACTTTTCCAAGTCACCATGGGTCAGGAATGGGCAGGACATGAGTGGGCAGGTGTCTGCACCGCAGACCTGCTGGTGGTGGGGGCTCTGCCCACCCCCAGCCTGGAGCCAGGCGGGTGCTTGGCATGATGAACAGAACATTTTTATACCTGGCTTTTAATTAAAAGCCAGGACACACTGATCTGCCATGAGCATCCATGTGAAAACAGGGAAGGTAGTAAGGAAGAGCTTCAGCTCCGTCTGTGGCTGTGGCCCTGCATTGAGTCTGCTGTTCACCGGGATGCAGCGGCAGTGAGAAAGGTGGGAGTGGTGGGGGAGGTCTGGGAGGATGTTCATCCTGGGCCGCTGGATTAACCCTCGTCCCTCATGTCCCCACAGGCGTGCTATGGCATCCTGAAGGTCCCCATCGGGAGCTGGCTGTGCCGGACCTGCGCCCTCGGTGTCCAGCCCAAGTGTCTGCTGTGCCCCAAGAGGGGGGGAGCGCTGAAGCCCACCCGCAGCGGCACCAAATGGGTCCACGTTAGCTGTGCCTTATGGATACCTGAAGTGAGATGTTTTCCAGCCTCCTCCTGACACGTGGGTGGGCACAGTCCTGGTTTCGGGGCTTGGCCCAGGGTGTTTGTTAATGGTGTAAATAACAAATGCAGTTTGGCTCGTCAGGCTGTGCCAGGGCCACAGTGGCAGGCAGTTATCATGCCATGTGTTTTATTAGCAGCCAAGGGGTCCCTCCTGTTAAGGAGGGCAGAGAGTTGGGGTGCAAGGCCACAGAGGTGGGGGGCATACCTTTGAGCAGAGAAGCTAATTTCATATGCCCTTCTGAGATACACCACAGATGAGGAATTAATGCAGAGGAAAAACCAACATAAATTTTTCCTTCTGAGTCAGATTTGTTTCTGGTTTTGGGGGTTTTGGTTTTTTTCCAAATTACGACTGACCCTTAAAAATAATAAAGATAATCCATCACTCATGCAGACTGCCACAGACACCCTCTTGTAGGAGATTTGGGACTGTAGCCAATATTTACAACTTGTCTTCTATCTTATGCCCAGGTTAGCATTGGATGTCCTGAAAAAATGGAACCCATTACGAAGATCTCACATATCCCAGCAAGCAGATGGGCTTTGTCCTGCAGCCTCTGCAAGGAGTGCACTGGGACGTGCATTCAGGTATGTAACTTGGCACTGAAGAAACTCAGACCTCCGGGGTTGTACCTGTATTAGCCACTGGAGAGTCTGGAGATGCTGAAGCACATGGTCTGAATGATGCTTATTTCTGTTCTGGGTAAACTTAATGACAAGAGCCTGTCAGGCATCATCAGGGGTTGTTTGCAATCATTTAATGCACTGAGTGCTAGAAATCTAGATTAACTTTCTTTGCATAACACAGTGGCGTTGCTGTAGTGACACTAATTACTGGGACTGCAAATGACCTTGGTTTAGATCAGAAACCTCCAGGAGAAGGGCTTTGTGAGGCTGCCAGGAAAGTGAGATGCTCAGGGGATACATAACGCAAGTATTTCACAAACCTCAGGGGGTTTTCTGAAACCCCCTCACAAAGACCTCAGCCTTTCAGTTGTGGGGATATCAGGGTGCACCAGGGTTGGATAGTCCTCACTGACCTGCTGGCTCAGAAAAGAAAAGTACTTACCCATACTACATTTCCCCATTTTCTGTTTTGCCACACCAAAGCAAACGGCTGAAGATTCCTGATTGCCTGCCCTCCCCACAGCAGGAGAGACAGACATTCTCTTTGCAGATAGAAAGCAGGATTCTCCAGGCTTTTCTATTGCAAAAGTGGGACATAGCTTCCCACGCCATGATCTCTATTCTTGGGGAGCAGAGCAGAAGCTCCCATCCAAAATGCAGCACTCGGTGTCAGGGCATTTGGGGAGCCCTGCTGAACCCCATGATTCCCTCTCCTTCCACCTACTTGGCCAGTGTGATGTGCTGGTGGTCCCAGAGGATAGCCATTAAGCTTTGAAAAATTGAGAGAGATTTAGGCCTGTGTCCCAATCCCAAGTGATCAGCTCTGGCACCTCAGCAGGAGCTGCACGGTGGAGGTCAGTGTTCGCAGCAGTGACTATGGACCAGGAGCTGCTGGCTGGTGGCAGAAGGACAGCAGGGATAGGAGCTATGCAGGCTCTGCTGTGTTTGTGCTGTCATCTTGGGTTTAATACTTTAAAGGCAGCTATTTAAAAGTAATCCCCATAGTTTGAAATGAAATCTCACAATACTTCTTTAAATCTGTTGCATTGACTCATTTTTTTGATGGCTCTGGGTGCTTATTCACCCTGCCAGATGGAGATACTGTGTCAAAATGGCAACTGCTTTCAAAGAACAGAGGGGCAGGGAAGGAAGCAAACAGGCTTGGCAGCATCAAAAAGAATTCAGTGTCTCTCAGGCTTCATCCTCTTAGTGCCATCATGACATGGGAGCTTTGAGATCCCAGGGACTGAATGGATTTGCATTAAAGGTGACCTGAGATGGAACAGGAGCCTTGCTGCCTCTTGTGCTGGCTCATGGTTTATAAGTCTTCATGAGATTGCCACTGGAGCATTTGCCAAGGCCACCCTGCAGTGTGCAGGGTGGTTTTGCTTCAAGGAAAAGGGGGAGAAGTGAAAAAAAAGGAGCCAGTGCCTTTATTTAAGGATTTATGGGGTAAATTAACACCCATAGGTAAACAAATACGCTCTACTCATCCATGCTACAGAGCTCTGTTTCGAAAGCTTATGTTTATGGAACATATTTTATGGAGCATATTTAATGGAGTGCATTTTTGCTAGTGCCTGTTTATACAGGTGGGCTCTACCCTTGTCAGAATTTTGGGTTTGTGACCCAGCTCTGAAAGAAGGATGTTGTTTTCTGCAAAAGCCCTGGGTGTTTGTTCCTGGCAGCAGCAATCAGGTGCTGCAGGTGGGCAGGCCTGTGGAAGGAAGTTGCTTCCAGGAGGGGATTTTCCAAGTGGCCAAGAGTTTTATGAAGATGAAATCTGGGAGGCAGGCTGGAGGAGTAGAAGACTGTCATCCCAGCAGGGCATGTCAGAGGCAGCACTGCAGCTTGAGAAAACACCCACCTCAGCCACATTTGCAGAGACAAACATGAGAAGTCTTTGTAGGGACCTCTGTGTGGAGGTGTTTTTCCCCATCCAAATTTGACCATCGAAAGGGAAAGAAACTCAGAGAAGCCCAAGGAAGGGCTCCCCACTGCTGTACGTGCCTTTGCCCTTGCTGCTGCACGTAACTCGGCCCCTTTGTGGTACAGAGCTGTGAGCCTGCTGTAACTTGGTGTGACTGCAGCAGAGCCTAAACTACTGGATGCTGTGCAGGGATGCAGCTCTGGAGACAGCCTTTGCCTGACTCCTCTTAAGGGGAAGTCATTACTTCATGGTGGTTCTTGTGGTCAGACATCAGGAGATGCCAGAGAGCTCAGAATGCAGGAGGAATTTTCTTGTTTGCATTTCTGAAATGAAGAAGAGAGTGCCAGGAGCCAGGCTCTGGTGCAGCCTGAGTCTTGACCGTGCTTTTTTGGGACTCCACTCCCTCCTCCGTGCTTGTCAGAGCGACTGGAAGAGCTCAGCGAGGCAGCACAGCATGCCAGGGCTCTCTTACTTGCTGGTACGCTTCTCCAAAGGACACAATCTTCTGCTGTCATCATCTTCCAGCTTCCTTTTTGTCATTGCTTTTTGGAGAAAAAGCTCTTGGAAATGTCCTCCATCCCTCCTCCATTGATCATCACCTCTGCCCACTGCCGCCCGCTCCCATTAAGCAAGCAGTGCCACTGGTCCTCATCCACTGGGCTAACTAGTTGTTCCCAAAGCTGCCTGTCGTCCTGAAAAGGCGGCACGTGGCATCAGGGATAAGAGCAGAGGGTGTTGCCCATGCTGCCCCAGCCCCATCCATCCTCTGCCCTGCATCCTCTGAGGAGTCTGTGAGGCTGAAATTGCCTTTTTCAGCTGAGAAGCTCTACCAGGCTCCAGACCATCTGTGGTCATGAAAAATCACATGGTAGTTTTTAAGGATGCAGAAGTGTTGTGTCTGATGGCTTGGCCAGTGTTCAGCACCGGTAATTAATTTTTCCTTCCTGAGCTCCCCTCGCAGGTCTGTTGGAGGAACCGCTTCCTTCCCCTCAGCCCCAAACTGCAGCAGAGCACCACTGCAAGCTGCTAAACTTCTGTTTGAATGTCCTTGGCAACTAAAATCATCTCTCTGTTTCTTCCCAGTAAGAATGATTTTAGGACTAATTAAGAGCCCACGCTAAATCTCTGGGGCAGTTTTTACCCCCTCTCTCTCAGAATGTTGTTTGGGAATGGATTTGCCTGGATAAGCAAAGTGTGCTGAAATCCTTGAATGAAAGGTGCTGTAAGATAATGAAGCACAGTCGATAATGAAGTGGGGATTGCTCCAGTCTTTTGAGCCTGGTTTATTCTGTGTGGCAGATCCCTCCCTCCTGCCACAAGTGGCTTCATTCCAGTGCCATTCTGGGATGGATCAATATGTTTTTATCGTTCATTTATCCAGGGTCCCTCAGTGGCTCTGGCCAACCAGGTATCTTTCTTTGTCGCCCTGTCAGCTGAGCTGCCTAATTATTTTCTGTTTGCATTTTGGGCACAGCTTCTGACAAGTGCTGCTTGCCATCTGTTGGAGTAGAGAGATCCAGGATGAGTGTCACTGGATTTGCTTTATTCCTAAGGTGGAGTGATGGTCAGTCCTGTTAGCAAGACACTGTCCTGGCAGAAGACATGGATGTGTTGTTCATGCTGTTTTTAGCACTGATGGCAGAAACAGAAGGGAAGGGACAGCACTGCGTGTACTTTAAAAGCCAGCGTGTGATATACTGAGTGCCCTGAGTAAATCTGGAAGCTGCAAGTCAGGCTGGGCTCCCTCTGTCCCTCCTTCGTTGCCAAAAATAAATACTTGAGAACAGAGCTGGTGCTTCAGCTGCATGTGTGGCTGTGACAGGGCTTGTCCCAGGGGATGTCCAGGGTGGCAGGGCAGGCACCCTCTGCCCACTGCAGTGGTGAGTGCCCTGGACTGGCACAGGGAGCTCCAGTGGGTCCCTCACAGTGCCAGGCTCCAAGCGAGTGCCAGCAGCATAGCATAAGGAGTTGAGTTTTGCAAGTGACCAGCTATTTTCGTGAGCAATTTCAGACTGAAATTAGGGCCAAATGGCCATTTTTAAACAGGATGAACATGGTGTCGGAGTTCATAAGCCGCTTGCTTGTGGTGCCTGCTGGAGTTAGTGCCCAGCATTGCTGCCCAGAGCCATGCTGGTACAGCCAGAGCTGCATCCAGCTCTTCCCACTGCTCTCTGAGGCTTTGGAGCAGGGCTGGAGAGCTCTGGAAGCGAAGGATTTGGACAGTGTTTGCCAATGCTTTTCTTGGTCCTGGCAGCCTCTTAAGCACCAGCAGACTCATTTAAAAAGTCAAAGGAAAATATCTAAAAGCAGCAATATCAAATGTTTGCCCCCGGGTGCCTAAGCAGGATTCAGGGCTGATGGATGGGATGGTGATAAAAAGCTGTAACTTCTGTTCCTCGACGACTACTGGAATATATTTTTCTTTTTGAGAATTAAGGTGCAGCGGAGCCCCAGTAAAACTAAATGCTTTGCCATCAACATTCAGGAAATTTCACATGCCTCCACCTGGTCCTTCGGGCCACAAGTGCATCTTCATCTCCCACAAGAACAATTCTTCTATTAATGCCAAAGTAGTGCCTACAGCAATAGCCCACTTAAAATGTCTCATTATTGCAGTTGAACTGGTCATTAGCAGCTGGAATAGACAGATTTCTTATGGGTTATGGTTGAAATAATTACCTGACACTCTGAGCCATTAAAAACAGTTAATGAGTAGAGGGGGAGAAGGTGCTGACATGGACACGGACACAGTGCTGGCTGGTGGGAGTTCCTCTGTGGGACACCAGGCTGAGATTTGTTGCCTGTGGGATCCGAAGTAATTTAAGCCTGAGGTAAGTTAGGAAAATCATTAAAAAATTGATCTGATGCATGTTTGACAACATTGTAGCCGCTGTACAAGTTCTAAAGCATTCATTTTGTGATGTGTTGCTCCAGTTGCGGTTTTCTTTCTTTTTTGAATGGATCAAGTTAGAGGCTGTGTAATTTCCCCAGGAGGAAGGCATTTAGAAGCATTGGCTGCTTCTTTGATGCTAAGTTCACTCCTAAACCTTGCCATGTTCTGTATGCTTCCAATAAAAATGGCAGTAAAAATTTGTTCTAGATGTGGTAACAGAGGGGGAGTAGCTTGAGGGTAAAATACAGGTGAGCATTTCTCCATCAGGAGAAACCCACTGACAGTCTTGGAGCATCCCATTGGCCTATGCTGTTCTGTGGCTTTTGACATGTCTTACTGGAAGAACCATTGGAAGCTCCTGGTTATGGTAGGTGAGAGATGAGCAGGGCCCATTACAGAGGTGCATTAAAGAAGGTCAGGTGGGAAAATGCCACCTCCTGAACCCTGGGGGTTCTTCTGCTCGTGTTTGTGGTGTTGGGCCCTTGGGTCTCTGCCGCTGGGGCAGTATAGGTGTTCCTCCACCAGAACTCCTGCTGTGGAGCAAGCATCCATCACTCCATGGCGGTAGTCACCCTGCTGGTCTCCCTGGGTTTGTGGCATGCCCTTGCTGCCTGCTGTGCTGGTGAGTGTCCCCAGCAGTGGTGCTGAGCCCTGTCCTTGTCCCGCAGTGCTCCATGCCCGCCTGTGTCACCGCGTTCCACGTCACCTGCGCCTTCGACCACAACCTCGACATGCGGACTATCCTTGCAGACAACGATGAAGTGAAGTTCAAGTCCTTCTGCCTTGAGCACAGCACCGGGGCCACCAAGCTGCCCGAGGAGGCACGGACAGAGCCTGACCAAGCCCAGCTGGACTTGGAGAAGGTCACGCTGCGGAAGCAGAAGCTCCAGCAGCTGGAGGAGGACTTCTATGAGCTCGTGAAGCCTTCAGAGGTGGCAGAGAACCTTGACTTAAGTGAATCATTGGTGGATTTTGTCTACCAGTACTGGAAGCTGAAGAGGAAAGCAAACTCCAACAAACCGCTGCTGACACCAAAAACAGATGAGGTGGACAACTTGGCTCAGCAAGAGCAGGATGTTCTCTACCGACGCTTAAAGCTCTTCATGCACCTCAGGCAAGACCTGGAGAGGGTGAGTACAGCTTCTCCTTCAGTGGTGTACCCATATGCTCCATCAGGGCTGCTGGCACCCACAGGCAGCACAAGCCCTGTTCCTCCTGACTCAGTTTGACTTCCCTGGCATTTTTGTTCTTTCATCTTCATTCAGAAGCATAGCAGTGCTCCGTGTGTGTACATCATCACTGCCAAAACACTGACATTGATGGAACAAATTAGTGTTGGGTCTCAGCTGGGGGTTCAAAAGAACAAATGTCTGCAGGGAGAGGTGCCTTGGCAGGGCTGGGTGAATGGGAGGCAGATGATGCTGCAGGTTATGTCCACTATACTTAAATAGTTTCAAACCACAAAATTACCCTGTGTTGCCCCTCACATGCTTTGCAGCAGCAAAGGCTTGGGAACACATTGTTATTTACTTACATTAAACATCAAAGATGAGTGAAAGGCAGAGTGAGAGCAGTTCCAGTGGGACTGGGCATCCCTTGCCCTGCTGCAACCAAAAATGGGTCAGCTCCTCAGGGAGTTGCTGGTGGAGGCAGAGCCAGGGCAGAGGATGCAGGCACCTGCAGCTCCCAGTGGTGCAGGACATCCTTGAATCCTCTGAACCACGACAGAGGAGGCAGCAGCCTCCACAGCAGCTTTTTGGGTGAGAGGGAGCATTAGTGGAGCAGCAGTACCCAAGTGGTGCCAGAGCTCCCTGGGCTGGGCTTGCTGCCACAGCGTGCAGCTGCCCGTGGATTTGGCTGTCGTGGCTGCACGGAGGGCAGCAGCAGGGATGGGGCAGAGGCTGCAGAGGAGCAGCAGCAGTGAAGGTGAGAAGCAGCGAGAGGAAGAAGCACAGGGGAAGAAGAAGCAGACGCAGAGCCTGGGGTGAGATGGCACAGAGGGGACAGGCGCAGTGGTGCAGCTGCTGGGGAGGTGCATGGGCATAGCACAGGGCAGCAGTGGGGCAGGGACAGGCAGGGCAGGGATGCTGAGCTTGGCATGCACAGCCCAAGCTCCTTCTCCTCCTTTGCTTAAGACCCAAGGCCCTGGTCCCCTGGTCCCCTCTCTCCTGTTCCTGCCAGAGGGGTGAATCCATTGCCCTCGCCCAGGTCCCTGTTAGACCATCCACTCATGGTGCAAAAGCCGTGGAAGGGCTTAGGGAGTCTCTAGGAGCAAGGAGGAAGGAAAGCAGAAAAACAGCATTGCTCTGACCTGGTGGATGTGATGCTGTGGTTCCCTGAGCAGAGGCTGAGGGTGCTGTAGGTGACATGCTGTTCCCTGGGATGGGAAGGTGGTGAGGATGCTGCCCTAGCATGTCCCTGAACCCTCCCTTCAAGGTGCTGTGGGTCTGTGGCATAACTGAAGCTGTGGGGAGAAAGGCAGTGTGGGTGGGCGCTGTGTTCATCAGTCTCTAGAGGTTCAACATTGGAGCAGCCTGCCCTGGGCCCTTGCTGCACCCACCTCCTGTGTGGACCCTGGACCCCCAAGAGCCTTCTTCTGTGTAGAAATAGTTGGGTTTGAACCTTTTGGTCTCTTTTCTGTGATCCTATGGGCCTTCATCCCTGTGGTCATCATTGCCATCCCTCTGCCACTCTGTCCCCTCTTTGTTCCTGCCTTTACTTATCACATTTCCATCTCTCTGTTGGGCTGGGCTGATGCCATCATTAGTGGGTTTCCAGCAACAGGCTGCATCTGCCTGATCCGAGGGTGACAAGTTCAACTCGCTTTTCCCCCTCATCTGCTCTATATTGTAAATCTAAACCAGGCTGCTTTGCCTCCTGCCGCTTCCTCTTGTTCCCAGCTTGGCTTTTCCAGCTGCACTGAACCACTGTGCATCCCTGGGCACCATGCTTTGCTCACGGCAGCTTCTCTTTGATTTCTTTGTGTCAAAACTATGTGTTTTACCAGATTTCTCATTTTCCAGAGTTGCCTTCAGGCTTTGTGGGGTGTGCCCATCAGCATTCAGCCTCTGCTTAGCAACTCCCTGCCAGGCTTCACTGCCTGGCCCTGGAAGAGCTGTTTGTTTGTTCTGCTTCCAAGAGTGGAACAACAAACACCAGCCAGATCAAAGTCCAGTGCTCAGATGGGTAATAGGGGTTTATATCCAGCTGTGGGCAGAGCATCCCAGGTATCTGATCCTGCACCTGGCAGGTCACAGCCACCGTTTCACTTGCAAATAGTGAGGAATCACATCAAACTGGGCTCAGAAATGAGCAGCCTGGAAGGCTCTGAAGGTTTTCAGAGGGTGTCCACAGGACGTCATACCGGATTTTAGCAATTTCAGCAGTTAATCTGGCAGAAGTGATTTTGGGGCTGATACGGTATAGAGATTGAGGAGTTGGGGAGACAGAAGCAGAGAGCAGATGACAGCCAGAGTGATGGTGGTTCCCTCTGTCATTTCTTAATCCCTGACATTTCTGTATTTTACAGTGTCAGCAAATTAAAGCTATTACCTGGGAATCCTAATACAGTCCCTCCATTTTATTTTTGGCCTTTTTTAACCCTCTTTGCCTTTTTAAAAAAGCTTTTTCCAAGGACTGGGTGTTTAAATTAGCTTTAAGAAAAAGCGGTGGTTTCCAGGCTTTCACACCAGCATCTAAACTTGGCTTGGGGAAGCAGCACTGGGTAGTGTTGAGCTGTGTGTGGGTAAATACCAGCAGTCTCTAAGCAAAGCTAAAGTAATATTTTCTTCCAGGAATATCAAATCATAGAGAAGAGATGCGGCCAAAGTCTTGGAGATTCAGGTTGCCAGAAGCAGTTGTTTTCTTCATAAAGAAATACTTTGATGTTTTCTTCAACCTAGAAAAAAAGAGAACATAGTAAAATATGCTGTATAACTCCCTGCCTTATATTTACAGCTAGGGGATTCAACAACAACAATAAAAAAAGAGCAGCTTTTTCACCTTTTTTTCTAAACATTCCCAAATTGTCCTTAATTGAGACAATAGTAGGGGTTGGCTGCAGTTGTCCCGCTGCCCTCACAGCCTTTGATGGCAGATCCGAGGTGAGCGTGGGACGATGTCCTGGCTTGCTGTGTCATTGGGACAGGCACAAAGGCTCCTGCCCACACTGGGACAGTCCCCCAAACCTGGAAGTATTCTCTGCAGAGAAGGGTGTGAGCATGAGGAGGGGGAGGAATTGAAGACAACAGGGTCACACGTGAGTGTGGACATACCCATGTGCACATTCCTTTATTCAGGCCACCTCCTCCTTACCTTATTACAGGCAGCTTTGCTCTTTTAGAGCATCAGAAAGCTGAGTAAATGCTGTCAAATCCTGTTAGCTGCCATTAGCATTTTCTGCTCCGCAGCTGAAAGCTTCTGCTTGCTCCAAAAGCCTTGATGTCCACTGTGGCAGCAGTGCCAGAGTCTGGCTCTCCAGCCACCCTTACATGGGGTTGGCAAAAGCATGGCACTGGGACTCATCAAGTGCCAGGTGCCAGGAGTTACCAGCAATAGCTCTGTCATCTTGTGCTGCTGGGGGTGTTAATCAGCAACAGGGTTTAGCTGCTGCTGCACTGCCTCACATGAGCAGTTATATTTTGTGCTTTGCTGTTTGTGTTTAGAGCTTCAGATAATCATAAATTGGGCTGGATTGGGTTGGAAGAGACCGTAAAAGATCATCTGCTTCCAACCCCACGGCCATAGTTAACGAAAGTTTTTGAACTGGGACAAAATGCAGCAGTGATTTGCAGGTAGATGTAGAGCAAGTGGGAATAACCATATGGAGGGGCCAGATGTGAGGTAGGGAGCTGCTCCAGCTGCTAACCTGGATCAGCATCACCAGGGTATTTTGCTGTATTTTCTATGCTTTTTCCTGATACCTGCTTTAGGGCAGTTCTTCGAGGCTCTGACATCCCCATCCCAGCTCAGGCCCTTCCCTGCACTGGCTGTGGGAAGAGGGTTTATCCTTCCCTGCAAAAGGTGCAATTTGTGGATGAGAACGGTGCATTGACTCAGGGCACCAAGCTGCTTCAGTTGGTGAAGAATTCAGCATTTTTTTTGTGCAGGTGTCTGTGTCAGGTGTGAGCAGGACATGTGCATGATGCAGCTGCTGGGCCAAGGACTCAGCACGATGCTCAGATTGGTGCTGGACCTTTGCGTGACCTTGTTATAATGCTCCTTCTACAGCATCTTCCTTTCCCAGAGTTCCGTGCCCATGCCGGAGAAGCCAGCCAGCCCTCCTTGCCCACCCTGGGGTCCTGGCTGTTGGAGCCAGGACAGAGACGTTTAGGCTGGGAATCATTCACTGCATGGTTTTTCCCATATGTCTCACACAGTTTGGATCAAGAGCCCTCACTGCTAGCCCTGGCTCACCCAAAGGGCCATGGAAGGAGTGCAGCACAGATGGTGAGGTGAAAAGGATGGAATCCCAGGGAGTGGGGATTTCCCTGGGCAGCAGGAGCAACAACACAACTTGAGGGGACCTGCTTTGACCCTGCCTAAACCAGACACTGTTTCTTGTGTTTCTGTAGGTTAGAAATCTCTGTTACATGGTGACAAGACGGGAGAAAATGAAACACACCATTTGTAAACTGCAGGAGCAGATCTTCCATCTCCAGATGAAGCTTATTGAGAAAGATCTTTACCCAGGTCAGTACCACAGAGCTTGTTCCCAGACACTGTCCCCACTGAAGCCAAGTTGTGTGCCCCAGCTCCCCTCACCAGGGAAGCCAGAGCTGCCCCCTCCCCGATATGTTATTGTGGCAGTTCATATATTGACTCAGAAACACTCAGTAAAGCCAGACTGGGTGACTGGAGTGCTGGAGCTGTTTGTTTTCACAAACCCCTCTTGATCCTCCCCAGAAATCAGTCAGAAGGACTCAGCATTTGCTTAGATGGGGATGCTAAGACACCATTTGGTGACTTTTGTGAGCTGAGACTGCTTGGGAGGAGATGGCACATCCTGGGCATGGGGCTGCTGTGCAGCTGGCCCCTGGCACAGGGTGGGAGCCCTGCTCCAGGCTCTTTGCAGATGCCTTTGAGCATTCTGTCAAGAATCAAGGGTTAAGCTGTTGCTCCAGGAGACCAGCTCCTTTAGCTGTGGTCAGCTGCAGCTCCCTGCTTCACATACCCATTAGTGGAGATCATGCTGCTGACTGCAAAGCCTCTGCCAACTTTTATTACGGAGCTGAAATAAAGCTGGTTTCCTTTTGTCCTACTTTTTTTTCCTTTTGCACAAGCAGTGCCGGAGCCCACAGCTCCTGCTCCCTCCTTCTTCTCCTCCTTTGCCTCTGGTGGCAGGGCAGACCAGACCCCGTGGCTGCAGAACAGTTTTTCCAGCAGCAGCATCTGGTGCTTTGGCAGCTGCTTCCGACGGTTGTTGTGTTTGTGGCTTTGGAGTTGTGTTTGAAACCATCACATGGTTGGGGTTTCTTCAGGAACTGTCTGGGCTGAGCTTTCCTTGACAAAAGTCTCCTTTGACTAAAGTTTTGGAGACTGAGGAATGTGTATGTTGAGATGTCTGTGACTCGGGCCCATGCAAATTCCCCTTGATAGCCAAAGCCAGGCAGTGATGGGGCACGGGAGCGGCTGGGACCCCAGGGTGTGCTCTGGGGTGATGTGGGTCCTGTAAATCCCAATCCCTGTCATACTCTGTATTGCTCTGTACGTCCATACTGGGCCAGAGGTACAGCTCACCAGCCTGAGCACACACAAATGGTGTTCCCACCCCTGGAGACCCCACACTGCACATCCATTCCCTGGCACCCAGGGTATTATGTGCGTGTTATTCCTGAGCTGGACCCCCACCTCACTGCCCCAGCCAGCAGCATCCCTGCCAGGAGCACCACCTGCTGTCACTGCCGGGTTCTGTGGGTTTTGGAGGCATCACAGGGAACTTCAGGATGCTCTTCAGTTCAGCTGGGCAAACCCAGCCCAGCATTTGCAGCTCTCAGAAGGCGAGAGGCACAGGGTAGTTTGCCAGGATGGGTTTTTAAGCTCACCTCTCTTGCAGACAAGGTTTTAGCTGGAAATGCTCTTGGGGCCTGTGTTCCCCAAAATGCCTTGGGGATACATGTCCAGCCCTCTCTCTGATGCAGCAATAGATGGGAGCTGGCAATTCCTCCTATGGAGAACTGGAGTAGGTGAGCTGGGAGCCTCAGCAGTGGAGTGCAGATGCCAGCCCGGGTTGGGGAGCTGTGTTGGGGCTCTGCTGATATCGTTTTGGGGTTGTCTGCACTGCCCAGTGCTGGTGCTGTGCAATTGCCCTTGCAAAAATTTTATGAGTGTACTTGTGAAAAGCACAGCTGCTGTTCCCATGATGTTTGTTCTGCCTAAAGGTGAGTGATCAGAGACAAACCCACAGTGGGAGGGTGGCTTGGGTGGGGATTGGTGTGCAGGGATCACTTCAGACCTTGTGATGCAGATGCTCTTCTCTCCTGCCCTACCTGGCTGGTGTTTGCACTTTCCTTTTCCACTCTGAACCGATCCAGCTGAGCTGCTTGTCTCTCCTGGGATGGACCTCAACCTCTTACTGGTTGAGCCTGAGCAGAGACTGACTGCTTCCTCTGGGACCCAGCTCCTGTGAGTCCCTGTTGCCGGGGAAACAGCCCAGCTCCAGGAATTTGGTCCTGGGATCTCCCGGTGGTTTGGGCATCTGAGTCCTTCCCATGCCAGGGGGACCTTAGGGACCCGAGTGCCTTTCAGCATCAGTCTGTAGGGTGTCCTGAGCTCAGGAGGAGTTCCCTTGCCAAGTGACCACACCAGGAGCTGCAGATACTCAGCATCCAGTGGAACTGAAGCTTTGGATAACTCACTGCTGCCTTTTCCAGCATTACAAAGCACTTACTGGTTTGGAAGTGGGGGATGGTTCCGTTAGCATCCTCCCCCACAGCTCCTGACCAGGATGCTCTCCATACCTGGGGTTCCAAGGAGAAAGGAAGAACTCTCCATTATTTCACCAGGATGAGGCCAGTTTTTAACGGCTGTTACAGTAGCCATCAGCTGAGATCTGTTGGGGTTGTTCCAAAGATGGTTTTGGCACCAAGGGTTTTTTGGATCAGCTCCCACACAAAACTCAGAACAGGAGGGGTTTATTTTTCCTGCTGTCAAATGATCATTTAAGCAGGAGATTCTTAATAAAATCAGTGAGAACTGCCCGTGTAAAATGAACCCTTCTCTCTTCCCTGTATTTTTCTTGCACAGAGTGGAAAGTAAACACTGTCTGGCTTTGAAACACGGCTACTATTTTGACAGGTTCCTCTTCAAAAAGTGCTGCTCGGGTTTCTCTTTAGCCCCGTTTTGCTGTCTAAACAAAGTTAGATTTTGATTTTGTAAGCGAAGTGAAAAATGTCTCTGCCTTCCTCCCATTACTTGGCAGGAACGTAGCCAATACCAAATTTGCTTTTGCATTTCTTTCTTTCTGTAAGTCCTTTGGTCAGGAGGGGTTCCTGGCTGGCGACTCCAGGACTGTAAATCCTCTGTTAATTCAGACTCAGGCAGGTGCTATGCAAATTCCCTCCCCTGCTCACCCAGTATATTTCCACTGCTGCTGCAGAGGGAGAGCCGAGGTTACTCCCTCTGACCCGTGCACTCCATGGCCTCTCTGCTGAGGATTTGCTGCTGGCTGACACAATAAACTGATTTCTTCCTTAAGATCATTGTTCAGCCTATGGGCCAGACTCTGCAAAACTGCCTGTCTCGCCTCCATTTCCATGAGCCACCCACATTTTGGTTTAAGGGCAATATCCTTCCCTCTCTGAAAATTGATAAAAGTTTTAGCCTGGACTTATGAGGGAGAATGGCCCAACGGAGTAAGTAAAAACTGTTGGAAGTATTTTACTTGGCAATAAAAGTTACACTTTTATATGCTATTTGTCTTGTTTACCCAGGAGGAATACATCCAGTAGAAGTTCAAAGCCATTTAGGAAATGCTAATTTTTAGCTGAATGTCTGTATAGCTAAGAGTTAGATCCCTACCTTTTCATAGGCAATCCTGGTCATCTTTCCTACTTCATGTACCTGTATCACTTCGGGGTTTTTTCACTCCTGCATAGTTTTTCCAAAAGGTCAAATCAAGGTTGGCTTTAAAACTGCTGGTACCTTTGCTCAGTCAGTCTGGCTGAATCCCTTCCTGGAGATGCTCGTCTTGGTGGTGGGTGACACAGTGCCAGGTTTGTAGGCCACCATGGCTCCTGCAAGGCATCTGAGCAGGATTTGGGGTTACTCCCTAGTGGGTCCTTATCCCAAAGTCCTGGTTCAGGCCTGTGACTGTAGAGTCTCTAGCAAATCACCTGCCTTCTGTGGGGCTGCTCCTGTGGCCACTCCTCTCTGAGGCTAAAATCTCCATTTTTTTTATAACCTACAGGATTCAGATTTTCTTAACATGTAGAGACCTTAGCCTACAGCTGGCCAAAGAATGGCCCTTGTTCTCCCTTTGGCTTGGAGTTGTTTGCAGGTCTGCTCCAGGTCTCCACTGCAGGGGTGTGCCCCAGGGGAACTTGCTCACCGCAGCATCCCTGATGCCTCGTCTCACATGGCGTTTTCCTTTTTTTCTAAAAAATGCCAGAACAAACTGGGAAGAGGACAAAGGGTAAGAAAAGTGACCCAAGAAGGAAAGGAAGAGATGGTAGAAAAAATAGTCCTGAGAAGACAGAGAAAAGGAAATCGGTCAACGAAACTGTTTTGGGACAACTGGGTAAGTCTGATTTTATGGCGCAGAGTTGACCCGTGATTCTGGAGGCTCCCTGTTTTGGGGAGCAGAGTTAAGAGTCCCAGCCTCTGATCCCTCCTGCACGTAACAGGGTGGAGTTACACCTTCCATCTCTCCTTTGTGGGAATCAACCTGAATTATCCAGGTCCTGCTAGAGAGACTGAGTCAGAAACATGCTCAGTGGCAGGGCAGGGAATCTAAAATTCCCCCCTGTAGCTCCAGGATTGGGAGAATGTGTTACAAACGTGTGATGGGCTGCTGGAGCGGGATTTCACCTTCAGGTGATAAAATCAGACTTACCCACCCCATTGTAGGGCTGCTCCCCCATGCCTTCTGTGCTGTGCAGTGCCGGTGAGTACAGCACGTGAACTGTCAGGTTTCATGAACTGTCCGTGGCAAAAATGGCCCTGCTGGTTGTGCCAGTGGTGCAGGAACATCCAGGAGTCAGGAACAAAGCACATCCATCTCTAGAATTTGCTCAGGGGCTGAGGAGCCTGGCTCCACAGGTGCTTCCACCTCCTCCAGCTCATCCCCATCGGCAGCAGCAGCAGGCAGGGCTGGGAGAAGAAAAAGAAACAGAACAAAAAGGTTGTTTTGGACAAGGTCCTTGACAACTGCATATGGTTTTTATGTGGAATTGGGTTGTTGCTTGACTCCTCTGGTGCTGCCACCTCCACCAGCAGAGGCAGAAGGTGATGAGTTCATGTGTGCCTAGCTGCCACAGGGGCACAGGGGAGCGCTGGTCCTGAGAGGCTCTCAGGCAGTCTGGAGATGCTGTAAAACCCTCCAGGGGGTACCGAGTGTTTCTGTGGGAGGTCTGGTGGTCTGCACCACCCTGCCTTGCTCTGCTTTGCACATTGCTCACCTGACTGTGATGCTTTCTGGTCATCTCAAAGCTGTTGGGTTTTAAGACCTTTGGAAATGGGGCTTTTGCTCTCATACTGTCTCTGCTCTGTTCTTTGCTAAAGAACTTTTGGATTTACTGGGGCAAATTTCAGCACACAAGGGAGGCTGGAGAATCTCAGAGGAAAGCTGCTTAGGAAACCAGCTTGACCTAAAACTTCAACCAAGGTCTTGTAACCTCCTGAATTTTGTGAAGGGTTTGACTCATACCTTGGAGCTGCTGTCATCAGAGAAGGGCTGGGAAAGGTGAACTGGGCAGTGCCCTTGACCATAAAACTTGGGCTTTTCAGTGTTTGGGTACCACACAGTGCCCCAAGTCTTTGCTCCTGCCTCACCTGCCCCGCCTTGGGCTGGTGTCAGGGTGGGTGCTTCCTTCTCCATTAGGGCCGCAGTGAGTTGCAGGAGGTGCAGGGTCACAGCCTGTGTTGCTGCTCACTGGTAATGTTAAGGGTGATGAAAAGCTGTCACTGCTACAGCAAACATTGTGGGCGTGAGTCACTGCCTGGGCCACTGCTCCTTCTCTCTCTGTTGTGAGACTGACTGTTACAGAGGCCAGCTCTTCCTGAAATTCAAAATCAAACCTCATTTTTCCTCCATCCATAAAACCAAGTCAGATGTTGAACCTGTGGGTTTCTGTTTCAGAGACTAAAACTGCCTGTGCCTGTGTCAGTGTGCGCTTTTCCCATTGCTAATTGGATACAATTAGCCCAGCCCACAGTGCTCATTCTTGTTCTCAATGATCACTATCAGGAATTTTTTCCAGCTTTTTCCACTCCAGCCTTCATCTCTGCTCCTCTTCTTCAATTTCCACACCTTTTGAGATGTTCTCAGACCTGCAGATGTAGCAGTGGTCCCATCACCACATTGGCTGCTTGGCTCTGGTGGTGGCCTGGCAGCAGCTGCATCCTGGGGAACCTGTCATCCCTTGTCTGGGCACAAGTCTTGCTCTGTCACCATGTTTTTTTAATTTACACTCGAATTGTTTGTCTTCTGCCTTTGCATGAGCATGTTTCCTCCTGTGCTGGGATGTGTCACTGCTTGTCATCTTCGCTGAAGGAGAAGCTTGGTTTGGATTCAGGGAGGTTTGTGGAGAGTTGGATGTGAGGGACTGCTGGGGTTGTTGTGCTGTGACCTCAGTGAGCCCCAAGTTCAGCCCTAGTGCTGGAGTAAACCCTGCTCTGTGTCCCATGTGTTGCATTATAGCTGATCTTCTATAGTTTCTCCAGTGCCAGGGAGTTTTGGTGGAGTTGGTCATGGTGATGGAGGGCAGCGTGGCTGTTCCTGGCTTCTGAGGCAGTCTTCCACTTTTGTTTTTCCCAGGCTTGTCAACCTCCTTCCCCATCGATGGGACCTTCTTCAACAGCTGGTTGGCACAGTCCGTGCAGATCACTGCGGAGAACATGGCGATGAGCGAGTGGTCACTCAACAATGCCCACCATGAGGACAGCACCCCTGGCCTTTCCGAGGAGCTCCTCCAGGATGAGGAGACCTTGTTGAGCTTCATGATGGACCATTCCCTCAGGTCCCCATTCAGGCAGAGTGAGGCCACAAAGAAAGTGAAAAGCAGAACGAGAACGAACACTAAGAAAAAGCTGCCAAGGAGCAGCCCCTCTGCAGTGGGTGGGGGCCACCCAGAGGGCTCAGAGCCCTGGACTAACAATGCCAGCCACCTGTCGGATGATCCCTCCAAGCCCTTCGCTCCGGATTCCAGACCCAGCAAGTCAGAAAAAGGGGCAGCAAAGCTTCCCACCGACCGCAAAGGGACAGGCGAGGCCAAAAAGGTGGCCAGGAAGGGCTCTCTCCAGAAAGCCAGCGAGCCTCATCCCCCTGCTGGGACACGGGGCTGTGTCAGCAAAGAGGAGGAGGAGGAGGAGACGCCGCGCTGCGCTCAGCCGGAGCCCAGCCCCGCGGCCAAAGTGCCTGACTCCATAGGTAGCCCCAAAACCCTCGTGCGGTTCAAATTACCAAAGGAGAGCCGGGGGGCGCGGCGGCCGCAGCCCCCCAAGGCCGACGGCGCTGGCGGAGCTCCCTTGCGTCGCTTCGACGCCGACACGGACGGATACTTCTCGGACGCCGAGATGAGCGACTCGGACGGGGAGTCCCGCGGCGGCCGGGCGCAGCGGGGCCAGCTGGACGCGGCCGGCGAGGACATCGTCAGGATGAGCATCCTGGCGTCCTAACTCCTCCGACCACGCCGGCTCGATGAGGCCTCAACCCAGTTCCAACTGCCATGTCCAATTTCTGCCTGGTATCACAGCGAGGGGGGGGGTTTAATATGTGTATATAGTTGGAAATTCGGCACTGTTGTCTTTCTCTTCTCGATACGTCTGAGATACAGCTTCAGCTTCACCGACATCGATGACTGTGACAGCAGTGGTCCCTCCCCGGCTCCCTGCCAGACCCCACTCCCCGGGAATGTGGGCCGGCGCCTGCCAGGACCGATGTCGAGGGTGCTAAGAGGGTGGAGGGTGCTGGTACCTGTGCTTTCTGCAGGGATGACAGTTCAATTAATGGGCATTATTTAATGAGGGGCAGATTTCTGCCTGGGACGGTTGCCCTCAGAGCAGGGAGCAAGTATAGGGTCCGGCAGTGGCCAGCTGTGGGAGGGGAAATTCCCACCTGTGTGTGCAGAGAGAAGGAAGCGAAATAAGCGATTCTAAAATAAATACTGACTAAAGCACAAAAAGCTTGTTGGAGGAAAACGCTTGGGGTGGAAGAGAGCAATGTTGCATTTCTATTTCTAGGGAAAAAACCCCTTGGTCATTCTTTTTCCCCGCACCTTTCCATCTGGTTGGGATCCGTCCAGGGGCCAGGATGCAAAAGTCCTCCCTGTCCATGCCCCCACTGAGGTTCTTGGAAACACTGAAGTGATTTACTCAGGCTAATGGATCAGCAAGTGGAAAATGGAAATGTGGGGCAGGATGGAGGAGGAAAGTGTCCTTTAAAACCACCGTGGGGAGTCAAGGTTGATGTAATCCGGGAGGTTGAGCAATTTTTTTGCCCATGCTTCTCTCCAGTGCTGCTGTGGTCCCACCATGCCAGGGCAGCACATTTGAAATCCCCCTTGCAAACCAAAACCATGGCCCCAAGGCCAAATGTGCCATCGCTGAGGGGAAATGGCAACCCTTGCGACCACCATTGTGTTTTCCTACTAAATGCTACAATGGAAATGGTGAATTTATTCCTCTCCATCCTTTGTTTTGGTTTGTTGTTTTGGGTTTTTTTTACCTTAGATCCTGGTTACAAGCTGTTGACTCGTTGTGGAGGGGTGATTCACAAAAGCTGACATTATAAATACGACAATAATTTAATGCATAAAATGTCCCCAGTAAGCCTTAAATGTTGTTTAAAAGCCCATGTTACCTATAAGTCAGGCGAATTTCCATGTTTGCACTTAATTGCACCATTACTTCGGTTTTGGCTTCAAAGGTCACAGTTAAGTCATGCTACGTGTTTTATTGGAGTGACCCCAGTGTGAGCTCAGGGAACAAAAACAAAAAAGGAATTCACTGAAACTTTTGTTGTTGTTGTTTTTTAAAAATAAAAAATGTTAAAAAAAAAACTAAAAAAAATACAAAACAAAACCAACCCAAACCTGGGACACTTCTGCAACCGGTTAAATTCATCACTAAACAAAAAAACCTTGCAATTGTCAAACCAATCAGTCAAAGAATTTTGTGGATGCCAAAGAAATATTTTGACAGTCAAGCAGCACAGCCAGCAACCGGAAACTTGTCATTATGAAAAAAAATTGGAAGTTATTTAGCAACCAAGGACTAAAGACACACTCATACCACACTGCTGCGGCGTTAGGTTCCAAGCTTGCTCCGAGGGATGCTGCTGCTCCGAGACTGCATC
This sequence comes from Donacobius atricapilla, assembly GCA_013397315.1. Taxonomy (NCBI): domain Eukaryota; kingdom Metazoa; phylum Chordata; class Aves; order Passeriformes; family Mimidae; genus Donacobius; species Donacobius atricapilla. The sequence continues at coordinate 1,582,118 of WBMY01013876.1, forward strand.
CTGCCGTTTTGGTTTCTGATGTTTTTTGCTCATTTCACTGTGAGCTTTCTTTTTGAAACTCTGAGACTATTTCAATTGATGTTTTAGAGTAGATCATCATCTTTATCAGCCTTCCAAAGTCCTTATTATTGATAAAATTGCAGCAAAGATCAGCAATGACAGCCCAGCTGATCCCAGACACGGCGACCGGTGGGGGCTTTGGGTGGGATGCCCAGCCCTGCCTAAGCCCAGCACTCACCTGGCTGAGACTGACCGTGCCTGGGAAGGAATCTTCCTCAGATGGGAAAAATGTGACACAAGTTATTAGTGGAAAAAAAAAAGAAAACAAAAAAACAGCAAAACACCTACAAAACAGGAACCACCTTTATTATAAATTAGCATAATCCACTGAGGTTGGAAATGAAAATCTGCTCATTAATTAAGGCTCAGTATGTTCAGATAATGTTAAATACAGTAAATAGGACTTAGTTTATCTTATCAGGCTTGCTAGCTTTAGCTCCAGTATCCTAGTATACGAGTCATAACAATAATCAATATGCTGCCTTTTAATGAATCTTGCTTCCGTGTGCTTCACTCAATTATGGTTAAAAAAAAAGCAATCCACAAATTTCACTGTACACAGTTCCATTCATCAGCTTCTGCACTACTTGTCTTCTCAGTACAGGAAAGCAAAAAGGGGGAAACCTTAAAGAACAACTGACCTGGCACCTCCAGCACTGGGCAATAACACAGTTTGAAACACTCCCAAAACATCAGGCATCATGTTTTGCATCAGGAGATGGAGGAAAAACTAAGGTAGCTGGTGGGGCACAGGGAGAAGAACGGGATGGCAGGAATAGAGAGGAGGAAAAGGGCTCTGGTGAGCTGTGGGGCTGAGCAAGGGCTGGACCATGGCAGGATGGCTGCAGCGACCCCAGAGCATCCCCTGCCTGGAGCGTCCTCAGAGCAGGGCAGTCTGGTGTTCTGGAGAGAAAATGCACAAGGAAAATATTTTTGATGTTAATGTAAATGTATTTTGAAATGAATAGAAAGAGAAGAAAAAAAAGGTTTATTTTAGTACAGAAATGTTATCTTTTAAGATGTATAAACTGCAGGAATTGACATTTGCACTGTAAGAGCACCTGTTTCCTTGGAGAAGCAGCCACTGTTGAGATGAGGATGCAGAAAGCATCATTCCCTGATGGAGCACAGCCTCACACCAGCCCCAACCCTGATGGCTGAGGGAGTTTCCCCAGGACAGCTCCCATTCTACACTCCCATTTTCCCCACAGCCATGTTTTGATTTTTTTTCTTTTTTCCTTTTTTTTTTTTTTTTTCACATGCACCTATTTTATGGGGTTAGGATGCCTGCTGTCCCATGGAACTCGCCTCAAGGTTGGATGCAGAATGGAGCCAGGATAGATTCAGGCTGCAGGAAGATGCTGCTACAGGGCAGGGCATGAGGTTTGGTTGTTCTTTAAGGAAATCCCCTGCAGTTTGCACCATTCCACATTCAAAACAACCCACTTCACATCAGTTACAGGAAACGATATGAATGTCACAGGAGGAGAAACCCTTCTGTTTTCTTTGTTTCAAAGAACGTGATGTGCCATTTGTTAATACAAAAGAGAAATATTGAAAATATATTGAAAAGAGCAATTTTAAATTATTTTTGGCTTATGTTGCAATATTTATTTTCTTGTATTAGAAATTCCTTTGTAGAGAAAAAATGTATTTTTCATTAATGCAAAAACCTATTTCTCCTTTTTGTACATTTTCCATGTTAGTTAATCCTTAAAGCAATATAACGTTATCAAACTTGTTCTGTGTGAGACTGTATTATGCATGCTATTTGTGTTGCCTTGGAATAGCTCTGTCTGCCATTATTTTCATCCTGTTTAGATACAGTGTATGCTTTAATACACATTGGGACCATGGCCCATTGCTTATGAAAAAAAACCCCTTTGCATTCCTCAATGTGTTGGCAAATGCAGTCAATAAAGCAGTGTTTTCTGTGTACCTTGTGTCAGTGTAGTGAGGGTGGTCACACAGAGCAAACTCATGCCAGGGATGCAGCTCTGTGGGGATGCAGGGCTGGTCCAGCCCTGCTGATGCAGCCACTCTGCCTGTGAGTAGCAAATTTTTGAACTTCCGTTGCATTTCCATTGACAAATCTTAGCCAGCTCTTGGGAAACACAGCTGGAGATGTTTGTCACAGCTGGAAGGGCAAGAGGATGTTCACAAGTTTCCCCATGCTTTCTGTAATTCAAGGCAGCCACCTTTCTCGTGGAGATTTAAGTCTTATTTTGCAGACTTGGAGCACAGCCCACAGAGAAGTCCTGCTGTGAGACAGGATGCTCAGAGGAACAGCTTCTTGCACCAGGAGCTGGTTTAACAGGCCGGGAAACACACTGCTAGATTTGCTATTCATGGGAGCAAAAGCAAGCCGTGAAATCCAAAATACTCAGCAATGTGTTCCTGTTTGTAAGACAGTCCTTACATCCTGCTGATACCAACCAGCAACCTGAGTGGCATCCCTGCCCATGGAAGGGAATTGGAACTGAATGGTCTCCAAGGTCCCTTCCAGTCCAAACCATTCTGTGACTCTGCTGATCTGGGCTGTGGTTGAAGGCCTGACCCTCCACCTGTGGACTGTGGTGGGAGCACAGGACTCGCACAGCTTTAAAAACTTGAATGGGATCCACATCTTGTGCATGTTTGGCTGGTTTGGAGGCCACAGGCAAGGGTGCTGCCTCGCTTCAGCAAGTATTCAAGTCATCAAGGAATGTCTCTTCTGCCTTTTTTGCCTTCTGCTGGCACATTTTTCTTCTGTAAAACTGCCCCAGTACCCAAGCTGCTGAAGGAAAATGAGCTATTTAAATACTTCATTCAGTTTGTTGGTGAAGTGATTAATCGGGCAGTTTGTGGTACACAGTGAAGACAGAGCAAAACCATCATCTGAAATGGGTCTTCTGGGGGGTGGAGGCAACTACTATGGCCTTCTATTTAGTTCTTCAATGAAAAGGCAGAGGACTGGTTTATTGCAAACCAAGGATTTTGTTACTGTGCTGTGTTCTTACAGCTCTCCTGGCACCCCAGAGATGAACTCAAGCTCCAGTCTAGTCCCCAGAGCCCCTCGGTGCAGGTGTGATGCCCACAGGCAACGTGCATGAACCTGTCAAAAAGCCAGTTCAAGAGCTGCCTTCTGTAGCAGGTTTTTCACCTGTTCTAGGCAAGGAGATATTCAAGAGTTCAATTCCAAAAGCAGGGAGCAAGGCCAGCCTGACTAATTGACCTGAAACAGCAACCCCTTTCCCGGCCCCAAAATGTCCAAGGGGATGATACCAAGCCCACGTGGATCTCAGAGATCTGATGCTGGGGAACATGAGGCATCATCTTTACAAACTGGCAAGGATTTTGTCTCCAAAATATGTAAGGCTCAAGGAAGAACTAGCCAGATTCCTGGGAAGAGGCATCCCTGCCTGCTGGCACCTGCATTAGAGCAGAGATGGCTGGGATGGTCTAGCTGGATGTATCATGGAAATGGGCATGGAGAGTGGAACAGAAATGACTGCAAGCAAAGGAAGAGAGAATTTCAGGCTGCTGAGAAGACTGCATCACCCCTGTGTGTCACCTCCTCTCGCAGAGACCCCATTTCACAGGAGATAAAATGACCAAGCTGACAACAAAACCAGCTCACCAAGAACAGCCCAGCAGCTCCTATCTAACATCTTTCTGTTTAGACACCTTCTAAACCCTAAGCTGGCTTTTGAAGGAGCGAGGTGCAGGAGGGAGTTCCACAAGGCCAGGACCCAAAGCCTGAGTACCAAACCCAGGCAGCAACCCCTCTGCCCATCACCGTCACCAAAGGAGAGCCACCAGCCATGGGGGGCACTGCTGAGAGAGCAGGGACAGGGACACTGGGGGCACTGGGGCACCTGCAGCACCACACCGTCCTACAGCCCAACCTGAGAAATGATTCCTCAATAAAGTTACAAGAACTATTATTAAACATATATCGGTAGGCAGTAGAGCCCATAGGGCTTCACTATGGTGCTCTCTCAGGGCTTGCTTATAGTATCCTCATCACAGATGGTGCTAAATGCCTCGGTTTGGAGCGAGTAGCCAAAGAATCATTTCAATTTAATTGCAAAATAAATGTTAGGCTAGTCCCTATATGTTTTGCATACGGATTGCAAGTGCCACCGTAAATACTAATGGGTCAAATACACCCCAGTGTCAGTAAATCATCAGCAAGAGATGTGGAAAGTAATTAATTTTCCTTCAGCTTATCCTGCAAGAATTGCAGTAAGACCTTGTTTTATTGTGTTTGATTAAGTGCTGGTGGTATAACATAATTTCCCCTAACCATTAAAACCGCTGGTGCTGTACTTCTGCATAAAAGCCTCTAATGTGATGAGACCATATTTAATATTTACTCTTTCAAAGTTAATACATTTAGAGGAGACATTTTGTGCACTAAAAATAGTTCCTTGGTCTTGGATTTCCATATAGGGCTGTGAAATTATGTGTCTGCTGTGATTGCAACAGATGAATAAGAAAAAAAATCTCTAAAAAATAAACCTATGACTAACCCACAAAACAAGGGAAAATTCTTGCTGCAGCAAGTGTCAACCCTGGCTGATCCAGAGGGTTTCACAAGCTCTGCCTCTGCCATATGGCCCATCCCAAACTATTTGACAAACTCATTACCTGTTTGTTTAATGCACAAGTGAAAACCAGACTCGTGGAAGGTCAAACTGGGCACTTTTTCGTGGATGGTTTGACCCGGAGTTGAGTTGAGACTGGTACTGGTTGCAGGCAGCTCTTCCTTCTCCTGAGACAGACAGATATGCTGGAGATCTACCATGAAGTCATGGTGGGGAGGTGCTGAACCCCCAGCCAAGCTTTGGGGCACAGGGTAGACCCACAGCTTTGCCCATACCCATTCCTGATCCATGAGACAGTGCTATGGACATAGATCCTAAACCTTGTCTGCCATTGGGCACAAATCCCATGAACGGCAGAGTTTGTAGGGGAATTAGGTGGTAAGAGGAATGCAGCTCCCTTCCAAAATCAGAAGTCGGGTGCTGGTGGTACTGTTTGTGCTGTGGGTGCCCTGAGAAACGAGCTCTGGGGGAGTCTGAGCTCTTGCTGGTTGTGTGCAGTGCTGGGATGAAGTTGCCCAAAGTGGCAGGATTTGGGCATTTCCCGGAGTGCTGGGATGGTGTTTCCCAGCTAAACCCCATCTGCCGGGTATCAGATGCAGTGTTTTTCCTCAGGAGTAGCTGCTGTACATTCAGATGTAATAAAGATTAAAGTAATTGACTGTGCTTGTATTTTAAGTGGTACTTTATAATGGTGACACTGGGCTCGAGGAGAAAATGCAGAGGTTAAAATACTGCTGTTACACCTGGTCATTAGCAACCCTGAAATGAGCTCCAAATGGTCAGATCAATGAAATGGAGTTTTTCCGGGGAAAAGAGCAGCAGATCAAGAAAGCAAAATAACACATCTGCAGCCATAACTCCTAGGAAAATTATTCTCAGGAGAGAGACGCTGAGGACACCAGCCATCCATGTGGGAATGGACCTGCCACGTGCTCTGCCTCCATCCAAACATCTCCCTGTGCAGGCTGGAGTGCAGTACCCTGCAAGAGAGAAAATTCCTGCAGGAAACAAGGTATCGAAACCCCTTCCAAGAATGCTCAGCTATAAATAGGTGTTTGTTGTATGGGATACCACAAATAACACTGACACTCCACAGAGCGACCGGCAGGCGGGGGATGAATTCCTGCCCTTAATAAGAAAGCAGGATAAATAAAGCATTTCTAAAAGAGGGAAATCAGCAATTTTTGCAGCTCCAGCTTTAAGATGAGTAAGTTTGGGGGATAAAGCACAGCAGCAGGGATGCCAGCTCTTATGTCCTGCATTCCCAAAGCCAGCTTGAGCCAGGTGCCATGCTGGGGGTCGCAGGAGTCCTCAACACACAGAGAGATGAGCACACAGAGCTGGCATGGTCCAGCCCTCCTGAAGGACTGTTCTGGAGAGCCATGGGGAACGAGCTGGTTCCAATCAGGTTTTTTAATCCACCACACAGGGAGCAGCACAGGGCCAAGCAGCATCACTGTGCAGCCAGAGGCAGGTTGGGGACACTAATCCCTGTGCCATGAGCATCACCTGCTTGGCACCAGCTCTCCCCTAGCAGCAAAAGGACCCATGACTGGTATTTTAGGCTGAGTCACAAGGATGCCAAGGCACAGTCAAGCCACAAGGCACATTTAGTGGCACAGGAAGAGCCAGATGTCTGCTGAGCCGTGAGGACTTAGGTCAATGCTCTGATCTGAAGCCTGTGAGCATCTCCCCAGTCCTCTGTGTGTGGTGCACAACAGCTCCAAAACTGGCTCATACAAGCACACCAGGAGGAGGAAGGAGTATAAAAAAAGGAGTATAAATAGCTGAGCTCCAGGAGCAGAGGCTGGGAGCAACGAGGGCATGGCATGGTACTGGCACAACCAGAGCCAAGAGCGTGCCAAGAGAGGCTGCGCCTCCCCCGCTCCATCCACAGCCACAGGTCCCACCCAGCATCCCACCAGCCCCCCTGACAGGCATCTGCAGGGTTTTCCACCCCAAGCATCAGAGGACATTCAGTGATGATGAAGCAACAGCTGCACCTGACACCAAGGGAGATGTCACTGCTGCCCCTGGCTCACAGCTGCCTGTTGGAAAACATGACCTGAGAACTGAAACTCAGTATAACTGCTTCCTGATGGGGGAACACAGGATGCCATTACCGGTTTCTGAGACTGCCTGCTGGCTTTTTTTTTTATAGTTTCATAAAGTCTTTGGCTTAGCTAAGGGTTTTCACCTCTTGATAATTAAGTGGACAACAGCTGCTTCAGCAAACAGAATTGCCTTATTCTAGGGCAGGTGGCAGCACTTCTGATAGCCAGAGGAACCACACTGGGGCCCTCACAGAAATCACATTTCAGCTGATTTTCCAGTCTGAGGGTGGTGTTTGCTGGCTGCTGGAGAGCTGTGATGCTGGGGGCTGGCAGAAGTGAAATTGTCATGCATATACAAACTCATTTTGCCTTTTGGTTTCTTTAATGTATCAATGAAAGCAGTTTGTTGGAAATTAGGGAATCAGGGGAAAGGTTTGTGGACCTCGAGGGCTGTACTGATGGGGTGAATAAGCAAGGAATTGACTCATTACTGAATGACTGGAAAGAACCAGGATTCTGTTTGCAGCAGCAACTGAAGCATCTTTTAGACTCAGCCTTAGGCTAAACCCAGCTGGAATGAGCATCTGCAGCCCTCAGAAGGGAAAGCAGCAGGAGCAGGGGTTTTGCTGACAAAATATACCAATCCCCTTCTCTTCGTTTTGTGCCTCTGTCTTTCCCAGGGAGACTGTGTGGGGCTGTGTCCCCCTGAAGGACATGACACAGAGCAGGGCTGTCCTCCTTGGGAGTGTTCCTGCGATCTGGTACAAGTGGAAAGCCAGAAACAGGCAGCAATTTCATTTACATTTTGCTCTTGGAGTTTGGCTCACACCAGACTGAAAGTCAGAACCCTGAACTCCTGGGGTAGGGGAATGAATGACACCTGAAACATCGAAAGCTGGGGGTGCTTGTACTCAGACTGGGAGCTGAGGGCAGTGGGCGGCCTGACACCCATTCACTGGCTGCACCTCTGACTGTCAGGCCTCTGCTCCCAAGCCTGGCCTCCCATGGGTGCTGCAGCCCCTTTTAGGATGCTCTTTGCCCCCATCTGAGCAAGAGGACTGACAGGCTCAGATCCTCCACAGACGAACTTGTTTCATAATCAAACAAACTGAAAGAAAAGCCTGGACTGAAACACCTCTGCCCCCACCCAGCCCCAGCTCTGTTGCTCTCATCACTAGCCCCCATATGCTGGCTTTGATCCTGCTCCCCGAGTGCCCCACACAGCTGAGTTCTGGCGCAGCTCAGCAGCACTGGGGGATGCCCAGTTCCCACTCCAGAATGAGTAAATGTGTCCGCAGATCACCAAAGAGGGGAACATAACTCCCTCCTAATGAAGAAGAGGAGCTGTGGTGCTGCTGGTCCCATGCAGGGCTCAACCTCTGCTTTGCCATGCCCCAGAGCCATCAGCTGCCCTCAGTGCAGTTTTCAGAGCCACAGTTTGAACTGGGTTGGAAGGAACCTTAAGGCTCATTTACAACCTCCTGCCATGGGCAGGGACACTTCCACTATCCCACGTTGCTCCAAGCCCCATCGAGCCTGGCCTTGAACACTTCCAGGGATGGGGAAGATACAGCTTCCATGGGAAACCTGTGCCAGGGCCTCACCACCCTCACAGGGAAGCATTTCCTTTTAATATCGAATATAAATCTACCCTCCTTCAGCTTAAATCCATTCCCATTTCTCCTGTCACTCCACGCCCTGTAAAATGTCTCTCTCCAGCGTTACTGCAGCCCCTTTAGGTACTGGAAGGCTTCTGGCTCCTTCACNGGGCAAGGCACGGCCCGAGGCACGCCAGGGTGCTCAGCACCCCTGCAGCCTGAGGACCACCTGTGCTCTGTGCGTGCGGAGTTTTTGCTTCGCGATGTAAACAGCATGAAGATGTTACCACAATGATTCTAGGGCTTTTCAAGTCTAGTTTGATGGCAAATTGGTGCTCTAGTCCCATGGGCAGGTGATTATGGTACCGAACACACCAGAGCCATCGCTGCTCCTTCAGATGACACTGGGTTGTCCCCGTGTGCCTGTCCTGGTGGCTGGTGGGTGGGAGCTAGGCTGGACCTGGCAAAATAAATCCATAAATAAATAAAACCTTCAAAAAGGAAAAACACTCAGCCTGATGGAGACAGGGTTTTCCCCAGCTCGCTCCAACTCACCCAGCCCAGTCTCTGGAACAGGGAGCACAGGTGACCCAGAGTGACACCGGGCTGTGCATGAAGGAATGGCTTCAGTGGTAGCAGCGCGTGGGAATTGCTCTTTTCTGCAGGAGTATGAGGCCCCAGCATGGCCACTGCCAAGGTCCTGGTGATGAACACCCCACTTGTGCATGCTCCAGTCTGGACGCTGCTGACTCGGACAGGCATCCCAGCGCTGGGGAAAGCATTTTAGGGAGTGCAGTGCCACTGGGCTGGTTTAAATTGCCACATGGACCCCACTGAGTGCCTGCAGAGTGATTTCATCCCCTGGGGGAGCCCAGGAGTAGCTGAGGAAACTGTCCTACTGCCTGCAGTGCCACTTGCTGTGCCCGTGGAGGGACAANCTCCTTCACCTGGGGAGGGGAGGAAAGCAAAGGCATCACTTGGCGACATCGAGAGCATCATCTTCGCTGCGAAAGCCATGAGTCATCCCCGCAGCAGCAGCCGGAGGCGGCGGGAGCCGCGGGATCGCACAGGCCGCGGGCAGGGCCGGCCAAGGCCGCGTTGGCGTCCCGGCAGCGCCGGCCCCTTCCTTCCTCCCTGCGGCGCCGCCGCCGCCTCACAGCGCCGCTGCTCTTCGGAACCACGGGGGTTTGCGGTCCATCTGGGCCAGCTGACTTCGGCAGGACAAACCAGGCGTGCTGTCCCGGCCCCTGAGGCGGCTCTCCCCGCAGTTAGTGTTGGGTCTGCTGCAGTGAGAGGGGCTCGGCTCCCGGAGAGCTTCCCCGCAGCCCTGCGGAGCGCCCTCCCACCCNTGTGCGTGCGGAGTTTTTGCTTCGCGATGTAAACAGCATGAAGATGTTACCACAATGATTCTAGGGCTTTTCAAGTCTAGTTTGATGGCAAATTGGTGCTCTAGTCCCATGGGCAGGTGATTATGGTACCGAACACACCAGAGCCATCGCTGCTCCTTCAGATGACACTGGGTTGTCCCCGTGTGCCTGTCCTGGTGGCTGGTGGGTGGGAGCTAGGCTGGACCTGGCAAAATAAATCCATAAATAAATAAAACCTTCAAAAAGGAAAAACACTCAGCCTGATGGAGACAGGGTTTTCCCCAGCTCGCTCCAACTCACCCAGCCCAGTCTCTGGAACAGGGAGCACAGGTGACCCAGAGTGACACCGGGCTGTGCATGAAGGAATGGCTTCAGTGGTAGCAGCGCGTGGGAATTGCTCTTTTCTGCAGGAGTATGAGGCCCCAGCATGGCCACTGCCAAGGTCCTGGTGATGAACACCCCACTTGTGCATGCTCCAGTCTGGACGCTGCTGACTCGGACAGGCATCCCAGCGCTGGGGAAAGCATTTTAGGGAGTGCAGTGCCACTGGGCTGGTTTAAATTGCCACATGGACCCCACTGAGTGCCTGCAGAGTGATTTCATCCCCTGGGGGAGCCCAGGAGTAGCTGAGGAAACTGTCCTACTGCCTGCAGTGCCACTTGCTGTGCCCGTGGAGGGACAACCCTGCTATGGCTCCCAGCTTTGGCACTTTTAGTGAGCTCCACGTGAACCACTAGAGCTGCAAACAATACAGCAAAGCCACAGGGGAAGGGTGGAGAGTCTGAAATTGTGGGCTCTTGTCAGGTACAAACACTGCTTGGCTGTACAGCAGCTACTTCCCATGTGGTTAATGCAAAGAAATGGTGAAAATAAATAAATACAGCATTTGCTGTAGTGATGGAGCAGATTCCATCTGACAAAGACGGAGCCCCCATTTCAGCTGCCCAGAAGCTGCTGCATCCCCAGCTCAGAGTCAAAAGGCACTTGAAGATCTTTTTTGAATAAAGGCATGGACTGAGTGAGCCAGAGAGGAATGGCTGAACTTCTTCTGGAAGTAATTGCAGGCCTTTGGTGTGTCGGAGCAGCAGGACAGATGGAGGCTGGGAATTGTAGATCAGAGCCCAGCCTGAGCAGGATGGGCTTGTACTGAGTGTGATGCTTAAACTGTAAATGCCCCCCCGTCACCTGCAGTTCCTCTCTGGGTTTTCCCAAGGCAGAAATGAACCCCAGTATGAAATGCCTTTAAAACACAAACATGGCCTAATACCTGTCCTAACGTTTCCTACCCTGCTCTTGCTGAGAGAACTACCAAACCAGTCTGGATGGCACCAGCAACCACCTAGGAGCAAATCTGTGCTGAAGCTGTGGGGTTAAAGAGCTTCTCCGTAGTCAGCTCCCACCTGTGGGCACAGAAGCTACTCAGGCATCTTAGCTGAGCACCCCACCAATGCCAGCATCCACACTTTCCTGAAATTACAAAGGTTTTAGTCTTATAAACGTATATTACAGGCACATCTATAATAAATATCTTGAGATATCTATATATGAAAATCTATATGGATAGATACCTATAGATAGCTATATAAATACAGTTTTCATCTGCAGATAGTCAAGATATCTTGAATATCTATAAATGAAAAAACTATATTCCTAGAATTTAAGGCTGAAAAATCCAATTCCACATGGGAAGAGAGTGAAGTGTTTACTTGTGTGCTGAGCTGTACCCAACGATCGTTGTGGGTCTCTTCCAACTCAGAATATTCTCCGATTCTATGTGATTCTGTGTGGCACCAGCCACTACCAAGGCTCAGTTTTGGGGTGCTCACAGCACAGGGGGTTCCCTGCAGCCCTGTGGCAGGTGCTCATCCTGGATAGGATCCACCCTCCGAACTTTGCCTCCAAGGAAATATGACATTGGCAGCTACCAAGAAACTGGGGTATACATCAGTGGTTTGAATAATGGTTTTCTTGAAACTATTTTTCTTTTTTCTGGTGTTCTGGGTATCGGGAGCATGGCAGATGGACACTCCGGACCAGTGAGGGGGATCCAGGCTGAGGGCTTCCCCCTTTCCCAGCCCAGCCCAGGTAGCAGCACAGGACAGCCAGTGTCTGTGTCATGCACAAAGCTGCATTTTATGCTACAGCAGAGGAAGAACTGCTGTTCTCGCAGCTGTCTGACACCATAATCATTCTTTGGGAAATTCCTGAGGAGGGAAAGTAAAAAGCCACCCAAATACAGGCAGAACACTGCAGAAGCCCAGTTTCCTGAGCAGCCTCCACTGCCCAGGCAAGACCCCTCTCCTGACCCTCTTTTCCCCCCAGGATTTCTGCACCCACTCCCACTCCCACACTATTGGTTTCTAACCAAAGGCCACTGCAGACTAGACCGAGATCACCCGAGCATTTTATGTTAGACACTAAACAGACATGAGATGATCACTTCAACTTAATTATATCATAATTAAGCCTTCATAGTCCTGTCATCTGGAACTGTCAACGGCAGCCTGAGTGGAGCTGCTGCTCCTCTCCAAGAGCCGTCACTCAGTGCTTCTGAGAGGTGTCAAAATAGGGGTAATTTTGCCTGCAGAGCCAGCTCGTGGCTGTAAACAAGTGGTCGTGCTTCACTTCAGAGCTCTGCAGTGCAGCAGGGGCTGTGGGCATCCCCTTGCCAGTGGTGGGGGGGTAATGATTGCCCAGGGAATGTGGCAGCCCCGATCCCCACATCAGCACTTGTACCAGCATTGCACCCCCACATGAAATCACCTCCTTGCCTTGTGTGAGCCAGCTGTGTAAAACATGCATTTAAGCATGTTATTAGGAAAAGTTAAATTTAAGTCAGCATGTGCTTTTCCCTGCAGGATCAGAAAATGAGGCTGAGGATATAAATGTGGGGAAGATGCCTTTCCCTGAGGGTCAGCTGAGCACAGCCCCCACTCCAGCAAATGCAGAAAGCTGGATGGCCTCTGTCTCTGCTGAAGGAGGCAGCAAGGGAACCATGCCCCTTCCCAGCCTCTCAGCTCACCAGGCCTGATCCTGCTCCTTCACAGCCTCAAGACATCCATCCACAAACCCAGGCTTTATTCTACTCTTTTGGAGGTCTCCCCTCCAGGCCAAGTCACAGAGCTCCCTTGGCATATAGACACTATTGTAACTACGATTTTATTATTATTTAATCTTACAAGCACCATGTAAAGCTTGCAAGGTTTTATTTAGGATTATCTGTCAAAATTCCTGTCATCTTTGTGGTTTCCAGTTGAGCCATTACCACTGTTCCTGCCCATCAGCTACTGGGCAGGTGGAAAAGAATATCTCCTACAATTGAAGCAGTGATTAATTTTTGCTGAAGTATAATGACTTCCATGGAGGGTTTCCCTCACCCTTGGCCAGAGCACCTGCTGCTAGCTTTTCTTTCTTCATGCTTTAACAAATTCCCAATTAATCACCCTGGGATGTGGCCGTGACTCATTGCCTCCTGCAAGCAAGCAGAGCCTCATTTGGGGAGCTCTCTGACCTCCCAGCGCTGCCTCCAGCCCACGTGGCTTTTGGCTGGTCCTTGTCAACACAATCTGATTTTTTTGTGTGAGCCTGGCATGGCAGGCATGGGAATGAGACAAAGCACAGTCAGCCACTGCAGCGTGCTTGGCACATGGCACCACGGTCCCCAGGATGTGCTGAGCACTTCGAGCAGGGACCCAGAAGCTAAAATTAATGTGAGTGACGCTGACCTTCTTCCTCCACCTGCTGCATCCTCTGAAGGAGTTGGGGTGGGAGGCTGGAGGAGGGCTGGCTCACAGCCCTGCCCAGCCAGTGATGCGCTGTAGCAGGTGGAGGCATCAGGGTGGAGATCCCAGGCCCTGGAGATCCTGAGCAGCCTTTGGAGCTGGAGTTAACACCACCGTGGAGCAGATCATTGTCCATGTGCTGCTGGTGCTGGAGCAGCCTTGTCTGCCCCTTGCTGTCCCTGTGTCCCCAGCATGCAGACCTGGCCCTGCCACCTGCAGCTGACCCAGACAGCAGCCAGGCAGCGCCATGGCAGAGAGAGGAGAGATCCCCAGCTGCAGGCAGAGGCACACACAAGCAAATTAGAGCAGAGCTGCTGAAATCCACATCACAGCTTTTTGCATCCATGTACTTTTGCAGGGGAAAGCTGTTAACCACATTAGTCTTCCTGAGCTGCTTATCTGATGAAATTTCTGCCCTTTGCAAGGGTATGTTGGCCCCAAAAAAGTGCCTGTTTGCCCTTTCTTGCTCCCGAGTTTGACTTTCTCCTGTTTGTCTTCCCATTTCAGCAATTCAGTAAACAGCTGCAAAGTATCTTTCATTCCTTGAAAAGAATCTCTTCCTCTTACACCAGCTCTGTGCACAGTAGTTCTGGAGATCGTTGCACAACCCCCTGAGCTCATAAAAAACATCAGTGGTGAGAGGTTAAAGATTTTAAAGCCTGCTGCCACCTATGGACGGAAGGAAAGCAGTGAGAGCAGGAATCCTCCCGGGAGCATGCCTGACTGGAAGGACACCTGTGGATGAAGTCCTTGGCAGTGGGGAGATGCCAGCCGCCCAGAAAGACACGAGCTTTCTCCTTCAGACAAACCCAACAAGGTGCAGGACACGAAGGGCTAACAAAAAGTATTGGGAAATTTGCTACCCATCATGAGAGAGATGTAGTACAGAGAGGAAATAAGGCTGGGTTTTGGCTTGCTGAATTAATCTGATTATGGTGTTTTCATTGACAGACTGTAGCTTGCCTTCCCCTTCACCCATTTGTTCTGTTGTAATTAAATCCTTAAAAGAATTGCACATATTTGCATTCAGATTTCTATGTTGATAATTTCTGCAATAACACTCTATAGAACACCTGGAATGGATCTTTGTGGGGCCATGAAAACTACAGAGCAGCATATTCCACCCTCACTGGAGGAAACAGGGATATCTCTAATATAAATGTTATAGATAACAACACATCTATAATATAGATGTGTTATTTTTATAGCACTGTCCCTAGCAGAGCCGTTTGTTCATGAAGAGGTTCTTTGGTCCACGGCAGGGGACATCTCCCATCCCAAGAGAATCGGCCAGCCCTCACAGGGAGCCAGGCTGCCCTGTGCTCAGCGGAACCAACCTTTACCTCACACCTGGGCAAATAGGAGAGGGCAGGGATTGTGCTGCAGACACACGACCACACTGGAATGTTAGATGAGATGTTCTTAGGTACATGGTGCTCATACACAAAGTATTCATTGTTTTTGCTCTGGTTATCCCCCAGCATGTTCTGGAAGTAGAAAATGAGCTGAAAGCAGGTACAACCTGATCCCCTGATCTCAGGCAGCCACCACCTTACCCTTTAGGAACAGATATACTTCCAGCACAAGGGTTAAAGACGTCTTATTGGGGTTTTTTTGGGTTTTTTTGGTTTTTTTTTTTTTTTTTGTAATTTCATCAGCTTCTTGAAAAACCTGTTTTTCTTTTGTCCTGAGTCATTTCACATGAAGAAACTATTGTTCTAAACTGTGACTCATCAGTTTGCATCACCACTTTCCAAACCCCTTGGGGGCACGTGGGCTTCGAAGCAGGGAATGGCAGCCAGCCTTTATTTACCAATAAATAGGCTCTTCATTTCTGCATTGACTCCTTGCTGGTTCAGCCTTGGTTTGTTCCTATTCCTTGGTGAACCTGGAGTGATGGTTCTGTTTGCTTTTGCAATCATTTTTTATGAGGAGCATTCACAGGAACCACATCTCACTGCCAGTCTGTGTGCTGTTTAAATAAAAATGCTTGCAAGGAGAGTCAAGTATCTAAACAATAGAGCTGAAATACCTGGAAATATCAAGTTTCCATAAACTGCCACGAGGCAGAAAACACAACTGTTGGTTAATGAGACACCTCTAATTACAAGAATTCATGGGGGAAAGGAGGCCACCATCCAAATTATCCACTTCATTGAAGCTCTTACACAGATCCTAACTATATGGTTTTGAAATCTGAATCAAAGGAGCTTTTTTGGAGCTAGAATCACCACTGTCACTCAGAGATACATCACCCCTGCCCAGCAAATGCAGCACCAGCAACATGTGAAGGATGAACAAATTTTGCATGAGCAAAACTGAGCCTTGAGAGTTTAAAGGTGCAAAATGAAAGGCTTGATCGTGCTTTTCCTATGCACCAAGACCGGAATAATTCTTCTCCTGTCCTTCTGCAACTGAATAAGTACTAATAAAGAAAAGAAAAAAACTTACGGCAGCATTTGTCCTTCTAACCCCGCAGTTGTCAAGATCGAATTATACTCAGCACCTTATCCTAAATAACTGATGCTGCAGTTCCCTGTGGGACATAAATCAAATCATGGCTCAGATCTCCTGCAGCTGTAGTGTTGAGTGCTCCAGCAAACTCTTGCCATGGTCCAATTGGACTGGGATTCATCTCCAGGTCAGGAGGAATGCACAGGGCACAGAGCAGCCTTAGCACTAATAGTTGTGTGAATGGTTGCACTCGATCTTAAAGGGCTTTTCCAGCCCAAACAGTTCTATGATTCTGTGTGTCTGAGGCAAAGAAAAACACAAGAACATAACCTGAAAGCCAGTGGGAATAAAATGAATGTTCCAGCTACGACTGGGTTCATTTCTGCTAAGTGCCCCAAAAGTGGGTTGCACACCATGATAAGCTTCAACTGGGGCATAAATTCTGGTTTTCCCCCAACTGCTGATGTGAAATTTTAACAATTTTTTTTTCTTGCCATCCTCCTCTTCTATGCTGTCCTTTGTACACATCTAGGAAGCTCATAGGAAACCCTTTTAAAGTAATTTCTAGTCAAGATTTCTGCAGTAGTCACCAACACTTCACTGCTGGAAGAGCTGCTCAGCCAGACAATATGGGGCATGGGTCCATTTGCAGAGGGAAATGAGCTGGATTTGGGGCTTTAGACTTTTATTTGGCTCTTACACAGTAGTAACGTGCCAACCTAGGCTCCTCATTGAATCCCTCCCATCAGGCACAGCTTTCCACTGAGAACCTTTCGGTACTGTGGAAGGTTTGTGGGCTAGAAGGCTTGCTCTTTCCAGTTCACCTGATTTTTCACTCAGCTCAAAAACCACACAAACTTTCTAAAGGTCAGGACTGGGAGCAGGCTATTCCCCCGGAGATACAGCAACACAGACTACAGGGGTCAGATGCAGTGCTGCAACACAAGCCCTGTAGGCTGCATTACACGGGAGGGAGATGAAGGCACATGCTGCTCCAGGAGTTTGGGGAATGTTTTGTGTGAATGGAGGGGCACCATCTGTTTCTGAAAGGACTGTGCTCAAGCATTTGCTGAAAATGAGATGGGAGTTCGATTGCCTCTTCTGTAAAATGAGAAAATCAGAAAAGGAGTAAATAAAAAGGACATGGGTTTGTTGGAGCAGCTCCAGGGGAGGCCACAAAGATGCTCTGAGAGCTGGAGCATCTGTGCTCTGGAGACAGGCTGGGAGAGCTGGGATTGTTCATTCTGGAGCCAAGAAGGCTCCAGGGAGACCTTACAGGCCCTGCCAGTGCCTAAAGAGGCTCCAAGAGACCTGGAGAGGGACTTGGGACAAGGGCATGGAGTGACAGGGTAAGGGGGAAAGACTTCAGTCTGACAGAGGGCAGGGTTAGACTGGATATTAGGGAGAAATTCTTGCCTGTGAGGGAGGTGAGGCCCTTGCACAGGCTGCCCAGAGAAACTGTGGCTGTCCCGATCCTGTTCAAAACCAGGTTGGATGGTTTTGCTTTCCCTCCTTGCATGACTTTTTCACCCAGTTCCCAGGGCAGACTTTGGGTCTCCTCCCACTGGCAGGACTCCTGTGCTTGCTCAGACAGGCCGCTCCTCATCCCAGCAAGTGCCTGCCCAGTGCCACCCTCCTCCTCACTGCCCCTGGCAATGGGCTGGATCCCAGAAGGCTCCAGCCAAGGACTCAAGGAAGGACCAGCTCCTTCCCAGCCACAGCCTCCTACTGTGCAGGTCACCACTGGAACCATCTACTGACAGCAAAAGCCAGGTCTCCATGACTCATTCCTCTCACATCCTTTTTTCCTTCTTTTGCAATCTTGAGATTTGCACTTTAGATTTTGCAGAAAGGATCCAAGTCTCATCCACACATCTGTTTATTTCAGATCTGGAACATATTTTAAAAAATTATTTTTTGTGATTTTTTTCTGGATGCCATCTTTGCTCCTATGCCCACAATGTGTCTAAGATATTATTACAGAAACTCACAGCATTTTCCCTCTTACCTGGTAACACACAGGATGGTTTCTTTGCTTTATTGCATGAACCTGCTTCCCTTTCACTAAACATCTTCCAGCAGCACAATGTTCTGCAGCAAGTTTAAATTTGCTTTGTAATCCCAGAGATGCAAGCCAAATGAGTTGACCAGGTCGGCCAAGGACGTCACCAGCCCCATCTCCATGGTGTGCATTTCATAATTTCATGTTTACAGAGACATAAATAGACCCATCCCACAGTCACATGTGTAAGGATCTATTACATTCTTCACTGCAGTCAGACTCGCAGCAGCTCAGTTAACTTCAGCTACCCACAGAAACTGACTTCTTGGGTTTTCCTCGTTTCTCACAAAATAATAATGGCAAACAACACGTGTAAACTTCTTACTGCTTTTCTCTTGCATTATTCAGTGGCTCTGAAAACACAAGCAGAATTTCTTCTTTGATAGAGGTCTCTCTCAGGATTTTTAAGCATCAAAGTGTTGGAAAAAGCTCCCCCAAAACAGTCTGGGACAAAAAAAAAAAATTTTTTTTTTTTTTAAGATGGGAGGCAATTTAAATTACAGATTAGGCAACAAATGGTTATTACAGAAGTGGCAATTAAGCAGATAAGAGGGCTAGAGGGGAACTGAAAAAAATACTATAAATCAAAAAGAAGTTCTCTGTACGAACAAATCTTCAGGTCCAAGTGTCAAATCATTATAACCTTCTTTGGGGGATGTTCATCAGAGCTCCCCAGAGACAGCTGTCACTGACAGGGCAGTGAGCTGGAGCAACTGGATAGGACACACTTCGAAAAACAAGCTTGAGTAAACCTCTTATTTTGAAGGAACACCCATCCTTCTTTAAATCAATGCCAAAAGCTTCTCTAATGCCAGCAACAAAACATAAGCTCAAAAAAGGGAAAACATATTACTAGCTCTGCCTAACCACTGTTTCTCCAGACAGCACCCAGAGCTCTCGCTGCTGTCCCTACTGTAGCTGCACATCTCAAGTTTTCCCACACTATCTCCCATAATTATTTATTTGCCAATAAAGAAAAAGCTCTTAATTTTCTCTCCTGCAGACTCTTGTTTTTTTTTATCCTTTAAAACCTACTATGAGTGCAGACTTGTAGTAAATGTCCTCTGCAACTTCATGCTAATGCATCTTGGTGACAATATTTTGCACAGGTTTATATTAAATCTCTTGCGTGTGTGTGTATATATATGTATACATATAAATGTGCATATTATAGATATATTACATAGAAAGCAAGGAATAGAAGAGTTAAGTGGCATGTACAGGAGTTTTCCTTTCACAGTTTCAATTTACTTGAACCTAAACCAAAGTCCTGCTCTAAGAGAGCAGCATTTGGATACTGGGGCTGCAACTCACAGCCTGGGCTGAACTCAAAATCCATCTCTGAGTTCCAGTGGGCCATGAGAGGGCTTGAAGTATGGTTTAAGTTTTGCTGCTTGTGCTTTTATCTGGTCACAAGTTAAGTGCATTAAACAAGTGACCTCAGCTTCATTTTTGGGGAACAGTGGCCCAAGAAGCAGCAGTTTTCAGTGACATAGCAAACACCAGCTTAATTCTAGGATACTAGATAGATTTTGAAATAACCTGGCAAATGCTGGCATCACCACCAGCATGCACAGACTGACTGAAATACAGCTCCTCTCACTCCCTTAAGTTCTCTCTCCCTTTTGCTTTCACAAGTGCCAGTGTTCCCAAACACATGAGCTGTGGCACGGCAGCATTAGGAGCTCTGTCTGGAATTGCTCTCTCTTTTACCTCACTGGCAAAAGGACATTTTCAATCCAACTAATTCTTCCTCCATTACACAGGGGAAACTTGGTCAAGTATTTCCTAGAGATGCTCACAACGACCTGCAGGGCAGCCCCTGCTCCACGCCCCCAGCCCTGTCCCCTCCTCCAGCCTGCTCGATGCCCACTAGCAAAGCTCTCAACTGTCACCAAAGTTTGGACAAACTCGAACTGAAGTTCCTGCCTCTCAAGAGCCACATTCACACTGAAAACCAAACCCCTTTGCTCAGAACCCCCTGGCTACAAAAGCTGAGCGACTCCAGAGCTCAGCTCAGCTTCACCCACCAGTGGCTGTTGCAGTGCTGGTCCCAGCCCAGCCCAGCCACTTGTCACACCTGAGCCCGTGTCCCCAAAGCTGCTGCACCTGCCCTGGCTCGGGTACTCAAATATCACCAAGTGGCCAATATCAGGTCTCCAACAGCTCATCCCTGCCCCAAGCTGCAGCCAAGGGTTTGCTCCAGCGAGTGCTGCTCCAGGGAGTTCATCAAACTACTCTGACAGTAAAGTACCACTTTGCTGGGGGAGAACCTAACCAAACAATATAAATTCTTACTTGCCTGTGCCAAAACCAGGCATTTGGACCAATAGTGAAAGAATGCCTTTACATTCTCCTTTTATGAAAATGCTTATTGAGATTTAGGAAGGAGAATCAGAAATTTTAAGTAGATCCAAGCTTTGTAGTGTACACACTGCAAGTTTTTCTGCTTTCTTTTACCTTGTATTGTACTGAACCTTGCCATGGCTGGCTGCAACACGGGGAACAGCACACACTTAAGAGTGGCTGTTGTGCTGTGAACGCCGAGGACAGGACCCAAGGCGCCAATATTTTACACAAGGTTTGTGAAGTATCTCCAGGAGCTCTGTGTGAGGGAGCCTTCTGTCATCCTGTCACAGACATGGGCAAATGGTGCCCATGTGAAGGAGGCACCACGTCCTTCGAGGCTGCTGTGAGAGCTCTTCTTGCCCAGGCAGAGACCAGGCATGACCCAATCCCTCCAGCCAGAGGTAAAAGGACAAGAGCCCTTCCACCCACAAGGATGATGAGGCAGCATTAGTAGACTGAAAGCTCTGAGGCCCTGAAATAAAAGGCATCATAGGCTCCAAAATATGTAAGATTTCTTATTATGATGCAACATGTGCAGTAAGAAACAGGGTCGTAAGAAAAATAAGTGATATTTTTTAAAAAAATATTATTTTACCATACTTGCCCATCTGATTTTTAATTGTAATTCAAAATCAGACAAAAATAATTTGAAAAATGTAAACTAAGGAGAACATATGCTTAGGGTTAGAAAATAGTTCTCTAACAGTAGGTTAACACACTCCCCTGAGGGCTACACTCAGTTTGGTAAATTTGAACTCAGAGGCAATCCCCACTCCATAGTCCCACCCATAGGGCCAATCCTAGAACACAGCTGGATTCTAAGGAAGCATCAGTCACCTCTAAGATTATCTTTCCACCTTCGTTTAGAACTGCAACAAAGGAAATGCAATTTTTTCCATGTAGAGTTTTCCAGGTAGAGGATTTTTTTCCATACACCCATGAACAGAAGTTGAGCAAAAATGAGACAGAACTACTACTATACCCACCCAAGAAAACCTGAACTCACTCCTAGACCATGTACTGAGCACTTTTTTCCTGATTTTGATAATTCGACAAGAACTACCTGTTTAAAACTGCTTCAAATTTCAAGCGAAATTTTATTTTCTATTCTCAATACTTGTATTTCCAGCATAGGATGGGACAACATAATAACAAATGCATTGACAACATGTTAAAGAACACTTCCATCTTTAGCTTTTCTTCTGCAGTTTATTATATAAATTACGCTATTCAACATTTAGAGCACTCACATTTCAGAACAGAAACACCAGTGCAAGGAGTGGTTTGTCCAAGTGCAAGGAAGTTACATGTCCCCACTGACACCAGTGGATGAGGCTCAAATGTAACTCCTCAGGCCACAGCTAACAATAGTGTGACCTGAGTGTGAGCACGTTGTAGTCAACAGAAACACTGAGCTTTGGTTGGTAACAACCAAATACTTTGACAGGACAAACAAGAGAAGAACAATGTGACTTCCAGCCGACCTGTGAGTTCACTGGGATTGGAGACCACCTCCATAATTCTTCTGAACTGACATTATTACAAACAAGTGAATGCCAAATATTCTATTTGATGCTCAAATCCAATTATCAAAACACAATAAAGGTCCCATGCATGCAGGTATTGTAATCCAGTGAATGCCACAGGTCACCTTTGGCACATCATAGTCAGAACCTGAACACAGAAATAATCCTGATCTGGCAGAGGATAAATGAGAAAGCTTGGAGAGCTTTCCCATCTCCAGTGCCAATAATTGTTGCTGAAAAATGTATTAAACCAAGACTGAAATACAGCAATCACCTCTGAGTTATACAATACATTCCAGACCCCAATTTTAATTACATCCAAGCAAAAGAAATCTTATTCAACCCGGAGATGCTAGTGACTGGGGTCACTGCCGTGAAATACAGGCCACTGTCAGAAGTAGTTATTAGGATCTTAGAAATCTGCATTCATTTCTCTTAAGGAACCGTTGCAATGTAAAAACAAAATGAGACAATTCATAAATAATATCTTTATTAATGAGTTTTCTTTTTCACATTCTTTAAAGTGATGTTCAATTAAAATCTGCATAGTCAAGAGTGCAAAAAAAATTCGTATAAGTCAGACCCAAATGTGAACATTACTTTTTTTGAAGCAAGACTAGTCACAGTCACAGGAATAAAATAGAAATAAATGGCCGGGGAGATACAGAGGGGGTGGGGATGAGAACCACCAGAAAAATTCTCATCAGTATATTTGTCTATTAATGAAGTCTTCACACAAAGACACACAACAGTCATTCACATTCATGTGCACAACAGAATGTAAACTACAGAAGAAAGGTCCTTCCTCTGCTGAATGAAATGAAACAGAGCAAGATTATTTATGTATTTCACTGAGCATTGATCACCTATTCCAACAACATACCCAGGTGGATAACACGAGGTCCAGGTTTCTTCATGCCCTTGTTACAATCACATTTCAGCCACCATCCCACAGCAGGAACCAGGAAATCCAGAGTGTTTCCGTAACACTGGGAATTATTCTTAACAGACACTTCTAAGCACCATCACCTCCCTTCCTTTTTAATGTTTAATAGGATTACCCCTTTCTTGAGTGCTGTTGTTCACGGTTGGTTGGAAGAGCAGGTGAAGAGGACCCCTCCAAGCCCATGCAATGGCTCAGCCTGTGGAAGTGCAGCAGCACATTTCCACCTCCAGCTTCATTTCCACAAGCACAGGCAACACAGTCCCAAATCCCTCACATCAACACCACAATGTGACTCTGCAAGTAGTACTTTTAATATTTACACCACCTAGTGATTTAGCTGTGGTTCTCTGCATTATAACCATCCTCAGAAAAAGGTAGGGGAAAAAACCCAAAAGGCATATCCCCTACATAATGGCTGTAGGTAGTAAAGACACACACTGTCCACACAGTGGTGAGAGGCCACTTCTTGCCTCCAGTTTGGATTTATGCAGCAGAGACACCACTCGACAGCTGAGCACAAGTTTAAATGCAATTCTCTATGTTGGTCATTTGGAAAAGCCATCCAATGCCCTCACACTGAACTGCACTACACACAAACTGGGCTTAATGTTTTGCATGTAGTTCTACAGTAATAACCTTCATTTACAATTTATATTAGTTATGTTCTGAATTATTCAGATGCACAATCTAGGACTGTGGGGGACTGATCATCAATATTCAATCTTAGCAGTTCAGGTTTGGGCAAGGAATAAGTCTGATTTATTTGCTTTGTGCCTACAGCCTTTAAATCTCAGATTCAAGCCCAGAGGTCAAGAAAAAGTTACTTGTGAAACCAAACCAGTCAGAAATACATTTGCTGCCATGGATATTGGAAACATAAGGCCTAAAGTATTTTGGAGAAGATGTACAACAGGAATTAAAAGGGATTCAGTACAACTTGCAGCATTTTGTATTTGTACAAGGACAAAACAAACTACACACTGAAACTCAAACCCATCCTAGTGAAATGGTGACTCCAGGGCTGAAACCCCATGTTCATTTGGCAAATTAGGAGTAAAACATGCCCAGCACAAGAAAGCACCGACCACAGCTCCCAGCCAGCATCAATAAAACATGCTGCAACACCCTTTCTTCAAATATAACTTGCTTTCTCCTTGGGGAACTAACACTCAAAAGCAGGGAAAAGCAGTCAGTAAGTGGAAAGAGGGACTGAATTTTACCCCAGAAATAAGTGCCCTGGGCAATCAGCAGCTGCCACACTCGCCGGGTTTCAGGACAAAACCACATAAAATAATAAATCTTGTCCCATTTCAAAATACCAAAAGTAAAAGTGGCCAATTGGTGTGAGCTGGTAAATTTTCAAAAGCAGCAATGGAAACCCATTTTTTTCCTGGAAATTTCATGGGCAAGTCTTCTGGCAGACCCAAAAATGAATGAAAATGGAAACAGGATATTTAGTGCAGTGGTATTCTTACTTTCTTCAGAAAGAAACTGTATTTCTTGTGTCACATCAAGGGTTTAATTCAGAGATCAGTAGATTAAGACCACTTTTGTCATTAGTTCAAGATTTACTTTGGCATGGCTAATTTACACTATTTGTATTTGTGGTAATTACAAGGGCATCACAATAGATTTTTCCTTTACAATGGAAAATCCTAAAATAAATACAATTTAGTTGTCTGAAAAAAACCCACCTTACTTTAACCTACAATAAAACTACTTCGTGGCCTGCTTGTGTTTCAGGAAAATATCCCACATATTCAGATCAGCCTCACTAGTTAAGACACATTAAAATGAAACATTTTCCATTAAAGATGCCAAAAACTGGATTTAAATTTATTGCATGACGTTGCATAAGAAAGTGTATTATTGAAAACTGTAAGGCATCATGCAAATATCCATCACCTAATTATTTATTATTCCTTGAAAGATGGTTATATACTCTAAAGTTATAAAACCAGTTTCAAAAAAGTACATAAAAAATTTAACATAAGCATTAAATATTTTTCACATGTTCATCGTTTTCAGCTGTTAAAAAGTGCATTCAAACATACTGTACTGGAAAGTTGCTCTGACCAAAAATGGTGCTGGAGACTCATTAAATTAAAAGCTGCAAAAGGATGTTGCATGGGATTAAAAAGCTCACATGTTGTGGTATTTAAACGTACAAACTTGCTTGAAATAGTTTTGCAATCCTCACACTTACAATTTAGCATCAATGATATAATTAGCTAAAAATGTGTATTTTTAAAATTGAACAGTCAAATGAATTCAAGTTACGTACACTGAGTGATCAAATAAGGAGCAGACAACACTGAGACCCGGGCCAGGATGTGCTGCTGGGATTTTGGCAGGGATCAGTTGATGTACTGGGCCATCCAGCGGAACCCCTCCCCGTAGCCTTGTCTCTTTAGCACACTGCACATGAACACCTCCAGGGGCCTGGCATTCAGGTCTTTCAGTGGTGTGCTGCCCTGCAGAGAAACACAAACATTCCCTTACAGTTCCCTTACAAACAACATCAATTCCACATGGACATTTGCTTCTATGGAAGGCCTGTATTTAACTGATGTTTGACACTGGAAGTTTGGAAATAAAAATCACAGAATGGGTTGGGTTGGAAGGGACCTTAAAGCTCATCTCCTTCCAAACCCCTGACATGGGCAGGGACACCTTCCACTAGACCAGGTTGCTCCAAGCCCTGTCCAAACTGGCATGATAACACTTTCAGGAATGGGGCATCCCCAGCTTCTCTGAGCCTGACACCTCCACAGAGAGACCACAACATGGGACCTTAATCTCAGTACTTGTATACAAGAAATACACTATGCATGGTCTGACGTGCATCCACACTGGAGAGGAGGAAGTATGTGAAACCACAATGCAACAACAAGCATGCAAAGAGAATCTTAGAGCTTCTATTTGGTGTTGAGTCACAGTTCCTTGCTCTGTTTGCAACAGTTTTCCAACCAGATAAAAAAAAATTGCTACAAAGTTTAGGACTGACCAAAGCAAGAGTGCAAGGTGCTTGCTTGGCAAGATGAGCACAGTGCAGTAAAGCTGCTGTTCAAATGGAGATTCACAGTGGCGTCCATGCTTCATCAAATACATGCGGTGTAAAGGCCAGGACACAAGAGGGCAAAATGCAGCAAACAAGAAAGTAAAGATTTGTTCCTGCCTGACCTAAACTCTGACTGGCACTGAACTTTAAGGGAGGCACCCAAGAGTGAATAAGCAAAGAGGAATTGCCAGGCAGGTGCCCTCAGAACAGCTGGTCAGCTCATGAAAGCCGTGATTGGAAGCCACAGTGGAATGACTCCATCAGCTGCACGGAGATTTCTTTCCAAGGGCCAAGGACACCGAGCACCATTTCTAATGCTCACAAGCAGAGCACTGTATTCACTTTACATTGGGAGGAGTTGAAGTATCACAAAGAACCTTACTAAAAATCTGCCTTGGTGCTACAGATGCCAGCAGGAACTTTTTCCTTCCCACAACCTGCAAACTTAAGACTTCTACAATGGTGTAAATCTATCTCTAAGCTTTAGGCAAATATGTTTGGTGGAAAATTACTGAAGCTTGCACTTGAACTAAGAAAAGACACTAAAAGATTCTATTCAGTTTTCTCTTACAATTCACTCTGTAACTATAGCCTCTGAAAACTGTTTTAAAATAGTGCATAAGAAAGTTAAAGTACTAAAAATTATTCTAGATACAAATACATTTTCTCTGAAAATCATGGCATTAAATACAATGTAAAAAGTTGTAGAAGACATACATCTAACACACACAAAGAGACTCTGGGATTCATTCTATATACTGTTATTATGTACTAAGTACTTTATAAATTAGAAAAACATTTCTTTTGTATAGCTGGAGCAAACCAGAGTCAACATACAAAGAGGGCAAACTAACTCCCTAAGCAAAAACCCTCACCAAAAAAAAAAAAAACCCACACAAAAAACCCCCAAACAAACAAACAAACCAAGCCAAACCAACAAAAAAAACCCAACCAAAAAAAAAAAAAAAGAAAAGGAGCAATACCTTTCCTGTTGTCTGGCCATACAGACCAAATGTCTCTCGTAACCTCTCTTCACTGATGGCTTCAGGTCTGTCAATCTTGTTACCAAGAATTAGGATAGGCACATTAGCAATAGTTTCATCTGTCATTAGTGACTGCAAAGGAATGGAGAAATCAGGACTGATTAATTTAGAATACAGAAGATCAAATCACTACTACTCATTTGCAGGTGGCAGCAGAGGTCTTGGGTATTTGAGCTTAGTTCTTAGAAGTTCAAACTTTCAAAAGCTTATTTAAACTTACATCAAGTTCTTCTTTTGATTCAAGCAATCTTTCGTGATCTGCACAGTCCACCAAGAACACAACACCATTAATTGCAGGCAGGTAGTTTTTCCACACTCTGCGAGCTACCCGGAAAATAAGAAATAAAAATAAAATAAAATACAAATACAGAGCAATGCACATTGGCAATTAAGAAGCAACAGGTGTGTGTGGGTTTATTGATTTTCTTTTTTTTTAATTCTTAGCTTATGTTGCCACTCTTTGGGATGCAATTTCATATTTTACAAAGCTTGAAAGAACAGAGCAAAATTATCATTCTCTTTAATGTTATCACCGTTCTATTCCACATGAATGCTGATGTATGGAAATGATTTTTGCTTCCCCAAGACTTATGTCAACAAAGGTAAGTTTGAAGGTTAATGTAAGGAATTCAAAGTACAGAACTCGTCCTCACAGTATTAGTCAGAAGTTTCTCCTCTACTGCAGCTCTTGCCAAATCATATTTGTGATTTGTGATAAATGGTGGAGATGGGTAAAAGAGCAGCCAATGTCTTTTATGCTGTCATGGAAGAGTGTGGGCAGTCAGTCTCTGCAGCAGGGCCGCATTTCTGATTGGAAGCAAACTCCAGCCCAGTTAGTGAGCTTAAGTGAGTCAGCGAACACTCTTACCTTGAGCATGTCCACCCAGATCAAAGGTAGTGAAAGTCATGCCAGCAATTGTCAACTCTTCTGAAGCTGGAAACACACAGAATTATGTTCTAGGTAAAGATTATGCAGTGCTTTGGAAATGTCTGGGCTTCTAGCACATAGATTTTACTTTCTTTTGGTTCTTTCCAGTATTTTGTTATTCAAGAAGAAAATGAGAATAATACATTCTCTCAAAATCAATGGTACATTCATGTATCACCAAAATGTTATTAACCATTAAAGCATGTGTGAAATATCTAAAATGCTAAGAACAGCAGAGTATTCCTACATTATTTATCCCTACATATTACACAAACAACAGTTGGCTCTGGCATCTGGTTTGCAAAAAAGATTTTGCATTTGGCATTTTGTTTTCAATACTGTTCAAGGCTTCTCCTCTTCACATCCTTTCCCAATTTCTCACCTCCTTACTGGACTTCCCTAATCCACATTTTCAACCTGTGTTGAACTTTTTCTCCTTCAAGGTTACCAGGATAACAATTGCACGGCAACTTCTGAGACACAAACACTGATTTTCCAATTATACAGAGAAGCTGTTCCCAAAAATTGCAAGCCTCTATTTCCTGCAGCTTCTATAGTACAAACACTCTGCTTCATTGTCCTTGTTGTCATTCACCTCTTCATTTTAAATATAACACACTGAATCATCCTACACACATAATTTTTTAAGATTATTTGAACTATCCATGGATTACAACCCCAAAAATCCCTTTCTGTCTCCCCAGCTACACTGGTGGTCTTATGAGGTATAATCATATCCTGCTTTTCTTGCAATCCTTCAAATGCTTTCTAGCCAAGGAACAGCACTGTTAACTTACTGGGGTGTAATGTGGGGACGTGTTGTCCCAGTCTGTCATCTTTGAGCATGTGCAGCAGTGTAGTTTTTCCAGCATTGTCCAGTCCAAGAAACACTAGTTTGCCTGATTTCTTGTACAGTCCTAGAACAAAAAGGACCTAGTGATTAATCAGTTCAACCAGCAGTTCATTTCCAGCACTAGAGATGATTTTGCTCCTCAGAACAAAGTGTTACAGTCGTGGTACAAAATACAGACCAGGCAAACTCCACCACACCTTTATGAGTGCCCTTTATCCATGTTGTACAAATGACATTCCCACTTACCACAAGGCTGCTGCACCAGGTAACATGCAGCTAACAGGTGCTTGGGAGGAGCAGGAGAGGCACACAATTGCTGTGAATGTGTCAGTCATGGAAATGCATCGCATCACCTTAGAAAAAGCATGGCAGAACAGGACTAAATGCTACCAGTGGAGTTTGCTCTGCCCCAGCAAAAGGACAGGTCTGCCCACAGGTGGTGGAGAGGTGGGCACATACAACAGCACTAACAGCAAGCTCTGGACCATGGACCATCCTGAACCTGAACTCTGTTCAGCTACCTCCATTACAGCAAAACACTCATCTGAGACATAAAGAAAATTCAGACCTCAATCAGAATAATACGGAGAAATTGGATTCAACGTCAGTAATCATAACTTGGGTATGAATTCTTTAATATTGGTTAACATATTATTTGGACAAAAAGTAACTTTTACCCATACCCCCAGGAAAACTGCTGGCTACATCCTGAATGGCATCGTCAGGGCACTTCTGACACAATTTGGCCCATGTGACAATGCTTTCCTAATGGGAATAAGATATTTTATTTTCATTGGTTGTCATCTTATAAAAATGCCTTCTGCCCTTGTTCTCTCCATCCACTTGTAGCCCCAGAAATGCAACAGTTGCTGTGAAGGAGAGGAAAGATGTTTAAAACACGAACACCATATTTTCATAGATTGGAGATTATCAAAGGGCAATTCTCTTCCAACTTGTCAACACTATATCCTCTGCCAGAATTAGTTTTCATTGCTTCAAACTCATTGCTATTCAAAGTAAAACATTAAGATAAATTAAACTTAAAAACAAAATATCAATCCTGTTCTGTACTGAAAACCCCCCTATCTTCTGTAATGTGCTGTTCTCATGTGTGTTGGGATGTTCAGTCAGCCCCGCTGATGCTGCAGCATTCCAGGGCAGAGGTTCCTCTGCCCAGCAGACCTTTACACCTCTGTGTTTGCTCACCTCTCCCTCTGCCTTTAAGCTAATCTCAGGGATCACATTCCAGCTGGACATGTTCTGTAACTTGCAGGAAGGAATATTCTCTCCTATTCCTCATCTTATTTCATTAATGATCTTTATTACTCCAGGCCCTGTAGAGTGTCTTTACAGTTCTTTCAAATACAACAACTCTTACTTCCCAAACTCACCTTCTCACATGCCCATATATATTAACTATTCAACTAGAGAGTGGAGGAGAAAGTGTTCATGTTTACAGAGAAAGAAGTGGACAAACATTTTCATGTAGTAATGTACGTCACAGGAGAAACTCCAGATCACACTCATGTTATGAGTTAAACAGAACTCTACTAACCTATAGGAGAACTATAATATTTTTGCCACTCTCAGCCTGCACATCCAGGACTTTGCTTCCCAGACAGACGTTGCTGGTTTCACCAAAACATTTCAAGCTTCCCAGGTGTCTTTCAGAGAACCACAAGTCTAACAAACAGCCATACTTCAGCCATTGGCTACACCAAGACCTGATATTTTATATATACATATAAATTAAAAAATGTTTTTTGTGCATTCCAAAAGTATCCTTGTGCAAAGATGTTCTTCCTAAAGTGATCCCATTAGCCTTCTGAGAGGACAGCACAGGGAACAGCGGGGAGTTTCCCAAATGTTATGATCTGCCTTCTTCAACTGTAAGTATAAGTGAGAATGCAAAGAGAAAGTGTTTCTTTTAGAAAAAGAGGGACATAAAGGAAGGAGCTACTTCAAGCTCTTCCCTCTTTCAGCAGAATTAGCTTTGCTTGCACAGGAATGGAGGAGCAGGACAGTGTGTAGTAATCGCTGTGCAGCTAAGGAAGGAGATAAGAAAGATTAGTCAACTTAGTTAAAATTTCACTGGCTAACATTTTGATAGCAGGCCAAGGGTCTGACATTCAATGCAAAACTTTAAACTTTCAACTGATAAAAGGTAGGTGGCACAGCTTGCTATGACTTAGCAAGCTTGCCATGTCTTAACCTTAAATGCTTTTTGACCACTTCAATAAAATCCTTTGAACTTGGAAATTGTGCCTTTTACCCATGTGATACACAACTTCTGGTCATTTTTTTAGTATCCTAACATTAATATTCCTCATGGTTGTGGTTTTTTTTCACCTTGAACTGATATGGATTGCAGACATTTTAGCCAGGGAATAATTTTCTGAGTCTCTTGAGTAAATGCCAGTGAAGTTTCACACTAATTTCTGTGGCACAGAATAAAAAATCACAGAACAATGCACTGCTGAATGTGAGAAAAGGCTTCAACTAATTTTTTGTAGACAGTCCCCCCCTATTTGGATTCTGAAATTATATCCTCATGAGCAAAAGAACTGAATTAAAATGACTTTCACTTCTTTACAGCAGAGAAAAATCAGAAGACCCATAAAAGCCAACTGAATTACATCATCTTAAATGTAGTATGATTAGAAAAGTCCAACCTATTATGACCATGAAATAAAATATAATTTTTCTCAAGAAGGATTAATGTAAGATTGAGTGGAGAGCATACTATGGAAATGCTCAGTACTGATAAGTGAAACTTTTGTTTGAGTGTTACTGAATGTAAACGAAACCAAATATTATTATTTACCCAGCAGTCTTATTTGAAGACAACACAGGTGAACAGATATTTCACACAAGAACAGCAGAAAAGCCCCAAACAATAATGACTTACCTAAAAACTGCAATACGCTACTGAAACCACTGTAAATCCAATCAAATAGGAACATATCTGAATCTTATTGTCTGAAATAAAGAGGAAACATAACGCATTTAAGTTCTGTCAGCACAGCACATTAAGCACTGTAAAATATTTATAGGTAACAAAAGTAATTTAAAATCCTGTGTTGAAAATAAAAAAACATTTTAGTCTCAGTAAACTGTATCATAGAGCAGTTAAGTGACAACAGCAAAGATTTTCCCCTCCCTTGGGAAAACACTGTGTGCACTGAAGTCTTTGCAAGAAGTAAAAATAATTTTATCCAAAGTACAGTTTGTTGAAGGTATGTGATAATCCACTAAAGATTTTAAACAGGATTTTCACTTTTCAACTGAGAAAAGCTGGCACTTCAGGGAGGGCACTAGAGGGATATCAGTGCAGAGTTAGTGCTCCAGCCACCCCTGGGAGCTGCTGGGGCTCAAAGCAGAGGCAGTAAGAAGAGAAGAAGTGTTATGGAGTTGAATCTGGAAAAGTTTGATACCAAATAAATCCTTGTCCACACAGAACCTGTCTGTTTACCCTTCAAAGCTTAAATGCAGAAGTTTTGTTTAAAAAAACCCACCAGACCATATCTGCCCATAAAACCCATATTTTGCCACTGAATTTCTTCAGCTTAGATTCAAGAACAGAAGGATAAGCTGAAAGCCAGCACTAGGTTCATTGTGTAGCCATGAGCGATTCATTTCCTAGCTTTCATCTCAATTTCCTCATTATCTAAAGTGAGGATAATCATAGAATCATTGAGGCTGAACAAGACCTCTGAGATCATTGAGTGCAGCACCACCGTGTTCAGCACTTAAACCAAGTCCCCAAGGGCCACATCCACAGGACTTCTGAGCGCTTCCAGAGACGGTGAATCCACCACTGCCCGGGCAGCCTGTGCCAGGGCTTGGCTACCCTTTCAGTGAAGATATTTTTCTGAATATCTAATCGGAATCCTTGCTGGCACAACTTGAAGCTGTTTCCTCTTGTCTTGTCACTTGTCACCTAAGAGAAAACACCAACCCCGACCTGGCTACAACCTGTCAGGGAGTTGTAGAGAGTGATGAGGTTTTCCCCCCGAGCCTCCTTTCTCCAGGCTGAGCCTCCCCAGCTCCCTCAGCTACTCCTCATCAAACTTGTGCTCTAAATCACACTGAAAGCACTACTTTGACACAGCGAACTGTGAGTATTTTGGTCCTCTTGGAGATTAAAGGGCAACATCCTCAGAAGCCTTTAGCCAGCTAATTCCTACTGGAATGCCTGACCCCTGTGGACACTGGAGTCTGACTGCCCTGGAAACCCTGGACTGCCCTGCTGAACACAGGTGGCAGAGGCATCCACACAGCTACAGGTTCTCACCACACTGTTTAGAAGCTGCAGGGCTGCCTTAGGGCACCACAAAAGGACTTCAGGGCAGCTCTGAGCCTGGAGTACAGCACACAGGAGTCAAAACACAGGTCTGAACCAGCCCAAAATCCAGGCATCCATCATAGCAATTACCTTCATGACAAAGAGTTTCTTTGCTACGCAACAACAGGCACATCATACAGAAACGTGGAAAGAGGAGTGACTATTTAAATACCGTTGTTTGCACTGGAACAAAATCTGTTCAGATGACCAAGCACCAGGTGTCTTGTTTTCATCACAACTAACCCTTAAACCTTTAACCATGTCTACATTACTCTGAACAACACAGCAGCTGCAACAGGCACAATTTTTAAGAATACAAATCAAATCTGCTTGTCAATGCATAAACACCCAGTTACACAATGTCATGACTGAAACTGTCCCTTGCATGGCTAAAAATCAAAGGTCAAGAATAAGCAAACGTGGCAGAACACACACGTCAGCAGATTTATTTATTGCTTGAGCAAAACACCAATCGAGAAAAGCCTCTGTGGGGCTTAGGGAAACGATCGACTCAAATAACCTGCAAATCAGGGCAAATAGTGTGATGTAAGAGAAGTGCTCAGATTACTGAGGTGAGAATAACTTCAGTGTTCAGTTGTATTAACCTGTTCCATCTATTACACTTAGGTTTACAAAAAACATCAACCAAAACAATCTTCATGCATTACAGAAAAACCTTTAAGGGGTGAGATTCTAGCGATTAACCTGAGAACAGGATTACTCTACAAACACAGCTGAAGTGGCATTAATACTGGTTCAATTTCCATCACCATAAGAAAAGCAGTGCTGGAAACAGCTACCCACATGCTCCCAGAACAACCTCCATATCAGCTGGCAGCAGCTAAAGGAAAACACTTTCAAAATGGGAAAAAAATGCACAGCTAATTGTAAAGGCACACAGATAATGTTTGAATAGAGATATTAAATCTACTCTTATCACACAGGAAAAGTAACTATATAATTCAGAGCTGTGTCAAATCAAAGCATTACAAAACCGGAGTGGCTCTGCTCTGGTTTCGAGAGTTGTTATGCTGAGAGCAAATTCAGGGAAGAGCTGAGGCTGTTGAATATATATGGACTCAAACTCTCAGGCTCACATAAACACCATAAAAGCAGAACAATGAAGACTCAGCAATCAGCGTTCACAAGCCATGAGGGACATGAAACTACTATTTTAATGTTATTTCAAGGGTTGATTTGAAAATAATCCACAAAAGCTTTGAATGAAAAGCTGTGCTGGACCAAGACAGTCTTGACACCAACTACTTTTACAGACATCACCAACTCGCTGTGTCTCCACTACAAAGATGCCAAAGTTAACTTTCTAGTATCACTTCAGTGACTTGTCTACCAGTGAAAAACATCCGCATCAACCCTGGTTAATATTATTTCATCAGCAAAGCATCACCCAGTAACTCCTGTGGAGCCAGGTCCACCACTCCATAGACCAAGCATGTGGGTTCATTTACTGGAGACAGAGCAGAAGGAGGAATTCCTGCACAGTGGCTCTGGTAACACTGAGCCAGCCTCCTGAAGGGAAAGCTGTTGACAGCATGGACTAGCAAGCAAACTCACTCACACCTCTTTTATCTTCTGAAAACAACGAGGTTTTTTTCCTCCTATACTCAGCTTGCTTTTTTTTTCTAGCTAAAAATTCATCATTTCACTTCCAAACCTTAGGACAGTGCTCACTTTTGAAGCTTTTTGAAGTTACGGTATAAGACAATATCAGGCTTTTAAAGAGAGTTTTAAATGCCTTTATGGAACAATGAGGAAACAGAAACCAGTGACACCCAAGTGAACAGCTCATGCATGAACTGGGAACACACTGTGCTACACCTGTGTGGGGACTGTCAGCAAGAGCCAGGGAAGAAATCTCAGTCCACCCTGAGAGCACCAAATCTGCACCTCAGCCGCAGCTAAGTCTGAAACCACAACTGCAAGCAGCAGCTTAAAGCCTACTGCTAAGGGTAGACTTTTCAAGTAGGATATAAACATGATCACTTAAAAGTTATAATTTCATACATGATCACCGTAACATTATAAAACATTACCACATGCAACAAAAGCCAAAACCCCCAGGAAACTCAGTGGATAAACAGAGATTTTAGAACACAGTTTATTCATTGATTTGAAACTGCACTTGGATGTTGTATTTTAAAAGCTGAGGAGAGGCATGGTTAGAAAATGAGGTAACAGCACAGACTTTAAGTATTTTAATAATTTTTTGACAGCAACTTATTTTTGAGACAGCAGAGTTTATCTGTGAAGACAGCACTACAACACAGGAGTTCCTAAGGGCCCCTGATGCAGAGGTTTAGCCAGCCCTGGCTCACAAAGCCCAGCTGTCAGAGCACATCCTCACTGCAGGGCTGCTGCACCATTTGCTGACTTATGAACAAAACCCTTACAAGCAATAACTTCTGAAGATATAACAATACTTCAAACAACTACTGCCAGCTCGGTACAACGTGGCAGACGGCTGCCCAGGGAGGCTGCAGGGCATCTGTGGGTTATGGGGTTCCTTAACGCACCTCACCATCGCAGACCCACCGGGGCAGCGGGCTCGGCACCTGCGAGCACCGTGACAGCCCCACGGACCGGCCGGTGCCCCCCGCGGCCCCAGCAGCCCCAGGGCTGTGCTGGGGGGCAAAAAGGGGGAGGCGATAGAAGGGAC
>WBMY01013876.1:1618070-1642401 GCA_013397315.1 Donacobius atricapilla
TTGGCGCGGGATGGGGCCTGGCGGGGACGGCTCTCGCCCCGCGGCGCTTCCCCCGGAGCCAGGCCGCCCTTCGCCCCGGGGCAGCGGGGGCAGGGGCCGGTGCCCCCGGGCAGCGCGCGGGGAGGTGGTTCCGGGGACCCCCGTTCTCTGCCCGGGTCGCTGGGTTACGGCCGGCTGAGCTCGGCGGTGCCCTCCCGGCAGCCGGACACCCGCGGCCCGGGGCAGAGCGCAGCTGAATTCGGGAGGAAGCCGGAAGGAGCGGCAGCGGGGCCGGGCTCCCGCTGTGACCCCGGGGGCGGCGGGAGCGGCGCTGAGGTGCTGTCGGACCGAGCCCTGCCCCAAGTGTCACTGGGGAAATCACAGAGCGGCTCATTAGGCAACATCACTCTTCATTCTGGTTTATTTTCATGGCAGAAGTATCCCAGAGTACACTTGTCTGTCGGTGGGAACGGCAGCGTCTCTCAGAGGGCCCGTGGCCGTGCTGCCGTGCTGACACGCGCGGCTCGAGCTGCCCCGGACCGCCCCTTAGCCCGGGTGGGTCCCTGGCGCTGACCCGGGTGACACAGCCGGGGTTTGACCCTTTGGAACGGGGCTGTACATGTGGCACTGTGGTTATCGCTGAGCTCAGCCTGCGGCGCTGCGGGCCTTTCTTATCTTGTCATTCTCGTAAAGCCGGCATTATCTGGTTCTGTGTGCTGCAAACTCTGGAAGTCTTGATTTTCTTCTTCCCCTCAAAATGTTTTTCTTTAAAAATAGACACTAAAGGTGAAGCTGAACTTACTAGCCAGTGTTTTAATATAGGAATAAGAAATTCAAGGCCAGCCTTGTCTCTGTGTCTGTTTTCGTTGCATGTGTGTAAATCTGTGCTGATGGAAGTGGCTCCTGTTTTCACATACACATCCTCTGCACTTGCTTCCTTAATTATACACTTGTGTGTTTCAGTAGCTGTGCTGCATCATAAGCAGTTCAGTTATAATGAGGTCTTTTGATTTTTCTTCCCCCTCCTCCTGCACAGTGTGTTTATTGCTGTTCTTCAAAGTCATCAGCAAAACGACAATTTGCAATTAACTGTGTAGTTGCTTCTAGGGTCGAGAGAGTGGGAAGAGCATGAATATAGTGTGGAGAGAGACACTCTGTCTTGGAGAACTTGTGGTCTGAGCAGAGGCTGTACAAAGAGAATGTTAGCTAATGGAGTAACTGAGTGGGATGATTTACAGACTGGCATTGCTTTATGTTTGCTCATTTCCCTAGTGTCAGATTAAGCACATAATGGAAGTTATGGAGAGGCAGTTGAGAAAGAGGAATTGCAGGCTACTCAGCTGTCAGGTGTATGAAAAATAAAGAACTGAAATGTAGAGTTATGCAAATACTAGGTAGTAAAATGAAACAGTTTTTACGGTATATTAGAGATAAGGTTTGGGGTGCTGGCCTTTGAAACAAATCAAATTGTTCAAGCATGGACTGTTCAAAGCATTGTTTAAAATAGATGTTGAGAGGGTGCTATGATCTTTACCTTTATACTAACACCAAAGCTTTATAAAACAGTTTTGAGGGTATTGAATGCTGTAGTGGTGCTTACAGTGGTCTGTGAGGAAAGAAAACTGTCAGTAGGATGATAAATTGTTCTATAGCTGTCAGCCCTTCCTTGCAACTTGTTGCTTGTTGAAGTGTTTGCAGGTAGCTCCCTGAGTTTGCGTGTCCACTAAGGCAGTAAATTGTCACAGCAGCACCGTGTGCTGCCCGGGAAATTGTTTAGCACAGAGCTTTGGGTTGCTTAGCAACAACCTTCCTCCCCTTCATGTCTGTCTTTTAATAGGACCAGTATTCTGTATTCATTTAATTGCAGGTGTCCAATTTGCTTTCCAGGTGACATATCTGAAATGCAACCAAGAAGAAGAAACAATTCTTTTATAAGCCTTTTGCTCTTCTCGTGTGGTACCTTAGCATGGTACTTTGATGACATGAGGTGCTTTAGGAGCTGGTGGGTTTGGAACAATGGGTCAGAGTCGGATGAAGTGGGCACTGGTGGTGACTGATTCCACGGCATCTGTTGGGATGTAACTTTTCAGAGTGCTTATCTTTGCGTCTCCCTGGAGCTTGGAGAGCTTGTGGCTGGCAAAAACGATGTGCTGAGTAACTGGCTTGGAGTAGAGGACAGTGAAATTCCTTGTGGCGGAAAATATTATTTGGATCCTAGCTGTCCACATTAGCACTTTGACTATTTTATAAAACCATCAAGTGGCCTTCATATATATTCTGGTGCTATTCCTGATCTCTTAGAAACATTAAATGGCTTTGTGTTGTTGTAGAGGAGACTTCTGCTGTTTAAATAGGTGGCCTTTCTTCTATTACTAATTCATTTCTTTGGTCTCCTAGTGTTGGCTGTTTCGGTGCTGTGCAGGTGAAGTAGCTCTTCAGTCCACACAGAATTCCTTGTTTGTTTCTGGCTTCACAGAAAACCAGCAGCGTTTGGGGAAAGCTGGACAGCCTAGATACTCTTTGATGGGTCTCATAAAGAGGTCAGCTTAAGATGAGTATCTGACAGTAACCAAACAGCAAGTCCTGAAAAGTTTTTGTGCACCGTGAAACTCTTTGTAAAGGGTTTTTGTCCCTTAGTGCTGTTTCTATAGCTTTTTTGGCAGCTTTGTGCAGACTTTTCTTGGAAACATGAACTATTACATGAGGGTGACAAAACTTTTCATTGTGCTTCTGACTTTAAAAATAAAAATTGAAATTGGAACATTGTTCTGTGATGAATTTGATCCATATTTTTGCATAAAGTGCCATAGAAAATATCAAGTAGGTGAGTTTTTGATATCGCCTAACTTCCACTGTTTTATCCTCAAGCAGGGAAAACAATGCATAAGAGAGCAATCCAAAAATACTCTGATTTCTGCCTGGGATAGAGAGCCGTGCTCTAAGGTGAAAAATCAAATTATTAAATCAATTTGTATTTGTTCTGTATTTTTCCTACAGTTTATACTAATGTTGTTATATCAGTGTTTGTCTGGATGCAGTCAGAAGGTTTGATAAGAATTCATAATAATTTTTAAAGTTAGCAAGTTTAATTGCCAGTGGGGTTTGCATGCTGATTGTTGGAAACCCATCTGATACCCTGCAGGGTAGTTTTTGAATGTTACTCATAACTGTAAGCATTTTTGTCTTTGTGAGCTTTTTCTGTAAACACCCTTGATTTTAGAGAATTATGAATTGTAAATCTCTAGGGGTAGCATTGTAAGGACAGTAGGGTATAACTGTATTTCTTAACTGAGTGATAAATTGCCTGCTGAAATTAATGGTTGGGTAATAATATGGTATGTACCTTTTATGCACAAATAGGAGGCGGTGAGCATGAGATCACTGGCACTGTAGTAGTTATGTGGACCTGTGTAATATTCACTGAATTAACAGCTGACTGTGACCCAGAGCCTAAGGTTTCCTAGGGAATGAGGAGCTGAATGATCATTGCAGTGTTTGTCCTAACTAAAAATTTCCACGTATTCTGCATTTAGCTTAATTTATTGTCAGAAATGTGTGAGTTACTCCAACTTGGGAATGTGAACTTGCTCGTCTTTCAGAATTCAGCCATTACCTGTCAATAGGGAACCAGCCATCTTTTTTTTTTAAGGTGTAACTGTGTGTGTGGAATGTTTCCAGTATCTAAGCTGTGTTTCTAGGGGATGAGGAGAGCCACAGTGTGACTGGCTGAACTGAATGATACAACATTGGAAAGTGTTTTGGTAGTTGTGAAGGAGTCATAGCTGGTTGTGGCTTGCAGTATCTACTGTGTTCTGCGCAGAAGGATTTCACTCGAAAATTGATGGTCTCTCTTCAGGATGTCCATTTTGTGGCAATGGTATGAACAATCTCTAGTAGTACCCTTCTTGATGGAGTTCTTACTACACTGGAAATCCCATGGGATTCTGTCAACCTGTTCCTCTGTATAGTAGGAGTCTGATGATGTTCTTGCCCGTGTTGTTTACTCTTTGGAGAGTTACTAACCTTTTTTCAATTTTTTTCTTCAAATGAGTAAAACTCAGCTGTTGTATACCAATCAACAAATGCATAATGAGCATCATCAACCTATAATTTTTTTTTTCCTGACTAGTGAGTTATTTTATGATAAACTTACCCTTTATTCTGTGTTGGTAACCAGCTGGCTGCTCACGTGAGCAGCATGTGTATGGATAGTTCCCTTACTAAAATTAACTGCAGAAACCTTAATAGATGAACTCAGTCACTTGAGAAGTAGCCTGGTGACCTATGCTGGCACTTGGCGGGCGGTGTCGTGGTAAGCTGACGTGTAGGTTGGTGTGAGCCATCATGTGAAATGGAGTTCTTACGCAATGGATCTTCCGCTTTCGGTCTGCTTGTGTGCACTGCCAGTGCTGTGGGCCAGTGCTCCTCTGTGGGCAGCTTGCTTTTGGGGCTTTCTGAAGATTGGATGGGACCCTGTGTGAGTTTCAATCCAGGAGCACTGATGGTACTGGTATGCTTAGTGGTTTCAAGGTTACTGTAAAACAAAACAAAGATTTAAGTGTCAATAGCAAAATACTGCCAAATTCATGTCCCTTGCAACAATACTTCTGTCACACCTAATGCTTTAAATTAAAAATGGTTTGGAGACTAATAAAATGCTAAGGAAAGACGTTCACGGGAACATCTTTTATTTTCAGAAGTGATACACAATGCTGACTTCCTAAAGAGTGTAGTTTTTTTATCATTCCAGGCCCCGTTCAAAATCAGCTGATGCATTCCCCGGATGGCCAGGGATACAGCGCTGCAGTTCCAGGATCGTACTCCCATCAGATGCCGGCAAAGGCTCCTGCACACCAATCTCCTGGACAGTATAGCTACAGTGGCTCGCAGAATGTTTCTCAGTTAAACAATTACCAAGGACCTGGCCAGACTCTGAACAGACCACCAGTGGCAGCTTTCTCTGGGTCACCAGTACAACAGCCAGGTCCTGTTCCACAAGTGCTGCCGCCTGCATTACAGAACTCAGCTGCTGTATCATCTGCTGGGAGTTTTCCTCCTGGAGCCAGCCCACCGGTGCTTTCAAACTGGCAGTACAGCCAGACTCCTGTGAGTCAGCCACTTGGGGCTCAACCAAGCCATTTGGCTCGTGTGCCTGGGGCAGGGTCAGCTCAGCCCCCGTCCTCGTTACCGGGAGGTACAAATCCTGCAGGGAGTTACCAATATGCTGCTTCTCCGGGCGTGCTGCCGCTGCAGAACAGCTACGTGCAGCCAGGTAACCAGAACTTTCTCATCTTTTACCAATGTCCACTTTTCAACCACCTTGTAAAATAATGAATATAGGACTGATTCAGCAGTGACATTTTGCTTGTGGAAGATGGTTAAAGCAGATATTTTCTTTGGGTTAGAAATTTCTGTGTCCAGGTTGGGAGTTTCAGCTGGCTGGAGCAGGTAAGTCCTGAATGGTGTCCCGTTGTTTTGGGATGCTGTATGTAGGTGATGGTGTTTCTGTAACCTTCACCATTTCCTGGGGTAACTGTTGGAGCATTAGCATGTTTTAGTCCAGGACTTCACCACTGAAAACTAGTTCTGTTTAGTGAGCATGGTCAGTAACCACCTGATCCAGGTAATTTTCTGAATAGCCTGTCAGGTTGATGCAAATAACTGGAGCACAGCCTGGAAAGAAAACTGAAAAGCATTCTGTGCTGTTGAAATACAGGTCAGTTCAACGGAAAGCTTCCTTCCCCCAAACTTGTAATTTTCCCATTTAATGATAATTGTCAGTCTTCAGAAAGTATTCTAAAAGTAGGAGACTTTGCTCCTGCTGCTTTTCTGCTGGTATATGCAGTGGTAAAAGTTTTTCTGACATGAAACAGCTCTATTGTGCAACTTGTGATTATTATGGAAACACAGTTAATACTCAAGTTTCTCTTTGCCAAACTGCTGTATGTTGTTAGTTTTTTCTGACTAAGCATGCAAACGGGACTTAAGTACAGAAATATTTTCCATGTAAAAGCAAATAATTTTTCTTTTCAAGTGCTTTTAGCCTCATTAGAGATTTTTATGATGCTAATTTTTTTGTTATATGCCTGCCTAATTTTCTTATTCTGTTCAAAATGTCTTAAGCTCGCAGAATTTATGAAACTATTTCTGGCACATAATTGGAATAAACAGTTAGTACTTTGGAATTAGTGAGGAAAATGCAGAGAAATTTTGGAAAGTGGCATATGAAATGAGAGCAAGTGTTTGGAGTAAGTAATTTTTATATTCATTCAATCCTCCTGAGCCATTTCCCTAGTATTTTTTTGTATAACAGTGATCACTTTTAAAATTAATTAAAGTTGTTTGGTGATCAAACTTGGTTATTTGGAGTTGGGATGTTTTCTGTACATCTTGAAATTCTTGCCAACAATAGCAATAAAAAGCCGAAAGAGATCAGTAGCTAAAGGAACCTAGAATGAGAAAAGCACGACAGAAACAACCTGAAGTCAACCCTGTACCCCCATGTTAGGATTTATGTATCTCATGCTGTTCAATCTCTGAATAACAGGAATATTTAGAATTCAATCTGTGTGGTTTTGTAACAAAACTTTTGTGACTTTTTTCAGCTGTGTTAAACCCCTCCTAAAATTAATCTCTTTATAGGATCTGCCCCTCCACCAGTGACTCAGCCTGTAACTCCACTCCACCCTCCAAGGCCACCTTTAGGACCCCCACCAGCTGCTGGGCCACCTAGGCCATCGCCAGCGGCAGCAGGACCACCCAGTGCACAGTCTCTGCTAAAATCTGCTGCAAACCAAGAAGGTAAGAAACAATTCACTCTTTATGTTGAATTCAAACGTTGCGACGTGGTGTAATATACAACCTTTAAAGTCAAGCGCATTGTTCTATTAGAGACTCAAACTGTAAAATTGGTACTAATACAGCTAAAAATTTAATCTGAAGGACAGGGAAGGAGTTGGAAAGAGGAAAAATTCTTGTAAATAGGTGTTAATAAAATCTAAGAAATTAACAGTTGAAAATAGATTTTAATTAGAAATAGTTTTTAATAGAAATTAACAGTTGAAAATCTCCAAGTGCTGTTTTATATGGCCATATCTCCTGTAGTTGGCATCACTTTTTTCTTTTTTGTGTTAAAAAGTGATAAGGAAATTCTCATTTCTCTGCATCCCTGACTACTGTGAGGACAGTAATCCATGTATGACTCCCTGTATTGTTCATTCTACAGGGAGGGATAAAATGTGGACCTTGCAATTCCTTGCTGTTTATGTGCCTTATTCTTCTCTGTGTAAAATCACTGAAACACACCTTGCATTTGTTAGTTTTCTGAAGGCAGTTACTAGAGTCTGTGAAGTGTCAGCTGTTGAAGACAGACACCTGATTTTGTGTCTCCTGTGGGCCCTGCACAAATATGCCATTGTTTAAGGACTCCTCAGGGCTCTGTATCAGACAGACTCCAGTTGTTTGGCATTTGCTGCCCATGCTAGATGGGGCCATGTACAAGTCAGCAGCTTTATTTTTACATAGTTCTGTCAAAGTTGTTGGTTCCTTGCATGTTCAGATTGACAGTCTCTCGTGTGTGGTAGCTTTGTAAGCACAAGAGTAGTATATTCAGATTTAGCTTAGTTTGGAATGTATTAAATGCTTTAGAAACAGCTTTTGCTTAGAAAATATTTTCTTCATCATGAAGAGAAACATTTTCAGAGTCCTGGAGAGATAAAAATGTTCAGTCTCTGAGACAGGTTGACTGCTGCTAGCAAGATTCAGTGTGTAATATAAGTTCCTTTTATTGGGTCATCTTCGAAGACTTTAATAAAAAATGGTAATAAAAATAGAGTACCTACTTGTCCTTAGCAATATATAGTTGTGTTAGTATATTTAGACATAGCTGGCTTACCAAAAAGTGGCTTTTGGGAACACTCTCTGAGATTCAAGGTTTTTCCTATCTTAGATTGAATTTCTGTCTTGACTGGTATGTGACTGTGTCAGAGCTGTTGCTATTTGGTGAGCAGTAGTGGACTAAGTGTGTAAGTGTAGGAAATTTGGTGTTTCTGTGAATTATCAATGGAAAAAATTCTTCGGGGAACTCTAAGCTACTTGGAAAACTGCAGTTAGCCTAAAGAGACTTCCTCTGCTGAGGAGGGAGTATCTCCTGACCCTTTACTGCATGTTGGCTTGGAAGGTATGGCAACTCCCTAATCTGAAAGAGTTGTAAAAGATTTTTCAACCAGAAGTGTAGGGACTTTCGTTTTCCATTTAAAAAAAAAAAACCAAAACGGTGATGTTTTCCTTTGTTGAGGTCACGTCTGCAGGGGACGTGTGTGAGAAAGAGGACAAAGTATATATTTAATTCAGTTTCATCCTGGGTCAAAACCAAAGTAGATTCAAACTATGCTTGTCTTATAAGCAAGTAGGATATTTTTTGCAGTTACCTCATTAAAACTTGTTC
This sequence comes from Donacobius atricapilla, assembly GCA_013397315.1. Taxonomy (NCBI): domain Eukaryota; kingdom Metazoa; phylum Chordata; class Aves; order Passeriformes; family Mimidae; genus Donacobius; species Donacobius atricapilla. Next base: position 1,626,496 of record WBMY01013876.1, read on the forward strand.
ATAACTTGTACAAATTTTTCCTGTGGTTGTTTTTATTTAAAGGTGATGCCAGATCTGCTGCCAGTGATGTGTCTGTAGTGCAAAACAGCTACGATGCAATTGAAGGTGGTGGCCTCATGGGTAAGGCTTTGGGAGTAAAACCGGTTGTTATTATCATGGAACTTTTAACAGTCTGGGAAAGATAGAAGTTTTAGCATTTGTGTACAAACATGTACTTGCTTCAATGCCTGTCTTGAAGCTAAATGTGAAATTTGAAGCATTGACAATTAGCATGTCTTTGCCTGTGATATGTAAAGTAGGTGAGAGCCCTCTGCAAAATTGACATCAGCTGCATTTTTTACCTAAAACAAATTTTTTACTTAAAAACTAAGCAGGTAGCTCTGTTGTTGTACTAATGCCTCAAGATACAGTTTTTCAGCAATTAAGTATCTGTCTACTCTGCTTCCAGCAACTCCACATCATTCTCCTGTAGCCCCGAATGTTAAGATGAATAGAAGTGTTGGGTATTCTTACCCTGCCTTACCTCCAGGCTACCAACATCCTTCTCCCGCTGGAGCACCAGGAATGAATGCATCTGCTTTGCAATATCCAGATGGATCAAAGCATTTCCACCAGGTAAAGATGGTCTGCTTTCTATCTCAGTGCTGCCTCTGGTGGGGCTGTGTGGGTAAAGAAAAATGATGGTTGGTACGTTTTGTGCATCCCTAGGATGCTGCTTCTTTTGTTCCCTGTTTGGGCACCATTCAAGAGGACAGACATAGCCCACAATTAATGCTTTTGCGTGTGCCTTGGTACCAGTTTGGAAAAGCTGTGTGCCAGCTCTCTGTGAAGTGTTCCACCCTCAAATCTGTTCAGGATGTTTCTTTTGAAACTTTCAGCTACTTTTGGCATGTTTCTCTTCTGTGGCATTGTTATTGTTAGCTGAAGTATTTGGATTTTCCTTCCCTGAACTTTCAAAGTGAACTGACCAATACTTTCCCCAGCTAAGCCTCTGTATTTAAGGAGCTTTATAGGCAATTTATGCCATTTTCCTCTGTTACGTTACACGCACAAGTCAAGTTCATGTGATAGCAACTATTTCTAAATATATTGATACAATGGCACTTAGTACATGACCAGAACAAACTGAATGAGAGATATGTGTGGTTTTAAATGGACTGTGGGTTTCATCCAAGTAATTGGTGCTAATTTGTGAAATTTTATTTGACTCTAGCCTGCCCTAGGCACTAATCACTTAACTGCATCAATGGGTGGCCTGAGTCTACAGCAGGAAGGGTTAAGACCTGTGAATCTTCTTCAAGAAAGAAATATCCTTCCTACCACCCTTTTGAAGGCTCCTGTCCCCAACTTGCATGAAGACATCCAGAAGCTCAACTGCAATCCTGAGTAAGATTATGCATTTGCTATAACACATCAAAATAGACAGAAGTATAGATTCGTACTTACAAATGAAACTTCATGAAATATTTTCTTAATTTTATGAGTAAAAAATTTTGAAAATGGGCTTCACTGTGTTACAATAAAGGCAGTAAGTGGGTTTAACTGAAGAGGGGAAAATCGTCTTTGTAGAAAGTATGAGGAAAAATTTGTTAACAAGGCAGCTACAGATAGGTATGGTACAAAAATTTTATGCCTGGCAGTGAGTATGGATGAGAAGATATAAAATAGGAGTTAATTCAGTCAGGTGAGGTACACCAAAAAATTGTGTATGAAGAAACATGGATAACCTCATAAAACAATGGAGTAAATGAAATTTCAAACAAGAGGCTGGCAACTGGTTAGTCAATTATTCTGTCTGAGGAAACCAGTCACACTGTGTATAGCCAGAGACACCTGCTTTGCAAATATTTTTATGGTAGATAAAGGAAATACCAATGCCTTTGTGACGTTTATGCAAACAAGCTGGACGGGATTTGCAAAACTGACACATACACCTGCACTTTGTGGGAGCTGCTGAGTGCTCAAGACTCAGAGAATGATTTTGGCATTGTTTATAGTGACTAAGTTTTTAAAACCACCTTTTAAACATTGCCTGTTCTGATTCATTCCAAAATAATATTTAGTATATAAAGATTCAGTGCAACTTTGAATATTGTTAGGCTTAACTTTGACCTGAGTGACTAAAATGACTCTCGCTTCTGTGTAAAGAGCATTTGTATAAAATAAGAACTCGAAGTATGTACTGTGGGTCAAGCTCAGACAGAAACAAAATTATTTGACAGAGATGGAGAAGATCTTTCATCTGGAAGTGGAAATTCATCATTAAATCTCTAGAAAAATATACTGTACTACTGAAATCATAATTTATTTGAAAGCCTCTGAAAATAACCCTTTGTCCTTCATGTAGGTTGTTCCGCTGTACCCTGACTAACATTCCTCAAACTCAGGCCTTATTGAATAAAGCCAAACTTCCTTTGGGGCTCCTGCTTCATCCTTTCAAAGACTTATCGGTATGAGAAATATTCAAAACTTTACATGCTGAAATATCAACTATGCCTTTACTAGAGTCCAGACAATGGACAATGAATTATAAAACAAGGGCAGGTACCTTGGCCCAGAAAAACTATCATAGTAACTGACACGTCCGTGTTCCATACAGATCGTTGTAATTTTTCGCAGTTATTTCTCCCTATCATGGTTAAATCTTCAGGTCTCACTTAATAAAAAAGACAGCCTCCCAAACCTCAAAAAACCAAAAGCTTAGAGAATTTGGACTCTGATAGAAGGCAACATCTAAATTCCAGGTTGTCACGTATCAGTTGTAGTTATTCATTTCAAACCTAGTACTAAGTCTAAGCTCAAGACTTGACAAAGTTGAAGGGATTTGGATGCCATGAGATAGCCAGAAGACACTGAGTTTAGCAGTGTCTCTCTTAAACATTGGGTTTCTTTCTCAGTTTAATTGATTTTTCAAAGATTTGGGCTTTTTTTTCCCCTTCTTTTTGATCTGTATTGGGTGCAGGACTTGATCTTACACCATCAGTGTAAAATTCAAGAATTTAGAGGCTTACAAAAAGAATCTACACAGTCAAATATGTTAGAGCTCAGTTCCTACCTGTCATATTAAGGAATTGCAGGGATGCAGAAGTACTCGTCCTTTCAACAAGGATGCTGTGCCTCACTAGCCAGCACAGTGTGGGTGGTGGTGTTACCACAGATGAACAGCTGCAGGGTGAGGATGCTTTAAAACAGGAAGCTTTTCCTTTCCAGCAATTGCCAGTGGTCACTTCCAGTATTATTGTGAGATGCCGTTCCTGCCGGACATACATCAACCCTTTTGTCAGCTTCCTAGACCAAAGGAGATGGAAATGCAATTTATGCTATAGAGTCAATGATGGTAAGTTTTAAATGTGCTTTGAAGTGTTGCAATTAACCCTTCCCACCCTGGCCTTTGAGACTGGAGTGCTGTTGGCCACATCAGTAGGGGGATTATTGTCAGTCACACAGGGAGTCATGAGAAATGTTTCCCAGTGACAGTGGTGTCCCTAAAGGAGTACAGTAAGCCCAGGCAGTCCCTCAGCGTACCCTTGCACAAATGTAAGTGAACTCCACTGCCTGGTGTAGTTCTCCATGTGTTGCCCAACAGCCACAAAAGAGTTGGTATATTTGTTTTAAAATGCAGCACAGCCAATACTAGTGTGAAATACTAATATATAAACTTATCTGCATAGTTCCTGAAGAATTCCTGTATAATCCTGTGACAAGAGTTTATGGAGAACCTCATAAAAGACCTGAAGTCCAGAATGCTACTATTGAGTTTATGGCTCCATCTGAATACATGGTAAGGCTTTATTTACTTATTCTCTCCCTCTGTTTTATTTTCAGAGGCAAGTCAGAGAAAGCTTTCCAGTGGATGCTTTCCAGTTCAGTGTAACAGCTGTTGCCTTAAGGAGTGTATCTGAGAACTCATGGGGAGATCTTCAGAGAGTTCACTTACAAACATTTATGGTGTCAAAGTTGTTCTGTATTTAGAATATGCAGGTATCTTCAGAAGAAAACTAGAATTCTGGTATTACCAAATGAGAGGCAAATGCATTCAGAAATTTTAGCTGTCATCTGCATGCTGCTTTAACAGTTTAAACTTATAATGGAATGAATAAACCAAATCTAACAAATACTGTTTGAAAATTAAAGGCAATCTTTTCTTTGCTCAGCTGCGTCCACCTCAGCCCCCCGTGTACCTCTTTGTGTTTGATGTCTCTCACAATGCAATAGAGACGGGATACTTGAATACAGTCTGCCAGACTTTGTTAGACAATCTTGACTCGTAAGTACTTTTTTCTTAAAATACCCAATTTTCGTTCCTCTTAAGAAACTCGTGATAGACACCAACGTGCCAGTCCTTTCTCTTTGGACAAGGTTCCTAGTGTGGGCAAGCAATGGCCAGTGTTGTATTAAAATGTACCATAGAGCTGTAGTCTTTTTCCCATCGGAGCTACACCAGTATAAAATGTAATTTTGAGGCTTGATTTTCAGTCTCTTTCCTATATGCTTCATCAATCCCCAAAAGAATATAAGCATCGTGCTTATGATATCTTTTGAACTGTGTTTTTTAAAACTGAAATTTAGATAACTATTTGCTGAAAGAGTCATACATCTAATAAACTTCTCATAAAATGCATACTGTTTGAACTTATCTAAACACTGCTTGGTATTTTGCAGTTTCTTTCTTCCTTTTCTTCCACTTCTGGTTAACCTCTTAAAAGGTTTTCCCCTGCCTGCTAGGTGACTCTACCATGAGCTCCTTTTTTGTTGTGGTTTTTGTTCTTTTCAGAATGACTTAGTGGAGCTCTTGCAGTCTAGCTGTTAAACTAACTGCTTGGTAACAACCATGGAGAGACACAGTGGATGTTAAAAAAAAAAAAGTCTGCAGAAATGAAATTTCATCTCATTGAACACCATATGTCTCATTTTCAGGCTTCCTGGGAACACTAGAACAAAAATAGGCTTCATAACATTTGACAGCACAATCCATTTCTACAGTCTTCAGGAAGGTCTTTCTCAGCCTCAGATGCTTATAGTTTCAGATATTGAAGGTATGCAAAAATAATTTTTGTGATCAGTACTATTAATGACTTCTGGTTGTGACAGCCTTTAAAAATATGTATCTGGTGGGAGTTTCTAGATCACACCATTAGTCTCTCCAGGAATGACTTCAGAGGTACCATATGTGTGAGTTTGTTTATGAAAACATCTCCCTGATGTCTGAGCAATGCTGGGGCTGCTCATGGCTTCAAACGTGAAGACAGCCTTCCTAACTTCTAGTGTAATCTGTACAATTCTCTAGATTCCTCTTGAAATCCCAGATACTGATGCTGGATACCTTTCTATAGATGTTCTTGTGGCTGGTGCTTAGTGCTTGTCCTTCTGTCTTTTGTTTCAAATCACCTTTCACTGAATGTTATTGGGCAGGGTAGAATGAACACTGGATATATTTGCTGTGTGATTTTATTTCGTTGACTTGATTATCCTTCAGCCCTGTTGATTGCTACTCTAACATGGGATTCTAGCCACAGGAATGCTTATGAGGAAAAAAAGTCCACATAATTATGTTTGCATGGGTTAATACACTGATACTGTGTATTTTTTTCCAATAAGTATGATGGTTGGCAAATAAAGTCAGGGAAAGCTCGATGTGTTTTTAAAAGAAAACTCAAGTATTTTTTTCCCTTTCAGATGTATTTATACCAATGCCAGAAAACTTATTAGTAAATTTAAATGAAAATAAGGAGGTAAGAAGCAAGGACTTTCTTACATAACTAGTGGCATTTACATAACTGGGGATATGATTGGTAATTTTTTGATTAATTAATACTCCTTAACACCTGCTGTTCAAATGCCAGGTTTGAGGCAAAAAACAAAAGGGGCGGGGGGGGTCTTTTATCTATGTCACTGTAAATTCTTGCCAGCCTGAAACAAGCCAGTAATTCAGTTTTCTAGGACTTCCTCTTTACTACCTTAATATTAGAAGTGTTAATACTTGGTTATTTCCAGCAATCAGCTCTATATAAAGTAGAAAACTATGAAGACTCATAAGCCTAATACTGTTTTCTCACTTGCAGCTAATTCAAGATTTGTTGAAGACTTTGCCACAGATGTTTACCAAGTCCCTGGAAACTCAGAGTGCTCTGGGGCCTGCATTACAGGCTGCCTTTAAACTCATGTCCCCCACTGGAGGTAGAATCACTGTCTTCCAGACACAGCTCCCATCTGTGGGAATGGGAGCGCTAAAGTCACGAGAAGAGCCAAACCAAAGAGCAACAGCAAAGGTTAGGAAAGCAAAAAGGTTGAGAGTACTAACAACCCTGTTCTGTGCGTGTGGGTGGTTCTGGGATTTCCTCTTCTGGGTTAATTTTGTGCTTGTCTTGCTCCTTTGTTAAAGTAGCAGAAAAAAACAAAAGAAAAACCAAGGAATATAAACACAAATTAATTACCTGGGTTTTTTTTAAGTAAAATATTTTTAATCCATTATGGAGAATTGATTATAAGGGTCCCTGAAAACAGGCAATAAATGTATGAATCAATTTGAATTTCCTTTGTATTTTGTAATACTCCACTGTGTTAACAGGATATACATCTGACACCATCGACTGATTTTTACAAGAAGTTGGCCTTGGACTGCTCAGGACAACAGGTTGCAGTGGACTTATTTCTTCTTAGTGGGCAATATTCTGACTTGGCTTCTCTAGGTAAGACATATAAAGCTGTTTTGGGGCATGGAACTCTTGTATTCTGAGCAAATACATAGAATCTATGTTAATATTTAGTAGAGGAGCCTGATTTGAATTAATTTAGTGTGTCAGGATACAAACTTGTCCTTGCTGAGCAGTGACAGTGAATAGAATGTAGTCTTTCAATCCTGATTTAACTTTTTCATGTCCTCCCTTAGTGAGTCGGGATTCTTGTGCTCCTGATATAAGTAGCAGAAATACTTTCTTCCTTTTTATGCCTTTTAACCATCAGTGTTGTTGCCTTTTTAGAGCAAGTTTTATTAGCGTTTCACTTTTTTTCCTATTTAACCAAACTTTCAAGTGACAGCAATTTCAGGTCAATGGAAAATTGTTGCACGCCTGACTTATTGCATACTAGAATATACAGTTGGGCTACATCTGTCTCTATAGGCAGGTCTGTGTTTGAGTGATTTGCAGGTGTGAACAATTTAATAGTTTAAAGACTGCAGCAGCAACTGCTGCACGCTCCAATGTATGCTGGTTTTGTTTCAGGTTGTATATCAAGATATTCTGCAGGTAGTGTCTACTACTACCAGTCTTACCATCATAAACACAACCCTGTCCAGGTGGAGAAATTGCAAAAGGAACTGAAGCGATATTTAACTAGAAAAATTGGATTTGAGGCTGTCATGAGGATAAGATGCACCAAAGGTCTGAATTCACCTTCTTAGATTTTTGGGGAATGGAGGAGAGGGAAGTGGGTGTTTGCTGCTCTTTGGGGATGTTTTTATTGGTATTTTAGCTGTTTTGAAACCAAAAGGCAAAGATTAGAAAAGTAAAATTTAGTACCAGGGATGAGACAATTTTTTAAAGACTTTATTTGCAGTGTGTTTTCTGGTGTCCAAGTTCCAGTTTATAATGGTCAAAACTGGAAATTTTCCTGGACTGCTATTTCAACCAGGGACTGTTTTTGTAATCTAGATACTTTCTACTACTCTGCATTGTTTTTCCTTGCTAAATATCACTCTCTGCTAGGCTTTGAGGATTCTTTGGATGAGTTGTCAGTTTGCAGTATTCACCTTTCCTGAAGAGAATGTATTTCATTGAGAGGGAACATTCCACTACAGTCATAGACATTGATGGCAGATCTGTATATACTTCACAGCTATAAAACCCAAACTGTTTCATTATTATATTGTAGGTCTTTCCATTCATACTTTCCATGGGAACTTCTTCGTACGATCTACAGACTTGTTGTCATTACCCAACGTAAACCCAGACGCGGGATACGCCGTGCAAATGTCTGTGGAAGAGAGTCTTACAGACATGCAGGTTGTTTCTTTTCAGTCAGCTCTCCTGTACACCTCCAGCAAAGGTAAGGTTAGACTGAGCCAACAGCGGCATTTGGAGTGTTGCTTCATAGAACAAATACGGAGGTTACAGTTTTCTTTTCTGGCAGGTGAAAGACGAATTCGTGTCCACACTATGTGCTTACCTGTTGTCACAACTCTGAGTGATGTGTACCTAGGGGCAGATGTCCAGGCCATCACAGGGCTCTTAGCCAATATGGGTGAGTGTGCTAAGAGTTTGTTTGGACGTGTGTGGATTGTATCCTTAAAGATCTGAGCAATAATCCACTGGGAGGTGACATTAGAAGAAAATGTTCTCCCTTGTTCTAAGAGTGCTTTCAAAGCCACAAACCTAAGATAGTTTTGGTTTTAATGCTTGGCTTAGGTGAAGGATCAGTACAGCTGTGTGTAATCACCTGGGCTTAGACTTAGTCTGGTGCATCATCACGGGCCTCAGCTTTTTTCTGAAGCACTTGACTTCCCCTAGCGTGTAGTAAAAGCTTAATCTGCATGGACATACCTGATAAAACGAGAGAAGTTAATGCATGTGACTGTATTGCTGCCAAGGGAGGCAGAAAGGCCTCTGATTTGAACCCTGTTCTGTTTTCAGCTGTGGACCGCTCGGTTTCTGCTACGCTGAGCGATGCTCGGGATGCCTTGGTCAATGCCGTGATCGATTCCTTGGCTGCTTATCGCTCCTCCGTGCTGAGCATCCAGCAGCCCGGGCTCACAGCTCCCCACTCGCTGCGCCTCTTCCCGCTTTATGTACTCGCACTCTTAAAACAGGTGAGAGGGGAAAGGAAGCCAGGCAAGAGGATGATTGTTTGGCAGGTCAGCCTGAAGTAAAAGGACAATTCTTTGATGGAGAATGATTTAGTTCGAAAGCAGGAATTTAGAAGTGTGTGCGTAAAACCAAAAGTATAAACGTTTTAAGCTATGGAAAAGCAAAATAAGAAAGACACTGACTAGTGAAGGGAATGTGTCCGGGTACTGATAGTGTTTTCTCAGGAATCGCAATTTTGTGAGTTTCTGGAAATGTAGATCCACACAGCAGTTCAATGTGGATTAGAGGAGAGCTGGCTGCATGGCAGAGAGGGAGTTGGCTGGCTGTTCTTGCAAGAGTTTTAAAGCATTTCACAGTATTTGCTCAGTATAAGTATTTTTAATTGAATTTCCGTGAACTGATACTAGAAATCATTTAAGTGTTGGGAGAACTGGTTCCTTGGTTCAAAAAGTTTTGGATTCATACATCTTGATTAGGAATTAACCAGCATGTTCATATTGAGCTTTTTCATGTGAAAGGCTTGATAAGCATTTGATCTAGTCAGGTGGGAGGAATGAGCCCCACTTTGATTTACAGCTTTTTTTTGGTCACAACAAGCCAGGACTATCTCTTTCTTGTAAATACAGACCTAAGATTGTGTACATTGAAGCCAGTTGTAAACTGCTCCAATATTTATTCTTTTAAATTTCATCAAGTAGCATTTTGAGGTGTAGGTCAGTGAGTATTTCAGGGTGCTTTCATCTCAGCTGTAGTGCTCACTAGAAAGGATTGGTGGTGCCAGGTCAAGCTTAATTCTAAAATCCAGAAATGGGAATGAGATTTGTATGATTTACATGTGAAACACTGAAGAGACCTATGGAAAAGTAAAATACAATGAGAAAACACTTAGGATACAGCTCTAGAACTTAAGTTGGTAACAAGCAGTAGGCAATGTGTCAAATTCAGCTTATCTTGCTTTGCTTTAATGGTTAAACTAAATGCCTGATGGTTTGCAGAAAGCATTTCAAACTGGGACAAACACACGTTTGGATGAACGCATCTTTACCATGTGTCAGGTGAAAAACCAACCCCTTGTTTACCTCATGCTCATGACACATCCCAGTCTGTACAGAGTCGATAATCTCACAGATGAGGTGAGTCTGCCTTGCTGCATAATCTGTTTCACCCCAAAGATTTGTGTGATGTGAAAGTAAATGTGTTAAAAGACTCCCAAGTTTTCCATATTAAAGCTGAAGAGCTAAAATGTAATGTTTCATATTCTCCCATTTGTTGCATTTATGCATTTGTTATTTTGAATTGGTTTGATGAATTCTGGAAAGAAGCTGTGCTTTGCTATGGATGGATGGGGAAGGTTTTTTCCTAAGTTATTTCACCTTTGCCTTGTGTCATTATCTTGTGCTATAAATCACATATACATAAAGATATAATGTGGTTTTTGTCCCTTTGTAGCTTCCTTTATTTGAAAATATCAAGCAGTTTTGAGAACAGGGAATGTTTATGTAAAACCCTGAACAAGTTAAGAAATCACATCTTTGGTACATAACAAATTGGATATCCAGTTCTAGAACTAATTAAACTAAGATACATTAGATGGAATTCACGCTCTCTAAATAAAACATTTAGATTTATTAGTAAATTACTAATGAATAAAGTAAATTATCACTTTACGTATGACTTGAGCTAAACTGAGAAAAACAGTCCAGCTCGATTACATTTTTCAGTATAATAGATCCTACTCTTGTTTAATGTCCTGTTCTGGTTTTTTGCATCAAGATGTGAACCACTGTTTTTCATCCTTCTTTTAGGGGGCTCTTAACATAAATGACAGAACTATACCTCAGCCACCCCTTCTCCAGCTGTCAGTGGAGAAGCTGAGTAGGGATGGTGCTTACCTCATGGATGCTGGCTCTGTAAGTCTTGTGGTGGGGAGGATTTTAAAAACTATCCAAGGTTACTTGGTGTGTTCTTTCTGAGAACCCAAAATATGTACGAGACTGCTGAGGTGTGTTTTGGGTTGGATTAATGTTGGTATGATGGGTGTCTTTCAGGTGATGTTTCTGTGGATCGGGAAGAACTGCGGGCAGGGCTTCATCAGCCAAGTCCTTGGAGTTCCAAATTACGGCTCAATACCACAGAATATGGTATGTGCTTGCTCTGCACATCAGTCATACACACAGTGCTGCCAGAGTGTCATTTGCATGAGAATTAAAATACACTACTCAGATATTAGCCCTCTAGTGGTATAGATCCAGGTCCAAGGAAGGAAATAATTTGTTACCTCTTGGAGTCTCTTCCATGAAGACACAGTAGGAAGAGGCTGACAGTGACTGAGTTTGTCAGGCCTGTGGGAGCAGACTAAGAACGCTTGCAAATAGTGAGGACAGTGGGTTAGTGGGAAATCCTTTCGTTTCTGCAACAGAACGGGAATCAGTCACAGCTCAGTCATCACCATTGTGACAGCTAATTGCTGATAGCAGTTTAGTCCTCTTGACTGTTGCAAGCCCCTTCGGAGAAGACAAGACTGAAACTATACATCACAAAACATATCTGTCTGGGTTTTTTTATACCTAATGAGTTGGGCTAGTTTAAGTGTTCCTTTTACTGTTTTTCTTGAAAATACCCTATTAATGTTTGTATTAATGAAACCCTTTGTCTTTTAGACACATCTCCCCGAACTTGAAACAGCAGAATCCATCAGAACACGAGCTTTCATTTCTTGGCTGAGAGAACAGAGACCTTTCTTTCCTATACTATATATAATAAAGTAAGTGGGTTTTAACAATATTTTTGCTTTTTCAGCAATCTTTTACCAATACATACTTGGATATCATATACTGAACTTTCTTAATGGAATTCTTAACAATAGTGTGCTGTGCCTGACAGATTTGACTACATATAAAACTTACGAGTTGTCTCCAATTAGAATTTCAAAAGACTAAAAAAGACTATCACAGAAGAATCTTTAGGTAATGTCAGATAAATGAAGTAAGTACTGGTAAGAGCACTTACTAGGATTAATCACTACTAAGGGCTATTTGAGATCCTCTTTTCATATGTCCTTGAGCTCTTGAAATGTCTTGCCACTTGACCTGTAACTTTATTAATGCATGGTAGCCCATGGCAAATGTTTATTCCAAACACTTGTATTTTTGTTTTTAAGGGATGAGAGTCCATTGAAATCAAGTTTTCTGCAAAATATGATTGAAGACAGAACGGAATCAGCCTTATCATACTATGAATTCCTCCTTCATATACAGCAGCAAGTGAATAAATGAAACACTAGCCTTTGGCTTACTTCTTTAAGGAAAGATTTTGCAGTAAAGAATGATTGTGCTTGTAATACCTTCATTAAATCTGTGGCCTGAGGCAGTTGATGAGAAGTTCTCACTGTGATTTCAACGAACTAAAGCAAATAAAGGACCACATCTGAGAATCAAATGTGCAACTACATAGTATTGTACCTTAAAAAAAAATCAAACTGTTGGAACTGGTTGAGCACTTTTAATTTGCTGCAAATCGTGTTTTTACTGTAAGTAGTTGCAGCATGAAGTACATTTACAAAGGCAATACTGAGAAGGTGAAATACATTTTGTAAAATAAAGAGTTCTTTGTTGTTCAAAATGTATATTTCTGAAACTTTTTTTTTTTTTGGCTGCTAGATATAAAACCTCACAATATTGATCATGATTTGCAGGGAAATTCTTTCTAAGTGCATCCAGTGATTACAGACAGAGCATCTCAGTGTTCAACTTAATGCTTAAAGTAGCAGTGAAAGAAGTGTTCAGTGTGAAACGAACAAATGCTTATGAAGTGTAGAATCCAGTGCTTGGATTGGATTATGGCTAATAGGACTAAAGGTAAGCTAAACCTGGATAAGGTGGCTGAATTTGCTGAAGCTTTTAATGAGTCATTATTCTAATTTTAAAAACAGTGGGGAAGAGTGGGCCCTACATGAGACAGATTTTTAAAAGTCATTGGTTGAATTGGCAGCAGAAGTAGACTTAGGTAGATGGTAAGCTTTGCTGTTCTTCTGTAAAAGGAATAGTTTTGATTTCAATTTATGAATGGTGTGGGAGGGGAAGAGCAGGGAAGGTTATCTCAGATTTTGTTTGGATTATGTTCAGTAGACTTTTGGCTCTTGTTTACATTAAATGAATGTTGGGCCCCTCGGCTCTGGTGTGTTTCTGAAGCAAGTTTGTTGGCAGAACTTCAGACCAAGTGTTGGTCTGCAACACTGAATATCCTGACATTAAAATTGTAAATTATTTTTCCAAGAACAAAATCATTATATTGCATTTGAAGATTTGTATATGGTTGCAGAAATGCCTGAAGTTTTTTTTAAAAAAGGGGTTTTGCTGCAGCTGTGTAATGAGCCCAGGTCCAAGGCCAGTGTGCACCAAATAAAAGCTGTAAATATACTCAGATCTTGCCAGAGATACAGATCAAAGCTGACATCGAACTTGAAGTAAAAATTTATATACAAAAAATATTTAAATAATTTTATAGAAGTGTATTGATAATTCTTCTGTTTTGAAGATTAAGGTATCATTGATAGCTACCAATGTAAAGAGTATTTAAGTTACTGTATTCCAATGCCCATGGAAGTGTTGCATATGGAAAAAGCTTGGTTTGTTTTTTTATTTAATTGTGGTAAACTGTAAGGTCTTGCAGAACCTACTTTCTGGCAAGTAACTTGAAGAGGTAAAACACTTGAGTGGTCAAATGTACTGTGCTTAGGACATTTGGAGATACAAATGTCAGTGGGGTCAACATTTGGGTAAACATTTGCTCCCATTTCAGGCTGTCCGCTGCTTGTGATTGTCAGGAGTTGCCTTACTTTAGGGGAGGAGTTCCTTGAGAGACATTGTTCTTGTTGTTGAGCACAAGCTAAAGTTCAGAACAAAGGCTAAAACAGCATGAGAAGATTATTATAGAACCAATTTAAGCTTCCCTGTCTGCTGCCTCTGTGGCAAACAGGAATATATTTACTTGAACTGCTTTTCATAGAATTGCACAGTTTCTAGTCATAGTGAAGAGGTGTCTTAAGTTTTGACAGTGTGGGGTTTTTTTTAATTCCCCAGGGAAGGGGAAAGGGGTCTCTTCATTTAAATCATAAATGGAACCGCTGCATTTGCATAGGTTCTGCCCCTAAACCTTGTGGTTTTGGGTATGTTATCACTCAGATGTTGAATTGAAAACCATTCTTGCATCAAATAGCCCACCCAAAGCCTGTTGCTTATTATGACTGTATTTTGCTACTCTATCCCTTTTTTAAAGAAACATAAATACTGGAGATGGCCTCCTTGCTTTATGTACGCCAGACTAATGGCTGAAGGTGTCAGTCTCACGGCAATTAACAAGTCTGAATTTGAGTCCCTAAGTTTTACAGAGCAAAACATGATAAATGAATCAGATGAACCCTCTCAGAGTTCTCTTCACTTTGGAAGAAATTCTGTATTGAACTTTGTTTGTTTATTCCCTCGCAGTGGGGAAGGCCTGCTGCTTCACTTGTACTGCTGTAATGGCCATACAGGGAACGCGAACACACGCTACCTGTGATTGCATTTTAGTTACAACTGAAAAGTGAGGACACTGAAGATGGACTGCAAGAGTGGCTCTGGTACTTCAATCTCAGCACGACAACTCTCTACCACTGTAAATACGTGGCAGAGGTGTCTCTTTGTAGTCAAACACTTTTTATTTTAAACTGTTTCTGTATTTGACACATTAGTGTTCAGCCAACATTGTTACCATCCATTTTACTTTGCTTTCATTATTGTTTTTAAATTAATATATTTGAGTCTAAGTCCACATAGAGTGTGTTGCAATAACTAGAATGATTCACTTTTATTTAGAATTAATTTCTTAACAGAATTTAATCAAAGATGCAGAATGGCTGTAAAGTTAAGGGACCATTAAATGTGATTTTAAGCTTCTGTTTACTATTATGGATGTAATCCTCATAGTAAATTTAATTTTGTAAAGTAGTGTATAATATTGTAATATTAAATCTTTGTTCTCTGAACTCAAAGATTTGATCTTCAGTATGAAGTTACAAATCTTCCCCCTTCTTTGAGACAGGATTTACTTGTCCTCCTTTTTACAGTTTGTAATTTTCACTGTTTTATTCCTGTAAAAAGTCATTTATAACACATGCAAATGCTTATTTTATCTGTGCTAATTTATCAGATTTGGCTACTCAATAAAATTAATTGAAAGAACTCATGCCAGTCCATCACTCCTTTCTTATAAATAAAAGTAGAATAATGTATTTCATCAATTGAGATAAACACCATGTTGGTCACAGGAGCCGGCTGACAGTGATGGTTGGAATTTTGCCTTCGGCAGCATTCCAAGATGATCAATTTTATTTTAGATAATCCTGTATCTTCATTTAACATCCCATTATTTCAGCAGCTTTTTTGTAAAAGCCATTCCATCTTAATGCTTGCAAATTTTTTGAGGTGTTGTCACTGCTGGCTCTGGCCCATCATAGACTAGTTAATGCATGAGCTTGGTCGTCTGACTTCTATATTTAACTGGTTTTAAATACAGAATTCTCTCATTCATATTGTAACAATATTAATTGGACTTGTCAGCTGGTTTTTTTCCCAATACACGTAACAGTGTCCCGCTGGTGCTGAACTCCAGCGCTCCTGTTGTGGCCCGGGGCTCGGCCGGCTCCGGTGCCGCGCTGTGGGATTGCTGCTGCCGGGGCTGCGGCCCGGGGCTCGGCCGGCTCCGGTGCCGCGCTGTGGGATTGCTGCTCCCGGGGCTGTGCCCCAGGCTCGGCCGGCTCCGGTGCCGCCCGGTGGAATTGCTGCTGCTGGGGCTGTGCCCTAGGCGCGGAGCGAGGCTGCTCGGGGCCAGGGCCCTCCCCGGCACCTCCGTGTCGTTCGCTGTGGCTGTGCTTTGCCGCGGGACTCTTCAGCTGGGAGAAGAGTAACGTGGCACTTTCATCCCCTGGCACACCAGGAGGGGTGTGACGGGCTTTTAGTGTACATAACGATGAATATTATGCCAGCTGTTATCTTACTGGAAGGAAGTCAATACACTCCCTGTTCTCTAATGCCGGTGGCTTTGGCGTCCTCCAGAGGTGCTT
>WBMY01013876.1:1642423-1693787 GCA_013397315.1 Donacobius atricapilla
GGGGATGGCGGACGGCGAGGCGGGAGCGGTGCCCACACCCCCGGCGCCCCCCGCGGGGCTCTCGGCGTCCCAGCGCCGCGCGGAGCTGCGCCGCAGGAAGCTGCTCATGAACTCGGAGGAGCGGATCAACCGCATCATGGGCTTCCACCGGCCCGCGGCGGGCAAGGGTGAGCCCCGGGACGGGTGCGGCGGGGGNTTTCACTGTTTTATTCCTGTAAAAAGTCATTTATAACACATGCAAATGCTTATTTTATCTGTGCTAATTTATCAGATTTGGCTACTCAATAAAATTAATTGAAAGAACTCATGCCAGTCCATCACTCCTTTCTTATAAATAAAAGTAGAATAATGTATTTCATCAATTGAGATAAACACCATGTTGGTCACAGGAGCCGGCTGACAGTGATGGTTGGAATTTTGCCTTCGGCAGCATTCCAAGATGATCAATTTTATTTTAGATAATCCTGTATCTTCATTTAACATCCCATTATTTCAGCAGCTTTTTTGTAAAAGCCATTCCATCTTAATGCTTGCAAATTTTTTGAGGTGTTGTCACTGCTGGCTCTGGCCCATCATAGACTAGTTAATGCATGAGCTTGGTCGTCTGACTTCTATATTTAACTGGTTTTAAATACAGAATTCTCTCATTCATATTGTAACAATATTAATTGGACTTGTCAGCTGGTTTTTTTCCCAATACACGTAACAGTGTCCCGCTGGTGCTGAACTCCAGCGCTCCTGTTGTGGCCCGGGGCTGTGCCCCAGGCTCGGCCGGCTCCGGTGCCGCCCGGTGGAATTGCTGCTGCTGGGGCTGTGCCCTAGGCGCGGAGCGAGGCTGCTCGGGGCCAGGGCCCTCCCCGGCACCTCCGTGTCGTTCGCTGTGGCTGTGCTTTGCCGCGGGACTCTTCAGCTGGGAGAAGAGTAACGTGGCACTTTCATCCCCTGGCACACCAGGAGGGGTGTGACGGGCTTTTAGTGTACATAACGATGAATATTATGCCAGCTGTTATCTTACTGGAAGGAAGTCAATACACTCCCTGTTCTCTAATGCCGGTGGCTTTGGCGTCCTCCAGAGGTGCTTGTCTGTTGGTGTTTCCTCAGTGTGCACGGTCAGTGCCGCAGTGCCAGGGTCGGAGGCTGTCCGGGGTGTGCAGCGCGGCCTCCCCGCCCCAGCTCGGGTCGTCACCGTCACCCGCGTCCCCTCAGCGCCACCATCGCCCCTTCCCGGCCGCGCGCCCTGACGACACTTCCGAGGCCGCGGCGGCCATCTTGAGTGCGGGCGCCGCGCCGGCAGCCAGCGCCGTCCTTCTGCCCCTAGGCAAAATGGCGGCGGCCGCTTCGCGGCGGGAGGCGGGCGNCTGCGGTGAAGCCTCGGCCTCTCCGGCCGTGACCGCTGCCCGCGATGCCCTGGTGAGCAGGAGCGGCCGGTTCCCCGCAGGGACAGCGCCGGCTGCCTGCCCGGGCCCTCAGTGCCGCCCTCGTTGGTAGGGATGCTTCGAGCAGCACGACCTGCCCTGCTCCGCCACGGACCCGCCCATTAAATCCCTGTGCCGTCACAAGGTCGGCACTCGGGCGCGGCGCCGTCCCTAGATAGCGAGCGTACAAGCTGTCATTTCACTGCAAGTACTTTTTTTTTAGTTGAAGAAACGATGAGCCTCCCCCATGTTTTTAGTCAGTAGCTGCTGGTTTTCATAGCTGGCTTTTTATAGCAAAGTTATCTCACATTTGGATAGTGACATAGGTGTTTCTGGTTGGCATGCAGAGTTTTCTTGCAGAACCATGCCCTAGGTAGCGCTCAGTTATATCTCTGTACATTCTTCAAGCGGGCTGTCTTGTCAGGAAAGAGTTCTCATATTTCGGTCTACAAGGATGCCCATGGATGCCCTTGAGCCATGAATCAGTCTGACATAACAATAAAAAGTACTCCTGAAGTGTTAGTTCTGGCTCTCTGGTAGGATCAGATGCGTTCTTGATTTGGCTTTTGTTCTCTGCCATCACCTCCCTCTCTACAAGATGAGTCTTTGGGCTTGATAAAGAGGAGCAGATTAACACTGCCGTGCCTCTGACAGTAGACAGCGAGCTAAAATGCACTTCTGTTGTCTGCTTATTTGTCAGGTATTAGAGCTCTTCTGGTTAATTCACTTTCTGCAATTTTTTTTTTAATGTCAATCCATGTATTTGGATCTTTCTGTTTGTGCGTTCAGTGCTGTTGCTTAAGGAAGTTCAGTGTTCTAATTTCTCCATTGCAGACTGACAGCTTCAACTTCTGACCTGCATTGCACAGCATTATGTCTTACGTCTGCTCCGTGAAGAGTGCCCTCTTTAATCATAAATCTGTTTTTTCCCTTGGGAAGCAGAGACCCAGGATCCTGATCTAGTACAGCTGAAGTGTTGTTCCACGTACCTGGCGTGCATAACTCTGTGTTTTTATTTTTCTTCCTTAGATGATGAAAGTCACACAGAATTAAAGCTTCAGCACGAGCAAGATAAATCAAACTCCCTTCCCATCCCTTCAGTTTCTAAGCGGATTGTGCTTGGTGATTCTGTGTGTAATGTGACAGGCTCGACTGACCACGCAGGCAGCATAGCAGAGCTCAGAGGGGACAAGGACTTGTTTGGTAAAGGCGCAGAGCTGGTCACCGAGGGGACAGGCGAGCTCCGTCACCGTCACAGGGGAGAGCTGCCCTCCGAGGCTGCAGCACGGCCACCCAGACACGGCTTGGAGCAGTACCTCTCCAGGTTTGATGAGGCTCTGAAGCTGAGGAACCAGCTGATGAGTGAGAAGCCAAGCCAAGAGAATGGGAATGCGGCGGAGGAGTTTGACTCTTTCCGCATTTTCAGATTGGTGGGATGTGCTCTGCTCGCCATCGGGGTCAGGGCTTTCGTGTGCAAGTACCTGGTGAGTTCAGGGACACAATCCTGCTGGGCTTTGCTGGTTGCTGCAAATTATTGGGAAATATCTGGGGCTGAAGTCTATCAGTAATGACCAAGTTGGGAACTTCACGCACTCTTTACATTTCCAAAAATTTTATAAAACCTAAAAAAATTGCTGAACTGTATGAGATTAATCTGCTACCAACACAGCCAGTGTGCAACCACTGAGAGCAGCACGTTTGGTCTGTTGTATTTCAGGAGCAGATGCACTGGAATAGTTGTTGCAGCTTAAGTCTCCTGCAAGTTTATTCCCATCTTGGTGAGCATATGAGTCAGCTGCTCCTCTAGTTCGGGGTCTACAAAAGAATAATAAAGTAAGAATAGAGTTCCCATCTGTGGAAGTGTCCAAGGCCAGGTTGGATGGAGCTTGAAGCAACCTGGTCTTGTGGAAAGTATCCCTGCCCGTGGAAGGGGTTTGGAATGAGATGGCTTTTTAGGTCACCTTCGATCCAAACCACTCTGTGATTCTAAGAATAATAGCTGTACCGAGATGAGTAGGTCCTACTCATTTATCAGCCTGGGAAAAGTAGTTCCTCAGTATTCCCAGTGCCTGCCAGAACAACAGCACAGGGGTGTGAGGCAGGTACAGCTGTCCAGCTCCTGGATCCCTGGGCTCTGTTTTACACACTGGGCTCAGTTTTACACTCTGCTGTTCTCTTCTGCCATTTCAAGGTTTTAGGCTCAAAGACTAAAGGGCAGAACCTTATTTTTTGACATGTAACTTGTCTACTTAGATTTGTAGTGTTCAAGAACAATGTTGCTCTGTTCCACAAATTAATTTTTACCTACTAATTTTCTTTTATGACTTAGGAAGCATTAAATCTTTGTGTTTCTTAGCTATTCTGACCAAGTTAATTTTTATATATTCTTTTCTGTTCCTTCAGTCAATATTTGCACCATTTCTTACTCTACAACTTGCTTACATGGGACTGTCCAAGTACTTTCCAAAGGTAATTTTTTTTGAGAAGTAGATTAATTTGAAGTGTTTTCAATTTAAACTTGTGGTTAGATTGTATTGTTTTAGGACCAATGCATGTGAAGTATTCTTCTCTTGTTTTAAACTGTAGAGTTGAATGACCAGTGCTGATAGTTTATACTAGTTTTTAATCTTTCCAGATTTAGTCCAGGATCTTTTTTAAAGTTACAGTGAAAACATGGACTAGCAGCTTGTGTAGCTGTAGCCTAATTAAAAGCATCTGACCAGGAAATCCAGGTAGTTCTTTCATGTCTTCAGGAAACTTGCTTTTCTGCATGCTCTTCTCTGGTTATTATTTGCTTTGCGAAGTAACTGTTTCACATGTAATATCTGGATGAAATTTGGGAGAGTGTTTGCTAAAAATGAGGCAGAATATGGAGTTTTAAGGGCTCTGCATTCCATTGATACTGGTTTGAAAGGCAGCTTGAAATGAGACATTTATTTGTGTGTGAAACTTGCTGCTTATTAGCAAGATTTGCTGTACCACTTGCTTGATGTATTTACAACAGGTAATTGTGGTGAAGCGTTTGTTAGGTTGATGATTTTGTCAGGTCTGTTGTGCAGAGTGGGATTGAATGATGTTCAATCTATAGTTAAAAGGGAAAATTTGCATTTTAAAAGGAATAGTAGATTACTTGTAGAAAATCAGCATAAATCAGCGGTTGTTTTGTACTTAAGTATATCATAATAGTCATTTTAAGCTGACGTGTCACAACACAAAACAGTAAAATTAGCCTTAGATTTGCACCAGCTCATCTGCTACATCTTGGTCTTGTTTCTGGTCTACTTAAAATCAGCTCTTCAGTTTCAGAATTCAAGAGGTGGTTCCTTTCCACAACTTGCTTTTACTGCAGTTAGACCTGGGTAAGGTCAATCCCTTTGTTAATCTTCATTTTTCTCCCACGAAACACAGAAATATTCTTGAAAGCCTAATTTAGATCGGATGAAATTAAAATATCCAGCAAGTGTCATCAAATTATTCGTATTGTCAGCCACTGTCACCTTTTCCTGCCTGTCAGACTTACACCCTTAGGATTCCTCATCTTAAAGATAGAACAGCTTTCAAAAGGTTTTGGAGCATTTCTGAGTTCAGAGGATAAAAGTGCCAAATTAAGTTGTTCTAAACCAGAAACAGTTGGTTTTCAACTCTAAATAATTTTTCTGCTAGAAAACTTAACAGTATTTTTAGGGTTTTCAGGAACCTGGTCTAGCGGAAGGTGTCGCTGCCCATAGCAGGGGGTTGGAATGAGATGAGCATTAAGGCCTTTTCCCACTGAAACCATTCTGGGATTCTGTTTTTTGCTGAATAGTGTGATGAGATTAATCCAGATCTTAAGGTGGAGATGCCAGGCTTGGCTTTTTACATCCAGATTTCCCTTGTCTGGGAATGTTCCCAGTCATGCAGGAGCAGCTGCCCAGCCTCATGTCTCAGCCTGCTGGGAGCAGTAGTGTGAAGGAGGCAGAATAGCTGGGATGAATTTTATCCGCTGTGAACCAGCCTCTGACTTGGCTCTGGTGGATCCATCACAGCAGGAATCTGTGTCTAGGATAAGTGCTGTGACTCCTGAAGCATGTCTGGACAGAACCAATCCAAACCTGCTACTCCTACCAAAGAATTTGCAAAGTGTCAAATTGGCACAACATTGGTGACAGGAAAAGCAAAATTGGATTAGAAGAAGTAACATGATACTGTTTTTTCTTTCCCTTTTAGTGTGAGAAGAAGGTGAAAACGACGGTACTGACTGCTGCTCTTCTCCTGTCTGGAATCCCTGCAGAAGTGATCAGTCGCTCCATGGACACCTACAGCAAAATGGGAGATGTTTTCACAGACCTTTGTGTCTACTTCTTTACCTTTATCTTTTGCCATGAACTTACTTTGGTTTTTGGCTCTGAAGTACCGTGATGGCTGTAGAATTCCACACAGTGGCTACACTAAAGCTTTCTGGACTGTGTTCCTTTAACATCTGACTGTGCAGGCAGGTCTAAACCTCCATTAAGTTTCTTACCTGTTGGAATGCTTAAAAGGGGCCTTAAATCCAGTAATTTTGGGAAAGGGAGAACAGGGTCCCTGACTGCCAGTTGTGTTGGTTCAGTTTATTTAAATACTGTATCTGTATATTACAAATGTGAAGGTAGGATGCAAGTGTCAGTGGATGATTTATTTGCTTTAGTTAGATGATGCCCTTCTCAGCCTCCCTCATAAACACTTACGAAGCTGCCTTTGTTCTTTTCAGTGAGAACAAGAAGAGAATTCCCTTCAGCAGAACCATATAAATGTGTATATCCTGTATGACTATAACTAACGAGACCTGCTCATTTTTTGGTGTTTCTTTTTTTTTTTAAAGAGAGCTCTAAAGACAAGAAATCCCTGTATTCTCTTCAAATGTTCCAAGTTCAGAATGTTGAACCGAGTAGCTGCTTCTGGAGAATGTTGGTGAAACTTGCCACTTCGTTGTCCTTATCCTTGGCTTGCTATACATTACTTGTGATTGTAATTAATTTAATTTGATGATTATTGTGGAAAAGAGCTAAGCAAAACCAACAAGAAGAAGGTCCTGGTGCTTATAAAGGTCATTAATCAAAAAGTAAGAAGAAAGATAACTAATCACATCTGTTTATGAGTTTCCAGCAACCTAATGCTAGTGCAGCTCACAGCTGTGCTTTCTGATACCTTTTTCGTATGTTAACAGTTCATCTCATGAGAAGTTTTATATATTGGCACCCCACCTGCAGTATCAATCTTTGCTCTAATGTTTGTAAAACTTGCCAGGGAAATGGTTTTGTTTTTAATCTCTTAGGAATTTTGCACAGTTGGAGGAAGGGTCATTCCAAAGAGCCAACTTAAATGCTGTTAATCTCTGGAAATCTCTATTGAAGCTAAATTTGGTAGTGTTTTCAGCTTGTAGTTTTCTGTTTAAAACCTAGACTTTCAGGTAGTATAGGCTGATGCCTATTTTTAGTATGGTAAACAACATATTTAACTTGGTATTTGCCTGCAGAGATTTTTTTTAGGGAGCAGACATATTTGATTGTACCTCTCTAAATGGCCCAGCTTTCAGCTGATTATTCTCTGTTAAAACTTCCTCCTGTAATTTTAGTGATGCATTTCTGACTTTTAAATTACATACATGTTTGTGGCCTGAACACAAGAACCTTATGTTTTGATGTGACCATTTTCATGAGTTTTTTTTAACTGGTTACGTTACAGTGAG
The DNA here is from genome assembly GCA_013397315.1 of Donacobius atricapilla. Classification (NCBI taxonomy): domain Eukaryota; kingdom Metazoa; phylum Chordata; class Aves; order Passeriformes; family Mimidae; genus Donacobius; species Donacobius atricapilla. The sequence goes on from WBMY01013876.1 coordinate 1,649,546, forward strand.
GATTTTATTACAGATGTACAGGACTGGGATGGAGAAAATTCTGACTTAGGTCTATTAGCACAGGTATTGATTCAGCAGCTTTATATTTATTTATTAGATAGTAATTTCAGAAAATTGAAACTACAGTAATTTAAGGTTGAGATATNGGGGATGGTGGCGCGGTGAGGCGGCCGGGAGGGGAACAGAGCGCGGCGCGGCCTCTCCCGGCCGGCGGGTGAGCTGAGGCCGCCGCGGCCAGGCCCGGGCCCGNAAAGAGAGCTCTAAAGACAAGAAATCCCTGTATTCTCTTCAAATGTTCCAAGTTCAGAATGTTGAACCGAGTAGCTGCTTCTGGAGAATGTTGGTGAAACTTGCCACTTCGTTGTCCTTATCCTTGGCTTGCTATACATTACTTGTGATTGTAATTAATTTAATTTGATGATTATTGTGGAAAAGAGCTAAGCAAAACCAACAAGAAGAAGGTCCTGGTGCTTATAAAGGTCATTAATCAAAAAGTAAGAAGAAAGATAACTAATCACATCTGTTTATGAGTTTCCAGCAACCTAATGCTAGTGCAGCTCACAGCTGTGCTTTCTGATACCTTTTTCGTATGTTAACAGTTCATCTCATGAGAAGTTTTATATATTGGCACCCCACCTGCAGTATCAATCTTTGCTCTAATGTTTGTAAAACTTGCCAGGGAAATGGTTTTGTTTTTAATCTCTTAGGAATTTTGCACAGTTGGAGGAAGGGTCATTCCAAAGAGCCAACTTAAATGCTGTTAATCTCTGGAAATCTCTATTGAAGCTAAATTTGGTAGTGTTTTCAGCTTGTAGTTTTCTGTTTAAAACCTAGACTTTCAGGTAGTATAGGCTGATGCCTATTTTTAGTATGGTAAACAACATATTTAACTTGGTATTTGCCTGCAGAGATTTTTTTTAGGGAGCAGACATATTTGATTGTACCTCTCTAAATGGCCCAGCTTTCAGCTGATTATTCTCTGTTAAAACTTCCTCCTGTAATTTTAGTGATGCATTTCTGACTTTTAAATTACATACATGTTTGTGGCCTGAACACAAGAACCTTATGTTTTGATGTGACCATTTTCATGAGTTTTTTTTAACTGGTTACGTTACAGTGAGGATTTTATTACAGATGTACAGGACTGGGATGGAGAAAATTCTGACTTAGGTCTATTAGCACAGGTATTGATTCAGCAGCTTTATATTTATTTATTAGATAGTAATTTCAGAAAATTGAAACTACAGTAATTTAAGGTTGAGATATGTAAACGAGTTTGCTCGAAAATTACTTGTTCTGATTTTCTATTTCTATGCCCAAATGTAATACAAATACATTGGAAAAAATCCCTACACCAGTTCCTGCAAAAAGCAGTGGATTTTTAATCCTCACCATAAAACCTTTAATCAGGTAAATACTCATGCATGGGAAGCGCACCAGGAGGGGCTTGTCCTTAATTAAGAAATCTCGATGAAGAAATGGCGACCAAGAAACGACCTCTGACGAAGAAACCAACCTCTTTTATAGCGTTTTTACCTTACCTCTGTTGCTGTACATAATTCCGTTCAATGTTTCGTGCCGCACCGATGGTTTTCTATTAAAAGCCTCTTCGTTAGCCGCTTCCCTCCGCGCGGCCGGGCCGGCGCTGCGCCCTCCNCCCAGCGCTAGGTGGCTCCGAGTTGTCGGGGATCACCGGCACCGACCTCGCGGCTCCCGGAGCACCTCCGGCCTTCGCGGGCTTCTTCCAAAGTGCCATCGTTGGCCACGTAGAGGGGTTAACTTGGTGTAGATGATTTTACTTGTGTAGGATTACTTATCTTGCCCTCTCACAGCTGCTCTAAAGACGCGATTAGGGTTGTAACCAGCTCGGCAGCAGTGTCCCTGTGCTGCGTGTCTCGGGCCAAGGCTGTGCCCCAGATGATAGGGAGCTGCTCACACCTATCAGGCTTTAAAGCGATTCCGCAATTTGCAGGTGATGTCGGGCATATTCCTCTGCCTCGTAGTTTAATCAGATTTGAACACTAAAGCTGACACGACAGTCCCCAGATGCTCTTGTACTACACTGTAACAACTCCCAGGTCCATAACGGAGATTTACACCGAGAGACAGGTGACTTGAAATTTTAACAACCACCTTAGGCTCAAATTGGTGATGTAGTGCAGAGCTGGGGCCTCCCGACACAGGTCTATCTAAAGGAGCTCCAGATGAGCTGCGGCCGCAGCGGGCAGTACCGGGCGCCGTTCGAGCGCCTGAACTGGAAGCCAAGCTCTGGCACTCCAGCCAGGAGGGCTCTGTTGCTTGCCACCGTATAGCTTCTCTGCTGAAAATGTCAAGGTTCTTCTGTTTGGGCTAAAAATAATGTTAAAAGTGGGTTTAAACGTGTATTAATTTTCTGGTTTAACACAAAGTTTTAAAACTGAAGAAATGGTAAGCGGGTGAGAGTGAATGGTGGGTGGGGATGGGTGGGCGCTGCCTGTGCTGCGGTTGGTGTGAAGAATTGTTCCTCACACTGGGGCTTCTGTTACAAAGTACCCAGTCACCGTGATGAGGTTAACTGGGTTTTTCCTGAAGAACACGACTGGAAACAGAGACCGGGGATAAGCGGAAGGACTCCAGCGGCAATACAGACTTGTTATAAAAGAAGCCAGCACGCGTGCTGAGGGCTCCTTCGGTCTGGAGTACCTGGGGAGGACCCCAGCCCCCCCTGGGGGAGCCCTTTTATAGCCTCCAGGTGGCTCAAAGCGTGTCCCTTCTGATTGGCTCTCCTCCAAGGGTCCTGATTGGTCCAAGCCGGCGGCCATTGCTGCCACTGCGTCGAGTGATTGGCTGCCGCGCTGAGCCAATCCAGTTCTCGCTGACGTCACTCCCCCGGCCGGGCGCCCCCGTGCTGTCCCCTCTGGGCTCCCCCCGGTGGTCACTCATCGCCAAGTGAACATCCCAGACTCCGAGCAAACTCAGCTTAAACAGTCCCGCCAAACAATAACTTACAGCTGCCCCATTCAACTTAATTTACACACAACCCTTCTGCAACCTGAAGTCCTCGTTTTGGCTTTATTGCACACTATAGAGGAAAAAAACATTAAAAACAAAAGTAGTTCTCTAAAACAAAAAGATGAGAAAGAAAGAAAGAAGTATAAAGCAGGTTCCATGGCATTTTGTGATGGAGGTGGAAAAGAAAAGTCCCAATGCTGATGGATGTTCTTTGCACTCATCCTACTGATAGGCAGGATGTGGGTATGGGCTACAGTACTAACTCCAAGTGCACGTGGTGCCTAAATATACCACATAACATAGACTAAATATAAATATACTGCTATTTTTAGAGCTGAACTATTTTAATACTACCATAGAAGTGAAACAAGGCATTGGTGGGCTTAAAGTCTTGCCTTCTCTGCTTCTTCCTGCTTCTCAAGCATGATTGCTGGGCTTTTTAGGAAGAAAGGGTCTGTGGGTCCTGAGCCACAGGGGAGTGAACAAGGGAATTATTCTAGCATGGTGACTGAATATCTGGGATTGGAGGAAGAGGAAATGGTCATAGTCAAGGTCCTTCTGTGACTTCTACACTCAGCTGAAGAGTTTCCTAGAAAATTCCTAGCGCTGATCTGCCCCAGTGTGGTTGGGATAAGAGCATTAATGAGGGGAGGAAAGGAGAAGCCATCTCCATCAGACACCCCTCAAGCCTTGCTGACTTCTGACAGCCTCTGTTGTGATGTTTGATATTACAGAATTTCTGTTGATAGCAGTGTGGTAAAGGCATTGAGCACAGCTGAGTCACGTCCTCAGGAGTTTATGTTTCTTTAAGTCCAGTCTGACAGCTTTCCCACTGAGCAGAGGTATAGTTTACCTACTTTACGTGGGTAAACATTTATTGTATAAAAAGCAAAAAAGAGCAGTTTTGTTTGCTTGACAAATTTGGGGATAGCTTCAAAGAGCCTTCAGTTTTTCCTAGATATAAAATGGAAATCAGTGGGTTTCTGAAAACGAAATTGTTCTTTATGTTCTGGTGTTCTCATGATGTGCTTATAATAGGACTCTAAAAGTAAAAGAAAACCATGACCCAATAATCCTTCAAATTTCAGCATCATTAAGACTGTATGCACATATTATGTATATTATACATATATTATGTATATTAATCAGTTCGGCAAGTTGGTTACAAAAATTTAGACATTTAAAAAGTCCAAGAAATGCAGATAATTTTTTTTTGCTTGCTTGACCGCCCGACGAACACCCGTGAGGTGGTTCTGGAGCTCACCCGGGTGACTGTGCCCCGCAGGCATTACCGGAAGCGCTCGGCGTCCCGGGGCCGCTCCGGGAGCCGCTCCCGCAGCCGCTCCCCGGCCGACAAGAGGAAACGCGAGGACCGGCGCTCCAGGAGCCGGGACCGGGACCGCCGGCGGGAGAGGTCGCGCAGCAGGGACAAGAGACGGTCTCGCTCGCGGGACAGGAAGCGCCAAAGGTATGACAGCTCCAGTCAGAGTGCCTGAAATCGCCTGTCCGCTGAGTGTTGATGTTCTCCCAATCCGGTTAGTGCCTTTGCTGATGTCTGTGATGCATTTCACTACGCTTACGGCTTTTTGCTTATTAAATGTTTCTGGCTTGCTGGTGCTGGAGTTTGCAAGTTCTTAGTAGTCTGGATGATTGGTGGGTTCCTTTTACAACCTATTCTCAGTGGATGACTGAAGTTACACCATGAGCATGTCCTAAGTAAAGACAATTTTGTTGCTTGTCAGACGTTCAAGGAGTAGAGAAAGGGAACGGAGCCGAGAGAGAAGACGATCCCGGAGCCGAGAGAGGAGGCGCTCGAGGAGCAGGAGCAGAGGGAGACGGTCTCGATCCTCCAGTCCAAGCAAGAACAGGAAAACAGAAAACAGGTATTCTTGTGTTCTTGGCTTTAGAAATGTGTAAAAGCTTACTGCAGGTCATTGTCTTTAAAATATATCTTGGCAAGGTTTTCAGATATAATTGGAAACAGCATATAATCAGGCTCTGCTGTAAAATGAGCGGGAAGTCTGTAAATGGGAACAACAGTCTGTGTACAGCATAAGTACAGATGGCACTCTAGAAATCATGACAAGCTGGAATCACAAAGGCTTTGGGAATAAGTGTATGTTTTGTATTAGAACAGTCCAAAGAAAAAAGCTTAATGTTATTAAATTAGCTAAAGGGAATTTTGAATTTATTGTCATAAGCTAGCACAAATTTGGTTTAGGTGCTTTCTTTTAAATTGGAAGCCAGTAAGGATAATAAAACCTGTGATCAATGGGTTTTGTATTAAATGCAGGTCTGCCTCTTCCATTTGCATTACATGAGTAGCTTTTCCCAGAGTGAAGGGCTTTTGTCTGTCAGACAGGACAGTGTGTTTAGGGGGATGCTCATATTTCCATGGCAAGATGCTAGATCACTTTACCTTTCTCTAGAAATCCCACAAACAGGAAATTTGTTCTCTCTCTTTTCTAAATGATAACTTTGAGGAGGTGTAAAATAAAGCGCAGAACAACTCGAGAGCAATTGTAAGAGGTCTGAAAATGAAGTCTGCAAAGAAATGAGAAAAGCATGTGAATTGGTGGATTGGGTTAGAGTCTACATTACTGGTAGTTAGAAGAAGTAATTCCATGACATGGAAAGATTGTGTGGGAAGCAGTGTGTTTTGTGAGGTGTTTGAAAACATAGCAGGGTGATTATAGTTCTATTTCTGTCCATATATGTGTATCCTCCCCCTGAGAAAAGCTGTAATATTCTAGGAAACCTTTGACCTTACCTTTCAGATCAAGATCTAAAGAAAAGACAGAAGGTGTGGAAGTTTCCAAAGAAAAGAAAAAAGACAAAGATGACAAAGAGGAAGAGAAGGATAAAGATGCTACCACAAATGCTGTGGCCACTGAGGTAGAGACTTCTAACATTTGTAAATTTAAAAGATAAGGAATTTAACCAGGAAGTTTGTGGATGTCCAGGCTCCTACAGCTTGCTCACTCAATAGTTACATTTGTTTAAAGAAGCATAGGCTAAAGCCAGTTGCCATTAATTTTCACTTTTTGGTTGGTTTTTGTCATAGAATTTTGATCAGAACAAACTAGAAGAAGAAATGAGAAAACGGAAAGAAAGAGTGGAGAAATGGAGGGAAGAACAGCGCAAGAAGGCAATGGAAAACATAGGAGAGCTAAAAAAAGAAATTGAAGAGATGAAACAGGGGAAGAAATGGAGTTTAGAAGATGATGATGGTACTTAACCGCTTCATATATAACAGAATATTTTTGTGCCCAGTAATATTTTTATCACAGTATCTTTAAAGCCTCTAATTACTCTTCAGAATGTGAGCCATAAGATAACAAAGCCTAAATGTGGTCATGGTGTCAAATGGTTTAAGATACATTTTTGATAAAGGAACTGGAGAGATTTGTGTGAGGAAAAATTATATAGTAATAGCACTGAGCTGTAACTTCTTGGGTGGACAGTAATTTGACACATGTAAGGACTTCTGTCTTCCCCTGTCTTTTATCCCCATCTTTTTCACTCTTATTAGATGATGAAGAGGAAACTGCAGAAGGAGAAAAAGAAGGCGATGAAGTTGAAGATGAGGAGTTAGATCCTTTAGATGCTTATATGGAAGAAGTAAAAGAAGAGGTCAAGAAGTTCAATATGAGAAGTGTGAAAGGTGGAGGTGGGAGTGAAAAGGTAAAATCACTTGTTAAAGATTACTTGCTTTTAAAAGACAAAGATAACTTTGTGTTTTAGTAGCAAAATGGCTTGGGAAGAAATGGGGGAAAGTGCAAAAAAGCGAGAAGTAATGTCTTGGTTTGGCATAAATGGTAAAAACACTAAATTTAAGAAAACAAATTTGGCGAATGTGAAACCACTGCATCTTTTATGCACTAAATGCATGTTTGCCATAACTTTCACTTCCTGGTGTTTTTATGAAACTGTTTATTAAGCATTATTCTGATAAAATTTCACTGAGGGAAGTGGGAAATAAAAATGCTTATCATAATGTATCCAGAAATACAAATATTCTGTATGTTTTTTACAGGATGGGTTTTGTTTAATACAATAGTGCATTATTTTTTTTGCATTTTTTATAGAAAACTGGACCAACTGTTACCAAGGTGGTAACTGTTGTGACAACCAAAAAGGCAGCTGCTGAGTCAGAAAAGAAGAAAGGGGAGCTCATGGAGAATGACCAAGATGCAATGGAGGTGATGGAAATGTTCTTTGTTTCTCTTGTGAACAGGCAAGGTGCCTGCTCTTGCGTGCTGCAGTTGTGTGCGGTGGTTGGCCTGCCGAGCTGGGAAGGGTGTGGGTCTTTTGCTGCTTGGGAGGCTGTGGAGGGACAGCCTTGTCTGAGTTACAGACTCAAAACCCTACAGGCCCTGGAGCTCAGCTGCTCCAGGTCATGCTCTGTGGCTGCAGTTCCAGCTTTAGTGGTGCTCCTTCAGAGCCGAGGCTGGACATCTCTCAGAGCTGTGACTGCAGTGCCACACCAGTCTGCGGGGATGGCTGCTTTCTCTTCATTTCCTCTTGCTGTTTCTTTTGTATAGCAGTGATGATTTCTAAATGACAGGGCTGGTAGTTGGCCTTGGTAAAGTCGTGAAAGTGACACAGAACATGGTGAGAGTTAAGGTTTGGGAGAAACAGGAAAGAATTGGGGGAAGGAACAATTGGGACTCTTGACCTTGAACGATTGAGAGCATGTCTTCAGTTTCATGTCTAATACAGTAAGATGTACCTGTTGCTTCTGAATAGTTTTGCTATAAATGAAAAAGCCAAACACCTTAATGATTCATTAATCCTAATATACACAAAAATTGTGATGTCTACAGTATTCCTCAGAAGAGGAGGAAGTTGATCTTCAGACTGCCCTGACTGGCTATCAGACCAAGCAGAGAAAGCTGCTGGAACCAGTGGATCATGGAAAGATAGAATATGAACCTTTCCGGAAAAACTTCTATGTTGAAGTACCAGAACTAGCTAAAATGACTCAAGAAGGTAAGAACAAATACAACCAGAGCACCTTGGGTACTACTGAAGAGAAGAATGGTGGATTTCAGTGTGCTAAGGAACAGCAAATGCTTTGGAATATAAAAAGCGTTTGGAGCAACTTGCTATAGAAAACTGTTAAATCAGCTGCATCCCTATTGTTGATAACTTACTATAATTATATTAGAGGTTTTGACTGGGAAATTAACCCGAGTTTCTTTCAATCTAACTCCTGTGTTTATGTGTGACAAACAAAAAGCTGTTTTTCTGGTAGTGATAAAATTAGTATTTCATGTTAAGGGACAAAGCAAGAATTTTCTGATCAGAGTAGCTGAGAATTGTCAAGTTTGACTCTGTTAAAAGGTAAACTCTATTTCAGAGGTAAATGTGTACAGGCTGGAGCTGGAGGGAATTACAGTCAAGGGAAAAGGCTGTCCCAAACCAATAAAAACCTGGGTGCAATGTGGTATTTCCATGAAGATTCTCACTGCCCTCAAAAAGTAAGCAAGCACTTTATGAACTGTATCATCCTTGATTTTGCTCGCTGTGTTCTATTCTATGTCCATGAGAAGGACCTTTTTACTTTGCTGCATGATGTCACATATCCATGTCTGCTAATGTTACATGTATAGTTACCACTCAGTGTTGAATTATTATTAACTATTCTCTGCCATTTGTATCATGCTTTTGCTGCTCATCTTGATCTGTATTTTTTGAATGGCACTGATATGTATATGTAAATGTGAATGTAAAAAAAATTCAGCAAAACTTCATGATTCACATCTGTCAAATTCTGTTTTGTTCTTAAAATATTTTTTTCCTTCTTTGAGACATGGCTATGAAAAGCCCACTCCAATTCAAACCCAGGCTATCCCAGCAATTATGAACGGACGAGATTTGATTGGCATTGCTAAAACAGGAAGTGGAAAAACGATTGCATTTCTGTTGCCTATGTTCAGACACATTATGGATCAGAGAGCATTGGAAGAAGGAGAAGGCCCCATAGGTAAGAAGATTTTATTTTCAAAGTTACTATTTCAATAAATATAACCTCAAGTATTTGCTTTAGAGGGGATTTCAGTTCTTGGCTTGGTTATAGGGAGAAGTGCCTACTAATGTCTGTTGATAAGTAGCTTTTTGTTTTAGTTAAAGATCACTGTGCTCTAAGGTGTTTTTGTGATCACTGTGCTATCTCATGTTGTTTCAGTACCACTCCCATGTCCAGGTATCTGGGCGACCTTACTCCTTCGATTTTTACACTTGCACCAGATTTTTACTCCTTCCTCACAATGTCTCAATTACCTTTTTCCTTGAAATTACATTCTTAAAAATAGGAAGTGAATTGCTGTAAACATCATTACAAAAGATTAATTTCTGTTGTGGAAATGACAACATCTCTTATATTGCAATGTATGGTGAGAATGTTTTGCTTTTCAGCTGTCATTATGACACCTACACGTGAGTTGGCTTTGCAGATTACCAAGGAGTGCAAGAAATTCTCAAAGACCCTTGGGCTTCGAGTTGTGTGTGTTTATGGAGGAACAGGAATCAGTGAACAGGTATGCAAAACACATGCCTGCCTTGTCAAAGAATGCTTGGGCTTTATTAGTCAGTCTTTCTTTTGTAGCAAAAGTAGTTGCTTTTTCTTTTCCATTTGTCCATTACTTTTGCAGTCTGCATTATAGATTTTCTCTGTGGGAATGGTAGTAATGCAAAAAGCTTTATATGTAACAGCCTTAAAAAATAATGATCCTGGAAAGTGTCAGATACAATCCTTAAAAATTTCAGACTGTTTCGCTTTATGTATGTACTGAGCATTAAACTAAAATTGAATTATTAGTGGGATATAATCGTTTGAAAGTTACTAAGAAACTGCATTTTTCTAAGAGTTCTCCTTAAGATAACAAAAGCCAGAAAATGGTAACATTGGTTTAATGCATTATCAACGACTGCTTCTTGAAGTAACTTAGAGATTAATTTCAAAGTTTTCCACGCCTCCATCCCACTCATTTATGGGGAGAACAGGAGTGGCCATCTGTGGTGGAACATGGTGTTTTTGCAATCACTTGTTCCTGACATAACACTGACATTTCTTACAGGCTCTTAACCGTATTGAAGTCATATCCTCATTAAAACTACTTCAGGTGGTGGTAACTCAGACCATCAGGGGTTACTCTTTTTGGAAGCAAAGTTTCCCAAAGACTTGAAGAAATTGCTAATTGGAGTCTTTATATAATTCACGTTAGTAGAACAGCTGTATTACAGTGTAGGTGGTTTTCTTTTTTGCAAGATGATACATGTTTAAAAAAACCTGAAAGAAATCACAAAGCAAAAACTAATAGATTGTTTACTGTGTTTTGAAATCAGATAGCTGAACTCAAAAGAGGTGCTGAAATTATTGTTTGCACACCTGGACGTATGATTGACATGTTAGCAGCTAACAATGGTGAGTAGAAGACCTTTTCCTTTGGAGTATTTTTTTACATTTGTTGTGTAATTCTAACAAATTCAAAAGATCATGTATTTTGATAAATGGTCTTATGGAATTCTCTTATATCTCTTCAGGCTGCACTGTAGAGCTATTGAGAATATATGGCACTAATAATAGGTTTAAGCATATATTGATTTGACTTTTTTGGGGAGGACAGGAAATACAACATTCTTGAGGAGTTTTTGAGAATGTTTATCATTGCTAAACTTGAAATGTGCTGGTCCAAGTTATTTAACTTGGAGTCATTTAGATAAAGGTTATGTAACAGTTGCTTATTTTGTCTGCCCCTTGATCTGTTATCCATGTTAGAGTAGCTCAGCAGTTCCCCGCTTTGCAAGAGCCTCTGACTCTGCCTTTCTCTGTTGGCTTAAAAACCAGTCAAAGAAGCCCTCCCTAAATACCTGCTCAGAAGTAAAAGAACTGACCTTATATCAGATATTCAGATTGATTAAACTGGGCCACTGCAGCTTTAAGAGGTTTTGTCCTAGTGTAACCATTGCATGCTTATTAGATAAAGTTTTATTATTAAATTATTCCACATCAAAACCTCTACTAAACTGTTGACATTATTTAACTTCTGTGAAAAAAGTACCTTCAAGACATATAGAACTGGGCTTCCAAGACTTATATCGTCAAAGGTAGGTACATTAATGCTGTTCCCAAGTAATTTTACAAAGTTATTATTTGGGGATGAAAGTGTTAAGATGAAATAGATATGTAGAAATAAGGAATCCTTGCTTTGTTCCTTAAGTATGAATTCCATATCTAAAAAAATGCAGCGCGTAATGTCCTAAATAATTTGAGGATTCAGCTACAATTTGCTGAAGCTGAGAGGACCAAATTTTTCTGTAGTTCGATAGGCACAAGTCTGAGTGATAGTTGTAGAAAATGTGACAAATCTGTTCCATTCAGAGAGCATTTGGCAGTGTCACTCCACAGCTGTGTGGAACTGAATGCCTTTATATTGTTTGAGAGTATGATTCCAAAATCTTTGAGTTAAATCCTTCTCATGAAAGGGAATCTCTTCACTGTTTGGGAAGGGTGCTAGTTATCCTGTCCATGATAATTTCAAACTGTTCACAGAAACACAACTTGCTTATTTTATTTCAACCTGTCCCAGAGTTTGGGGTGGTTCTTGATTTTAAATTCAGTACTGTTACTGGGTAGATTTTAATCTTTATATAGTCATTTTGAAAAGACTGCTTACTCTGTTTTATGCCTATTACTAGCAGTAATCTAGAACTAGTATGGTTATCCTCAAATAGTTATTCTTAGTTCCAAGGAAGCGTTACAGATTTTGTATGGAGGAATTTTCTGAGGCTGCAGCAGTTAGCACTGGGCTTTGCCTTCCACACATGCGCTGTAATCTCTAATATGTTCTTTTCTAGGTGCCGCTGTCAGATACTGGCTGATGTGGCTCCTTGCTTCAGCTCAGTCTTAGTTTTATGATGTGTTTTGGCGAGGGCAGTTTTCTGAATTTTACAGGTTCTTCTGGCCCTATGATGGTATGCAAGAGAAGAGTTTGACAAACTAAAAGGGCCTTGTGCATACTTACACATTTCCCAGAATGTATGTGTGATTAAAGTGCGAACATTAAAATTCACATTTAGTGAATTTTTTAAAAAATTAATTAATGTCTTTGTTAGACGATAGTGAGACGATATAACATTTTAAAAAATATATTCCTAAGGTAAACTAGATTTCCATTTGATTTTGTTTCCCATGTGTTTTTTCCTCTCCTTTCACAGGTCGGGTGACAAACCTCCGTAGAGTCACGTACGTTGTACTTGATGAAGCTGACAGAATGTTTGACATGGGCTTTGAGCCTCAGGTAATTCATGACATGAGGAGTGGTGCCAAAAGATGCTGTTTTTCACACCAAGGATTTTGCAATGCTGCATTATTACTACACTGCCAGTGGGTGTTCAAAAGGATGTGCTGCATAGGGACAGCAGTTTCAGCTGACTGATATTTCCATTACTCTCATATCTATTATCACACTATTATCACATTATCCTCACATCTTGTGGATGGTATCCCTGCCCATGGCAAGGGGTTGGAACTGGATGATCTTTAAGGTCCCTGCCAACTCAAATAATTCTGTGATTCTGTGTTTTGCTTTCAGTAAATTCTTACATAGCTTAATTTTTTCTCTAATACACAGGGTGTTTTACAGACTCATTTTGAGTACTTGTGGCAATGTTGTATCCCTGTGTAATTTCTTGATACAGCTGTAGTCTGTTCATAGAGTCTTTCATGTCTCTTTGCAAGGGATAAGAACAAGATTTTGGAAATGCTGCTGACTAATTACTTGCTGAGAGCTTTGGACATCCAGGGCTCTTTCAGTTGTCGTGGGCTATACTGTTCTCCAAAACTAGGAAAATTCCTTTTATTTGTCTCTTGAGCTGTAGGGTTTCTGCTGCATTTCCTAGGATTTTTGCTGAGCTGCTGCTGCTGCCAGATTGCATATTGCCATGCAGCTTCCTTCTGAAGCCAGCAAGTTTTGCCTGTCTTCCAATGCCAGCAGCTTGGTGCCGAGAGGAAATCTGTAAAGAATGTTTTGTGGTCTCTGAGGTGCAGCTACCACCTGACTTCAGAGATGACAGCTTTGTCTGAGTGTGGAATTGAGTTACAGCACTGGGATGTTAACGGGGAGTGTTCTCTCACCACAGGTTATGCGCATTGTAGACAACGTCCGGCCTGACCGTCAGACTGTCATGTTCTCTGCTACTTTTCCCAGAGCTATGGAGGCCCTGGCTCGCAGGATCCTCAGTAAACCCATTGAGGTGCAGGTTGGAGGCAGAAGTGTTGTCTGTTCTGATGTGGAGCAGCACGTGGTGAGTATGATACATCTGCCACACTTATCTTCTCATTTGCTTGCAGAAGACTGTTCCCGGCAACGTTGAATATAAACCAATATACCCACAGAGCTTTTTTTTGTAAAAGTTTAGTGACCTTATTAATAATGAACTTAGAATAAATCTACACTCTAATCTGCAAATGAGAGTGGTTTTTAAAGTTGGTTTGTAGCACTAAGCTGAACAGGTGTTTTAGCATTAGCTGTGGGAACAGCCTGAAAAAGTAATCTCCTGTTCATGATTTTTACTTTTATACGTTCTGGATTTGTTTAATAACTCAAGATACAAATTATGCTCTTTCTACTTGGCTTTTGTATGTCTTTTTCCAGATTGTCATAGAAGAGGAGAACAAGTTTCTGAAGTTACTGGAGCTACTGGGACATTATCAGGAGAAAGGATCCGTTATCATATTTGTAGATAAGCAAGAACACGCTGATGGGTTGTTGAAAGATTTAATGAGGGCTTCTTATCCTTGCTTGTCTCTTCATGGAGGTAATCTGCAAATTTAAGGATTTATATTAACTACTCCCAACTAGGATGTTGGTATCCAGTAGTTAAAAATCACTTAGTTCCTGTATAGTACCAGATATTACTTTTTCGTAAGCAGGTCTTGCTTTGTAATTGGGGAGGATAATTGTCTCTTAATCTGAAATAGACAGGATAGTTTTGTGTAATTACTCTTCATTGTTCTCGGTGAGATGTCATCAGATGCCAGATCGTGTGTCTGTGCAAGAGGACTGAGAGTTAACACCTCTCAGGGAATATTGCAAACTCCTTGTTATTGTAGAGTAGTGAGTGCCATTGGGGAGGATCACATGATATTTTTATTTGAGATTCCACAGTAACAGCAGTTGTCGCTTTACTTCTCTTTTATCAAGTAGTAACAGAATGGAAGTAGAAAGAGGAGAAAAATCTCTACCATGCTGTCCACCCCAGTGTATTTTAAAACTTACAGTATTTTTAGAGCATTTTATATAAAACCAGTACGTGCAAAATCAGTGTTCAAGAGGAATGCAGCAATGGAAGAGGGAAAAATGTTCTTGTTCTTCTGAGATTTCGGTTGCCTTTAAAGAACAGACAAAGCCTCCAGATGAGGTCTCAGCTGAAGTACAAAATAGAAAATAAAATAAAAAACGTTTTGAGGGTCTTGGTATGGTGAAAATATCTTCTGATAGTTGAAAAAGTAAGTTATTCTAATTAATAGAGGTTATTTTGGCTAATGTATTTCGCCTTCAAAAATGTGAAGGTATTGAAGCTTTATTTGCTGGTAGTTTCGGTTGTTTGAAGCTGTGGGGTGTTTTGACCTGTGTACAAATTCTCGTGACTTAAAGCAGAGCTTTATAATCAACCGATTTGTCTTACAGGTATCGATCAGTATGACAGGGACAGCATCATTAATGACTTCAAGAACGGAACCTGCAAACTTCTGGTGGCCACGTCGGTAGCAGCGAGGGGCTTGGATGTGAAGCAGCTGATGCTGGTGGTCAATTACAGCTGTCCCAACCATTATGAGGACTATGTGCACCGAGCAGGGCGCACTGGGCGAGCTGGCAATAAAGTATGTACACAATAAACTATGGCTGGTTTGGTTAGTACTGGCACTTTGCCCTCTTTATTGTTTGATGAAGTTGTTCCTAGGGATAGCTACAGAGGGAGTAGTTTGTGTTGGCTGTTGTTGGGAAAGTATGTTCTAAATCTTAGGAGTCTGAAATTTGGAACTTACATGTTCTTCTGATGTCTAAGTGTTCTTTTAAATTCCATTTGTGGCTGAAAGTTTGGGTGTTTTTCACTGTTGGAAATGTGCCCTACTAAATTGGTAAGATTTTAATTTTTCAAACTTTTAATCCTGACAACACTGGTTAGAAGGAGAGATTTCAGTGTTCACTATCTTTGGATAATTACCTCTGTATCAGCTTCCTGGGAAATCACATTATTCATTCTACACTTCCACTGAAAAAGAGTTATTGCATGACTGTTGTGGTTACTTTCATTGACCAGAAATCAGCATCTGTGCAAGGGTGCTTCAATAAATTTAGAGATAGTGTCTTTAGAGCTTTTTCCTAATTGTCTCTTAAATGAATTTTTACCAGGGGTATGCATATACATTCATTACTGAGGATCAGGCACGTTATGCTGGCGATATCATTAAGGCTTTGGAATTGTCTGGGAATCCAATTCCTCCTGATTTGGAGAAGCTCTGGGCTGACTTCAAAGACCAACAGAAGGCTGTAAGTAATTCTTTCTTCTGCAGGGGGCTTGGTCCAGGTTTAATGCCTGTGTATGCACGTGTGTCCCGTTGTCCAGTGTACACACATGGGTCCCCTCGCTGCGGACGCGTGTGCTTGGCTAAGTGTGGCAGTGACCTCAAGATTGGGATCTTGAATTTCATTTAAAGAACTGTTCTTGAGAATTTCAATACTGTCACCTGGTATGTAATAAATACCTATGGTATAAAGGGCTTTTAACAAAATTTACATACAAGATAATGAAGCCCTTTTACACAATTTGTATGATAATTTCTAGAGCTCTCCACCAGAGAGGATCTCTCGCCATCAGAGGATCTCACTCATGCTGAGAAGAGTGACTTTGGAGTTTTTCTGATATAAAAAAATGGAGGTTTTTTTTACTGCATTTGAAAAGCATTTAAAATGTATACTTACAGAAAATCCCAATAGGCTACTGTCTTAGCTGAATTAACAGGGGTTTTTTTAATTACATTTAATTGTGAAATGCAGCTTTTATAATTGAAGCGCTTTATGAATGTGCTAAGATTTGCTTTTTATAGAACTGCAAAATTATTTGTATAATCTTACAATCATTTTATGACTCTCAGAACTAGGATTTGAAACTCCCAAGTATGATAATACACGTTTTTGTTTTCAGGAGGGAAAGTTGATTAAGAAAAGTAGTGGATTCTCTGGCAAAGGTTTTAAATTTGATGAAACAGAACAGGCTTTGGCCAATGAAAGAAAGAAGCTACAAAAAGCGGCTCTTGGCTTGCAGGATTCAGATGATGAAGATACAGCTGTTGATGTAAGCACTTGGGAATAGGATTTAAGTTGCTTATGGATTTTCTCAGTACATTTGATTTTCTTCCCCAGTAGGTTGCATAATACGTTGCAGAGTGCATGGGTTTCTGTAACTCTTGTGACCTTTGTTACTGACTGCATGTATTCTTCAAATAGAGTGACACAGCTATGAAGATCAAGATCTAGGAAGATGTTCAGTGTCTCTTTTTGACTTACTGGTATTTTACACTTAATGTGTGTAGTTACGGAAATGTCACATAAATCATTTGGGATATTAATCTTGCATAAATGAAATAGAACAATGGTCCTTAATTGCAAATATATTTTTATTTGAAGTATTTTAAAGATACAATAGCATTTTCTATTTCTAAATCTTACTAGATTCCTTTCTCAATGTTGGATAGATTCCTTATTGTGACCTTGCAAGTAAAAAATGTGTTCAGACATTTTCCTGATTAGATCATCCTTTTGTTGAGCTGTAGTTTTGGGCAGGCTGCTAGCAATTTTATAAGATTAATTTCTTTAAGAACATGTAAACTAAAACCCCTTAGTGTTTCTTTCTTTATGATGACAAGATTATGTAGTGGTAAATGCAGTGATCATATAATTGTTACTTTCTTTAGATTGATGAACAAATTGAGAGCATGTTCAATTCAAAGAAAAGAGTAAAAGACATGGCAGCACCAGGAACATCAAATGCTCCTACACCATCAGCTGGGAATGCAGAAAAATTGGAAATTGCTAAAAGATTGGCTTTGAGAATTAATGCCCAGAAGAACCTTGGAGCAGAGGCACAAGTCATGGTTCCCTTCCACTTCAAGGTCAGGCTTTTTACAGACCAATTTTATTCTTTTTTAATAAAGGTTGTTCAGTTCTTTGTTCTGTGGCTGCCATTTGATTTGGTGTTTCTGCACCAGTAACAGACTGCATTGTTTATCTCATTTAGGCTGGGCTAACTCACTTACATAGGATTTATATATAGTATTTGTATTTGAGCTGATATGTTTATAGAACCTATTACAGAACCATAAATGCTTTGTCTGTCCTGGCAGAGTTAATTCGTTACTGATAACATTACACAATTAGTTTTGTCAGCTTTGGCAGAGTTGCAGAACATCTTTCTCTGCTGAAGCATGAGATGTACATGTGATGTACAATGTGTTTACATTGAGCTTAATTGTTCTGGAATATCCAAAGATATTTGAAGCTGAAAATACAAAAGACCACTAAGATCTTTTCTTTGCAGGTGTGAAGGGAGTTGTTGAGAGGAAGGAAGGAAGAGCAGAAGTCTGGAGAATGTATTTGTTATGTAGACAATTACCTTACATAGAGAGTTTTAATGAAACCTGTATTGGTTTATATAGGACTTTTTTTGGCTACCTTGTTCTCAGTATGGACCTGTGCTTTACAGGATGTGATGCAGCAGGCTACAAATGCTATCCTGAGAGGAGGCACAATTCAAGCTCCTACTGTGTCTGCCAAGACCATTGCAGAGCAGCTGGCTGAAAAAATCAATGCCAAGCTCAATTATGTACCCATAGAGAAGCAGGAAGAAGAGAAACAGGATGGAGGACAGAATGAATCCTTCAAGAGATATGAAGAAGAATTGGAGATCAATGACTTCCCACAGGCAAGTAACCATTTTGCTATAATCAAGCTTAAATTACCGTTATTTAACAAAACCTCTCTTCATACTTAGACCAATAAAATAGTACGTCTCTGTTTCTGATCATACCTAATTGAAATTACTACATGAACTGTGATTACTTCTCAGGTTATATAAATGCAGTGCTTTGGGCTTGAATTCCAGAGAGTATCAGAAAAAGTATTCATTATCAGACAAAAATCTCTTCATCCTCTACCCATTCTCTAATACCCAAATCTCTGACACTGGTAGTTTTTGGAAAGGCTTTTCTGCCATGACTGATACATCTCTTTTCCCTTTTTTTAGTACCTGAGTATTTCTGCCATTCAGAATATTGCTGCTCTGATCTACCTCATCTGTTACTTTGAGGATTTATATTTCACAATATCAAGTACAAATTCCCTGTATTTATCTTTGAGGTTCTGCACATGCTGGCAGAAGTAATGGTTTCCTATTTTGTGTGATGCCTTTCTCCTTGTTGATCGTCTCATACCCTTCGCCTTGCAGACTGCCAGATGGAAAGTTACCTCCAAAGAAGCGCTGCAGAGAATCAGTGAATATTCTGAAGCTGCCATTACAATCAGGGGAACTTACTTCCCTCCGGGCAAAGAACCCAAGGAAGGAGAACGAAAGATTTATTTGGCTATAGAAAGTATGTATTCTTTTTATAAATGTTTCTCTGAAAGCTATGAGTCTAGTTTTGTAATTAGACATGGAATTTTTGTAGTCAGTGTTTGGACACTTGAGTTACAGACTCACTGCAGTTACTTTGCAATTACTGAAAATCACTTGTTAATCTTCACACACTCATCAAATGATCCATGGGGATCACAGAGAGGCTTCTCCTCACCTGCCACAGAACAACAGCTAACATATGAAATCAGTTTAGAGGAGAGGAAAAGAACAGAGGAAAAAGAATTAGCACAAAGAAGTCTGTGCCCGAGTGAAATCAAGAAGAAAATTGAATTCTGTTCAGGCTGTTAAATGTATAAGAAATTGCATCAACTACTACAACAAAAACTTGGCAAATGTCATCATGATGGTTGAGTTTTTCTCAACAAACCTCTAATCCTACCTATTTCTGAAAAGTATCGTTTATGACTGGGGTATCTTCCTTAAAATAGAACACAAGCAAGCTTTGGCATTCTGTGCAATAGAATGTTCTTCACCAAATAACAGAGGATAATCAGCAATTTTTACTGTGCATCTGAAAATAGACAGCAGGGTTTATTCTGTGGGCTTCATATACAGAAAGTGTTTAGGATTATAATACCTATTTTTATCTACAGGTGCCAATGAACTGGCTGTACAGAAAGCAAAGGCAGAAATCACACGACTTATAAAAGAGGAGCTCATCAGATTGGTGAGTGCAATATCCGGAATGCCTTAATATATGCAAGTATGAGATTGACTTGTGCAAATGTTGATGCTCTGGCATAAGGTTTTATTAATATCAGGGCCTGGACCTATAGATCTGTTGAACAGCCTAAAATCCATGGCACTGGTTAATCAGCCAGAACACGGCTGCTGTCAGCCAGCAGATGGAGATGACACATTGACAGAGCTTTTTGAATGAGCTTCCTTAGAGAGTTGGGTCCCAATAAATTTCCCAATTTCAACACCATCAGGCAGGGAGAGGAGAATTATCCCCCTCATTTTGATATTTTATATGTGTTGAGATATCTGGTTTGCTGCAACTTTACAACATACCCAGCTAATTACCTAGTGGGGTTTTATTGCAATTCATTTATCCATCTTCACCTTTAACTGTGATTATCCTCTTCTTTATTTGCAGCAAAATTCTTACCAACCAACCAACAAAGGAAGATACAAAGTTCTATGAGCACTTGGAATTATCTGTCTGCTAGCAGCTGGTGCGTGAAACTTTGTGGCTTTTGTCGTTTTTGCTGTTTACACTGCTTATTGTAAATTAAGAAATTTTTTTATTTCATCTTGCGGACATTTTTTTAACAGAAAATTGATACTTGCTGAAGCATCTTAATTCCCTCCACTAAAGTTATCAGTCTTAAAGCAGACCAGTTTTGGTGGAACATGATTTAATTTAAAAGTCCAGTTTATATACTTTTCATCATAAAGAATATGAAACATTTTTATTGTTTTTGACAGCATACTGTTAAGTAAATGAAAGTGTTGGGATTTGTGTTGGAAATTGTTAGAACGTACCTGCTTCATATTGTTGAAATGATTCACACATCACTTTATACTGGAAAAATTATAAAACTCCAAAATAAAGGCGGGATTTTTCTCCTGATCCATAGCATCTCTCTGGCTGGTTCCACACATATTCATTCCCTGTACAAATGTCCCCCTAAGGTCAGAGAGTCTTGCATCGATCAGAGTAGAGAATTTTATCCAAAAATACTCAAGGTCTCATTTCAAGATTTTATCCTCATGTCCCGATTTTTCTTTATCATCCCAGTAACATAACTCTCTGGGGTTGTTGTAAAGTGAAATGTTTTGTAGTATGACAATAGTTTTCCTCGTTTATTCTAAACATCAGAATTTTAGGATTTGAATTTTTTTTCCTCATTTGGTGACATAAGAATGAAAGTCTGTTTTAGTTTAAAAAGGAATTCACAGAAAAAAAAGAGAAACCTCTTTTGTAATGAAATACAACTTTGTCACTCTTTTATAGTGTTCTTATATATACATTTAATGTGATTATTCCCCCAGGATTGTCATCTTTATTACTGTTGGGCCATGACTTTAAGTAAAAATATATAGTGATATTTATGAAAGAATTACACAAATACTATCACTGCAGTCAGTAAACTACTGGGACAGGCAAGACTGATGTTTTTGAGGTCTTACCCCATAACCAGTCGGATTCATGATGGACTCAAGCATTTACCTTGTCTGCTTGTCTGGAGCCGAGGCAGTAGCAATTTGAATTGTCTCGTTCTAGCAGCTGCAAGACTTTCAAGATGATGACTTTCAAAAGGACTTTCATAGAAGGCTTTCCTTACCGGACACATTGAGAAGAAATGTGTCATTTTAAAACACCTGTGTATATACTGCTTTTACCCTGGTGGAGACAAATCATGCAATCTGCATCATGGCTGTATAAATTCACAACTTTTCTTTCCAAACTTCAGGTATTTTAAGTGACTCTTTGTGTTTGCATTCAACTTTGTGTTACCCTGTCAGTGTACCTTATTTGCAGTACAGGGAAGAAGCAAAGGAATGACAATACCAGCTTAAGAGTCTACTTTTTGGGTAAGAACACTCCTAATGTAGTACTTGCCAGTATTAATACATGGACTCGAGCAGAGAGAAGCAGTGCACACAGTAACACTTCCCAAAAGTTAAAACAGAAATCCTAAACTAAAGCTCTGTGATTACGTTTAAATACATTGGTTTTCCTTCCCTTAAGAACTGGGGTTTGATGTCTTTCCTAGAAATTCTTTGTTGAATTGTCTAACTTTTGGACAGTGTCCCTTCCCAGAAGAGTGACACATTTTGTATATTTAATGAAGAGCACTGCGGAGTTTGGACAGCCTGACATGTCTTTAAAAATCTTGGTTCAAAATGTTCATACGTTGATATATCCTAAAAAACGCATGATGGAGATACTTTTATTGGATTTCAGAGATGCAAAAATGTATAATCTTTAACTTCCTGGGGGTTTTAAATGCAATGTCAATATTCTTATGTTTTTTTAATTACAGCAAAAATAAAAGCAATTTCAGTGTATATTTTTTCAGAAACTGTCTTTCTGAATAGCTCCTGTTTTCTGCATTTGCACTGCTTCTGTGTTTTTTCCTATGACAGTTAACCTTGTGCTGTTTGGAGAAGGGTGATGTGAACAGCAGTTTGTACTTTAGATTTTGTGCTGGAAATGCAATGCAACACAGCCCCCACTCAGTTAAGAAAGTCACAGTGAAGGTGACTTCCTGCTCCCAGCCCAGCTCCTTCATTCTCCGAGCAAGTGACCCACCCAAGATTCAAACAGCAATAACCGCCCCCACCATGAAGGATTAATGCCCTAGCCAGGAAAACAGGAGAGACTAAATCCAGTATTTTGTGTGGGGGAAAAAAACCACAGCAAGATAAAAAATGTGTGCTTTCAGAATGTTATACTCGTGAGCTATATGGTACACGGTGCCACCTTTTGTTTCAAATAGGCAGCTCAAGGCCTGTTTTGCATGCTGACTTTATGCTAGAAACATAAACCCAGACAATGAGTATAGATCACAGCCAGAATGTTCTGTAGCTGTTCCTTGTGCTGGCTGCTTGAGATTTTACTTGTACAATTAAAGCGCTGCAAATTAGTTAATGTGCACTTAGCTGCTAATTAAATAAAATATTCAGAGGTTCAAAGTACCATCTGTAGGGGCTTTTCCTACTCAAGTCTTCCAAGCGGAAGAAAAAAAATTTCGTTAAGCAAAGCTTTCCTGAAATTCTGCAGTTGTGGCAGCTGAATATAAAACAAACACCAAAGGCTGGATTTCGGATCTTCCTAAAATAAGAAAAAGAATGCTGGAATTTCACGGAGTGAGAGAATACTCCGGTGTTTCAGTCCTTCAGGCATGTTTACAGTTGTAAGAAATGTTGGTTACTTCAGCCAGAGTAGTGGCAGGGTTACAGACAGGTACCTGTGGCTGTGAGGATGGAGCCTGTGGAGCTGGCCTGGATTCGTTTTTAACTTTGTGCCATGGTCGATGGGCTGCTGCTGAACACCTCATTCACAGGGGCCCGGCTTTGCCTCCGTTTGCCGGTGAGGTGGTTCTCGGGGTGGCAGGGAGGTACTGAGGGTCAGCGCCAGGCCCTGTGTGCGTGCTCCGGCCTCCTCACGTGATGCTCCAGGAATGCACTTTCCTTTGATTATTTTCCTTGACCCAGATCTCTTCCAAATATGGTCTCAGCTTAAACAAGTTTGTGTTCTTAGAGCTTGGGCGTTTGCAGAATAAATTCTGGCTTCCAGCTAGCTGTGGCTGGCTGTATGGGTTAGTGGAGGCAGAGAGCAACCTAAAAATGCAAAAATAAAAGGGGCACAGCTGGACTCAAATTTGTCCCAGAATGTACATTTTGTACAATGTTTATACAATGCTAGGCAGGAAGATTTGTTTTCATAGTTCTAGCTACAGTGGAAACAATTGTTTTTAAATAAATGACCATTAGTTTGAGTGATTGCCACCCAAACATTGCTTCTCTGAGACTTTTCATCTGAAACAGATTTAAATATTTTTCTTTAGTTAAACTGAGAGATACAACAGTGTTAAGCTGGCCAGCATAAGCAGAGGTAAATTAATTAACATCTCAGATCTAAATTGTTCTAGTGAGCTAAGAAATTATTAATAACCTACTGCAGAATGAGCATATGATTAAGTTATTTTATATTTTGGCCTTTCTAAGTATGAAGTTCATCATCGCAAACGTTTCTCAAAATAATAAATATCCCATGGCACTCTTCTGAAATGAATGGCCAAGGAAGGAAAATGTTACACTCAGAGTTAAGATCAAGGATTTTTGTTAAAACCTAAATTTCCTCTGCTTGTGCATGTTAGCAAGGAAGTGAATTTGTAGAAATTACCAGCTCAGATAATTCACAATTAAATAGACAGGAGGTCGTGGCAGTTCCTATACCGAATTCTCCCTGTTTGCTCAGCATGCTCTGGAGCCCAGGACTGGCAAGAAGCTCCTGTATTGGGAGAAGGAGGAACTTGTGCTTTGAGGCCCTTCCTATCCTTGAAAATGTGGATTCTTCGGTGAGATCTCCAGTGAGAGAGGAGGAGAATGGCACTTTGTGGTTTGCATGTGGGAAGGGTCAACGTTTCATTGCATCAGTTACCTTACAGACAATTCATGTAATCATTTGGTCCTGCTAATGAGTTAGTCCTTTAGAGGGAGAAAACGAGGAAGCAGATTCACAACCGGAGGAACGGAGGAACGCCTGTGCTTCAGGCCCTGGGAGCTGTGACAAAAGAAGACAGTGGCAGAGCAGTTTATCAGTGTTGGGTCCCTGTGGTTAGCACAGTTTCACACTAGGTGACTGGGCCCTGCTGCTACCATATGATAATTTGAGCTGGTTCAGCTGCTGTGGGTTTGCCAGGAGTTTGGTGCAGGCAGTGACACCAACCTGGCCATGACAGAGCCATGGCCAGTTCCAGGTCAGACATTTAGATCTTGCTCTGCTCTGCCAGCCACAGCCTCGACAGCAGCTGGGTTCCAGCTTCACAGCTCAGGATGGAGCCTTTCACTGCCTCACACTGCACTGCCACTCCTCTAGGGTCCGATGGCTTCTGTGTTCTGCTGAGACCACAATTTCTGCAGAAATCAGGAGGCTGAGCCCAGCCTGAATTCATCACCTTCCAGATTAAAATCTTGAAAATAACAGGACACTGAAAAGGTATTGAATTGAACCATTTTTCATCAGCATTTCCAACAGGTGTTTGAACAGCAGAAAGATGAGCTTTGTAAATAAACTGCATCATTTGCTAAATTAAGCTAAATAAATGCTGCTTTTCCCTGCTGCTTTCTTATATTACAAGTGAGGATTCCTGCATGCATTAGGAAGAAATGGCAAGAATATGAATCATCATCTTGGCAGGATGTTTCACAGCCGTTTTTGGCCTCAAGAGCTCCAAGTATTGTAGAAATGGAATATTTTAGTGTTGGAGTACAGCAGTCTGCTCCTCAAACAACAGCAGAAGAGGAAAATATTTTTAAAAGCAGAATTAACCATTTGTGAAAGCTGCAGGTTCTTGCTTCCTTGTCTTTTTTGCGTTTATTTTCTAAAACCTCATCTGAATAGTACACTGTATTTTTCAGGCTCTTTGTGTGTCAGCCATTTAAGGACCAATATGGTCATTCAGACCCTGGAGCAAGGGTGCTAATGAAGGGCAAGAATCTTAGAGTCATTAACAAATGTGGATTAAAAAATGTTGGTCACAGCCCTCCACCAAGTGGGCAAAAGGTTGGATGGTGAAATGTGCTTAAAATTAATGTTCTGTGGGATGTTTTTGGAAACAGGTGAAGTTGCAATTCCTACAGTTGCTGTTCCTGCTTCCAGGTATGAAGTTGTGTTTATAAGGAAGTGCTACTGCAGTACTGAACTCTTCAGAACGCAGATGGGTGAGACAAAGCAGAACATTTAATAACCGGCAGTCCCACACTGGTGCTGTAAGACTCCGATGGGCGGGTGGTGTCCGTGCCCGGACCCAACCCCGCGTGAGCTACGCTGGACATGGCAGCTGTTACCAGCGCCGTCAGCAGGGAGAGAGAAGGAACGTGATACATCGTGCTAACAGCCCTGAAGCTGGACTGTTCCGTAATGGATTGCAGCGTGTGGTGGAGTGGAGGTGATGGAGTCACCGCCCCTGGGGGCGTTGGAGTAAAGACTGGACGTGGCACCCAGTGCCGTGGTCTGTTCTGACGAGGGGATGTTGATCGTGGGTTGGGCTCGGTGACCCCGGAGGTCTTTCCCGACCTGCGCCAGCCTGTGGCTCTGTGTACTTTTGACACAGAATACACCACACTCCTCCATCCGAACGGCAGCGATGGAAGCACCAGCAGTACTCGCCCGCTTCCAGCGACGTGCGCGGTCGCTCGCAGCGCCTCATGCCCTGGGGCCGCGCGTGTGCCCCCCCGGCCCCGCCNACGCGAGGCCGCTCCCGGCGCGGTGCCTCCGTCTGCGGCCGAGCCGGAGGGAGCTGTGCCGCCCCTTTGTCCCCTCAGCCGGCCCTTGGCCGCTCCAGGTGCGGCCGGGCCCTCCTGCTGTCCAGCCTGCGGCCGGGAATTGTTCCTTCCCGCAGCATCCGCAGCTCCGTGCGTGGGGCTGGTGTGTGTGCAGGGCTGTTTATTAGAGCGTATTCGCGTGGGGCATCTGGCTGTGTGCGGACAGCCCACGGATGTATTTCCCGACACACCTAAGTAGCGGATGCCTTCGCTCACCTGCACGTCGGGGTACCTGAGAGCCTCCCTGTGTCCCTTCTGTGCCTCTTTGCCTTCTGACATGACGCGTGTCAGTGCTGCGTATTCCCGTGGACAGTTACGGATAGTTTTGTGCATAGTTCTTCTGAGGTAATTAATTAGTGAATAGTTGCACCTTAAATTTGTGTCGAGTTCTCCTTGGATTAACAGTTATTTTGATCCATGTGGTTTTTATTTGTGCAAAACGAAAGAGTAGGAGGGGCACTCTGTTAAAATACTTCTTAGATTATGGTTTAATTCTATTTCAGTCTTCAGATACCACAGTTTCTCTTAGAATTTTGTGTGTGTGTCTGTACCTGTATCCCTCGTATTTTAGATGCAGCCTTAAAATAAAAAAGGTCCAGCATGTTTTTCCATTGGCCATTGTTGAACAGATTCAACAAGTGGACTTTGTCTTTCTGCTGTCTCACACAAGGACGCTGCCGTGGCTGGGTTTGGGTGTGTGGACAGGTATCCAGAGCCTTCTGCACGGTCCTGTCACAGAGAAACACTGAAAATGCACATCAGGAAGGAGATGCTTGATCCATCTCTTAATCTTGAAAGTCCTTTTGTGGCAGCAGGCTAGGGAAAGGAGAGGGTAGGTGAGAACACCCACTGAGATGAATGAGCACCTCTTACCTCTGGAGCTATTGTTGGAGACTGCAGCCCTGGGGAGAAGAGCGGGTGGGCGAGAACACCCACGGAGATGAGTAAGTATCTCCAGCTCCTCGAAGCCCTTGTTCCAGGCTATGGCAAGGACTGCTCCTTTTTTGTGGGGGACTAGCCCCTTGAGGTGAATGGACAATTCACAAACTCTAATAATCCTTTCTTTATAAAGATCCACTTCTACCTGATCCATCATTCATATGCATATTTGGTTTGCCTTGAAGTTTGGTAATTGCAGAACCACAGAATAATGAGGGTGCAATTTCAGGGTACTCTCCTAAGCCAGTCTGTCAGGCCTGATGGCTGCTCAATTCTGTGCTGCTCCATCCACAGCTCTGGGGTTTTTCTTCAACCTCCATTTCGTTGCTGTGTTTGGGACTTGTCATGCCTGTGATCCCGATCTTTGAAGTCCAGTAAGACCCCCTTTTGAGATGTTGTTATTTTTTTTTTAAGTAACGTTACCAGGGTGTGGGGTCAGTGGCAGCCAGTGGGTAATGTGGCTTAGGCAGACCTGGGAGTGTCTTTGTGCTAATGGAAATATGGGTTTCTGTTACTTTCTTGCCCCCATGCCTACATCCTGTTGCTTTCTTGTTGGATTAGTTTTCACCTGGATCAGATCTGTGGTGTTGATTTGTCCTACTCTTGCACAATAGTTACTGTTGGCAGAAGGAGTGGGAATGTGGGAGAAGAGGAAAAGGCAAGATTGTCCCGTTCAGAAAAAGGGTGGATTCAGAGTGGTTTCTGTTGATTATGAAACCAAACTGTCAGTTGTGTCAGTGTGACTGAAGGTGCACAGGTAATTAAATCATTGATGGCATCTTCCTTAATTTTTGTGAAGCTGTCTTAAGCCTCTCAAGGTGTCCTTTTTGTCATCATCATCATCTATGATCTGAATTTTGGGCTGGGGAGAAGTCAGCTGACGTCCTTGTTGATGTTAACATCTAGTGAAACTCTGCCCTTGGATATGGCTTATTTGGTTTTTAGGGTTAGAAAGTGTAACAGTTACTTGTTTGCCAGGTTTTGCAATCAAATAATGAGTGAACCCGAAAAGTTCCGTTTACTTGACACTTAGCCTAGTGGTGCTTGCCAACATCAACTCTTTGTGAGAGCAGTTGAGCTTTGTCTGTAATACAAAGCTGGTGCTGAGGCTTTGGAGGGCTTTGTTTCTCCTAGGGTGTCTGAGTCAAAAGACTTGAACTCCCGGGGGCACAGAGACCGAACCCTGGCTGCAGCTCTGGTGAGGAGCAGGAGGCACAGCTGCTGGTGAGGGAAGGCTCCCACTCCGCCTGGCACCTCTGGGGAAGGGGAATTTGAAGGGGGTGGGTGTTTCAGCTCCAAATAACTCTTCTCTTAACTTCTGTCATATAAGAAAGTGACTCTGGGTCACCAGGGCAAAGACCATACTTGTAAGTTGTATTGCTTGGGGAACTCCTAATTTCTAAGAAAAATTGAGAAAGAAGCTGTTTCCAAAATTATGTTGTCTCTTGATTTGCAGTCTTACGTTGTCATGTAGTAACTCTAGCAGTTCACTGCTGTAAAGAAATTATTTCTTGTATTTTGGCAGTTTTTGATGTATTTTACCTGGTATCATACAGTGAGAAAAATCATATTGTGCACCAGCTGTGGAAAGGGCTTCATAAGCCCAGAGTGGAAAAGCTGGTTATCGAGCTTCACAAGTAGATAAGATTTCAATTGTAGGTTCAGGTGTTACACTGTATGTTGTGCCCCTGATAGAATTTCATACTTAGTATTTTTAAAATATTTACATATATGTGAATACTCCAGGTAAGGCACATCTTTGTGAAAGCAAGCAGTTAAAGGGTTTTAAAAACTGGGTAAGGCCCTACTTTAGCAAGAGTTAATGCGTAGAGAAGGAGCTGACAATAAAAGGGACATGTGAAAAACATTTAAATTGATAGAATTAATTCTTCTCAGTGAGTGATGAAAGGATTTCTCACACATGCTGTCCTAAGAGAGAAGAACAGAACTGACACCATATTTCTGTTGTGGTCTTGAAAGGGAAAATATTCCCCTTCTGCTGCTGTTGCTGCTGCCCCCCTGTGCAAAGCCAAGGAGCCCTGTGACTCTCCCCAGAGCCGTGGAACTCAGCACAGAGGGTCCTTTATGAGGGATCCTGAACAGAGCCAGGCCTGTGCTCCGCTCCCGGCAGTCACTGCCAGCTGTGACCTTCCCAGAACTGGGCACAAATGATGCTTGTGGGCTGCTTGTGTTGTTAAGTAGCGAGTCACATACTTTGTATGTGTTGGATGGTGATGAAATGTGCTGCTACAGCCTCCCACAGCCCCACTGATACTGTGGAAACTATTGCAAGCTCAGCGGTGAAAAACCTCAGAAAAACGAGTGGGTGTTGGATACTAACCCTCATTAAAAGCAGAATTGTCCCTGTTGGTGTTAGGAGTTTACCCTTCTTGGTATTCATCATTTGAAAAGCTGAATATCGATGGACTTGGAGTTTTGTGTAGTTCTGCTGTGATTCGGGTGTGTTTTAGCAGAAGTCAGAGGCACTTGCTGATTCAGGTCTGTCCTGGTGCTCACCAGGCCACAGAAGGCAGGCTGGGGTGGGTGAGAGCAGAGCAGTTGCCTCCTGCTTGTGCTGGGACTGATTATTCTGCTCAGTGCAGATAATGGGTTTCAGGTCCAGTGTTCAGTATAAAATAACTACTGCAAGTGCCTGTTTTGGGGGGCTTGTGAACTTCTCTGGTTATCAAAGGTTTTGTCTTGTCTACAGTGGCAGCTAAATCATGCCCATGAAGAGGGAAAGGTCTGATGTTTGAAAGCCAAAGATGGCATCACATCACAGTCCAAGAGGATGTTTTTATATTTGAGTAGCTTTGATAGTACAATTTTGTGTAGTGAATAGGTTGTGAATGGGAATTTCCTGCAGGAGGAAAGCCTGGAGAGAGAGATGGACCATAACAATACCAGGAGCCTTCGCAGCTGTGAGCTAGAGCTGGATGTTAAACTGTATTTTAGGGGTACGAGGAGAGCTCATGACCATGTCCAGACATCCACCTGTAGCAAAGCTTTGTGGTCCCAGCTGGACTGTCCTGCTTCTTTCTAGCAGTGGTGGAACTTCCTGTGCTTTGTTGCGTGAGAAGCTGCCTCTCTTTTCCCAAAGCCAGCTTATCCAGTGCCTCCTCCCTTCCCCAGCATTTGTGTAGATATAAATTACCAGGCACTAAAAGATCCTTATAGAAAATCGTCCACAGTCACTTTCCAGCAAATCTTCTTGAAATAGAACTAAATTTCCTCCTTGCAGTGCCTCATCTTAACTGTTTGTTGATACAGAGATATTCAATCAGTCAGTTCAATCAGTTTAAAAACAGATTTAAGTAAACTGTCTCAAATATTTTTACATGTCTATTTACAGGTTTAAAACAAGCAAGTTCTATCTTGTTGGAAACTTTTTGGAGGGTTTTATTCAAGAGTGATTGCACACAAAGTTGTATGTGTTTAGTTATACAGTTTAGCTAGAGTATAATTTTTAAATTGGCATAGCATTGCATTTTCTACCAATTCTCTTTTATACTGTGTATCTCCCTGCCAAGAAACCTGCTTCCAACTCTACAGATAGACTCCCTGCATTCTTTTATTCCCTACTGTAATGTGAATGAAGGAAAATTATGTTGGAGAGTCCATGTTAGGGTAATTAAACTTGATTACAGATTTCCTTTTAAAAACTTTTCAAAAAAAGCCTTAAATCAAAGAAAATAGAAGAGGAACCTTGGGTACTACTTGAAATTTGCACGGTTTGATGAAAAATGCTGCAGACAGGGGGGGAAAAGCATTAAAAAAATCTCATTGGCAGTCTTCCACTGAGATTGGGGGTTTCGTTAAGCTTCCTCTAGAAAGAAATTTAAACAGTTACTGATTTGTAGTGTCTTTCTTCGTTCATCCATCCCAGTGGTGCTGGTTGTTGCCAGATGGAAGGTAAAGTACCATCAGCCAGGGCTTGTGGCTGGAGTCAGTGTTTGTTGGTGGTGCAGCAGACACAAAGCACATGCAGATGGTGATGAAGCTCCAGCACTTGTCAGCTACAGCAGAATATATTCACTCTCTAGGAGTACTTAGGATGGTTCTCCCCCAGAAAAATCCCCCTAAGTGTAATGAGGAGAAGAAGCAGAGAATAAGAATGTAACACGGGAGTGAGTGTGAGCCTGGTTGGTCTCATGAGAAATACCATGGACCCCTGCTTTTATTCAGTGCCTTCTCCCAGCTCTGGCGTGTTCCTGGGATACTGGGCAGCTCAACTGATCCTTCTTTGTGGCAGTTGAGCTTTTAGCAGTTTTTTTGGGGCCAAAGCCAGTGTTCCTGTGTTTAAAAGAGTACTGAGACAAGAATGCTGCTCACCACTCCAAGTGTCTCTAGTGGATCAACAAACAGCTGAACGGCCTTTCAGAGCTGCTGGGCTTTACTCTCTCCACAGCTAAAGGAGATTATAGAACCCTCATGTTTGCAATTACATATCATGAAAAATCTCAGGTATTTTTTGTGCTATTGCAGACACTTTTCTAGTGGGGTTAAAGAAAGGTAACATTTTTTTTGACTGCTAATGGTAGAAAGCCTTAAGCTTCCGTCTTTATTGCTGCACAGAAAAGTCTGTCTGGTCTTTTGACCTGAGCTTATTTCCTTTGTCCTTTGCTAAGTGCAGGCTTGCAAACTATTCTTAGTTGTTTTGTTTGGACGTTAACAGCTGCAATAACAGTGGTTTCACTTTTGTTTTACTGTACCCCATGCAATGCACCAGGATTGTAGCACTTGGATTATCTCTGCTAGAACATCTAATATTTAAACTATATTACTATTGTAATTTCACTGTTTGACATTACCCATATTCATATATTTGCACAAGAGTAATGCACATTGTAATGTGCCTTTGACAAGCCAGGGTAGATTGAGTGTTCCAACAGGGAATGTATCTTTTGTAATCAGGAGAAAAGAGCACGGGGATTTACTCCAGGGTAAATAGAGTGTGCTGTGTGCTTTCTCTCTGGCTGGCAGGAAGCATTCATAACTGCCAAATAAATTCAGTAATCAATGGTAGAGTTTAAATTGTGTTGCTGTAGGTGATATTCCAGAGCTATTGTAGGGAAAAGATAATAAATCTTCCAGACCTTATCTACTTGTGAAATTTTACCATGGGAAGACATTTTTGGTGTCTTAAGTGTGGCTGTAAGACATAGAAGTACTCTGAAGGGGCAGATATTTATTGGCTTAGTTTTGTCTTCAGCGTGGTTAAATACTACTATCTCACAGTGTGAGTATTTGCAGCTTATTTAAGTTGTAGAACCAGTATAGTTGAATGGAAGATGTAATTGCATTATTTCCCAGAGCTGTTGGCAATGCCAACGATACCAGGATGTCTCAGTGCTTAGCATTGCTAGCAGTTTGTACGTGCTCTGCTAACTGGGGCAGCAGTGGCATTTCTGCAATCCAGCAACTTGTACTTCGTTACAAATTCATTGCATCCCTCTGCTTTCCCGACTGTGGCACCATTGTGTTGCCAAATGCCTTATGTGTTACTTTCTTTGACATTAATTGTGACATGAAATAAGAAAACTGATTAGCACTTTACTCTTTTACTGCAGTTAAGCAAACAAAAAAATCTTTGGGATCCTACATCTACTACACCAAGAGAGTTAGAACATATCTTTCTTCGGCTTACAGCTGAGTCATACGTTAATCTTTGAGCTAGAACAACTAAAATTTAGATGAGATTTGGTTAGAAAGGTTTTGGAATCATGGATGAGCAAATATTGTAGGTCTTGGTTGCTGAAATGCTGTTGTTCACTTTTTTAACTTCTTCCCTAATTATACCTATGTGAATAATACATGGTTTAAACGGTCCTTTTAAACTATGTGTAAAGGTTACCGTGCAGAACCTCAAGTGAAGGCTTAATAAAACTAATTTTAAAAGTAATTTGCTGACATCAATACTGTTTACTAAAAATAGGCCAAGTAGTTTGGACTAATTTTATGAAACAGAGGTAGCTCTTGAAAGATTCTCTTGTGTGGAAGGCTGCAGTATTATGACATACTGATACATATTTCTCTCTCCTGTTTTTGGTAGAAAATGATGCACCCTGTTGCCAGCAGTAATCCAGCTTTCTGCGGGACCGGCAAGAGCTCCTGCCTGAACGAAGACAATGTGAGGGCTGCGGATCAGTTTGACCTCTACGCCGCGCAGCAGAGCAAGTACAGCCACGCAGTCGGCCACAAGCCCATTGCCTGCCAGAGACAAGATGCCTTGAACGACTCCCACTTGCAGACCACGAGTGGCAGGAGCATAGAGACAAAAGATGAACTAAAGAAAAAGAAAAACCTCAACCGCTCCGGGAAGCGTGGAAGGCCGTCAGGGACCACGAAATCAGCAGGGTACCGAACCAGCACGGGTCGACCCCTGGGGACCACCAAAGCAGCTGGATTTAAGACAAGTCCAGGCAGACCCTTGGGTACAACTAAAGCAGCAGGATACAAAGTCAGCCCAGGCAGACCTCCAGGTAGCATTAAAGCTCTATCACGGCTTGCAAATCTAAACTATACTTGTGGCAGTGCAGCTTTTCCTTACCCTATGGTGCATAACAGAGGAGTCCATGCTGCTGGGGAAACCAGCAGCAAAATCAAACAGCCTAATGAATGAAGGGAGGGAATGAGTAACTCCTTACTAATCTGCTTTATGCTGATTTTGGGCATGTTTCTTGAGTTTTCTTGTAATGTTTGCTTAAGTCTGAGCTTCTAGATTTTATTCCAATAATGCCATAACCTAAGGGTGCAATTAGTAACTTTTACAGAATGTTGAGAAAGTTTTGGTTTAAAGAGGCTTCTGTTGGTTTTAAATCGTAACTTATAAGGAAGTCTGAAATGATACATTATGCCTTGGTGTCGATACTTAAGTAATGTCCATGTCCCTAGTTTTAAGTTCAATTTCTCATAAATCTCGATGTGGGGCTATGCATTAAATAATTGAAATAAGGAGGACAGAAATTAGCTGGCTGATGGTTCATGATGTGGCCTGTGCCACAATAAGCATTTTAGCCAGTTAAGTTCTTACTTGGTAAGAAAATCTGATAAAATGGCAAGCCACATTTTCCACTTCTTCAGGATCTTGTACGGACCTCAGATAGACTTAAAATAGACTTAAAAACTTAAACAAAAAGAAAAACCCCAGCCTTTTTTTCTAAAGTGATTTCCAGTGGCTTTTATTTCTGGAGTTGTAGCATTAAGTGAATTTCAGCTAATACTCCAAAAATATTTTGGAAGATATGAAAGAAACCTGAGCATTTGTACCATGCATTACAGCTTCACAGCGCCTTACAAAGACAAGTAACTTTGCCTTTAGATGAGAGCTGTTCTTTTAGTTACTGTTACAGGATTCTGCTGGGGAATTTTGAAATGCCTCATAGTGCATATACCAAACCACAAATAATTCTTTGAAATTTGAAGTATTTTATAAGAAATTAAGTACTGTTCATTCTAGTTAGGCACTTGATTAATATTAAACAGTATGTTCTTAAATCTGTAAATAGCTATTTACGCTGGCTTTTGCCTTTCAAATCTGTGCTTAGATGGCGACAGTTTGATAGCTTTTAAAGTAATAACTTATAATGTTTACAAATTAAACTTTTTAAAATAGACACTATTGCCAAATTTTTAGACTCAGTTTTGCCAGATATTCCTGGAAATAGTTATTTCATTGTTAGACATTTATACTATATTTAAGTTATGGAAGCTTATATATCTACCAAAGGACACCATTTTCATGATTTATAAAAAGCAAACTGTATAGCTGATGCAAACAGGATGCAGTTTACTGCACTGCTAGATCCCAGATATAGAGTAATTCATCTATGCATGCAAGCTGGAAAAAAATGTTGTTGGTTAACTATAAATACCTTTCTTGATTCAAACTAAAACCTCCTCTCCTCCCAAAAGAAATGTTCCATTTTTCAAGTGGGTGGGTGTAATTTTTTTTAAGTATGGGAGAATGTGTGAGTGTGAGTGTGTAAAATACTTTCATCCAGACTTAAAAAGAAAAAAAAAAGTTCTCAGCATTGCATATTGTTTG
The DNA here is from genome assembly GCA_013397315.1 of Donacobius atricapilla. Classification (NCBI taxonomy): domain Eukaryota; kingdom Metazoa; phylum Chordata; class Aves; order Passeriformes; family Mimidae; genus Donacobius; species Donacobius atricapilla. Next base: position 1,684,227 of record WBMY01013876.1, read on the forward strand.
TTCTAAGTTAATTTTACTGAAACGAAAACTTTTTTTTTTTTTTTAAGCTGGAAGATAGTTTACATTTAAGTAATTTCACATGTAAAATGACTTCATGATAAATTTGTAGCTTGAAATACCTGGGGAGGGAAAATATGTAGAGTTTGCAGATTTGGGGGAGAATAAAATTTGGGTTAATTGAGCCTGTACCGAGTGGGTAATGATGGTGGTCATTTTTGTTAACATAAATGCTATTCTGGCCTGCTGTCATTTTGACTAGACCTCTTGATTTCAGTGATGACAACTTAAGAAACAGATGTCATGTTTCATACCTTTTTTATCAGGAAAAAAGCAGCAAGCCTTCAGGTGTTCCAGTGATGCCTAACACATATTGAGCTGGACTTTTGCTGTACTTTACAATAGGTGTGTTGAATTGTTTTGGGGGAACTGTGTATGCACTGGCAACTAAGACAATGAACCTCAACTTATACTGGATGGCTCCTTAGTCGATAGATGAACTGATGGCAGCTAAATTGCTACTAAGGAATAGTTTCTCCATGCTGAAGCTCTGAAATCCAGTTGTATGTTCTGTTCCTCAACAAGCTCGCAAGTCTGAAATTTAGCAGTCTCTCTCAGAAGATGTAACTTCTGACACATGCAAAATGCTAACGTGAGTTCATTCACCCTCAGGATCTGTGTTGTATTGGCTGTTTTTAATCAGATAATTTTTCAACAAAAGACTGCTTTAAGTTCTTTCCTGAACTCAGCTGGGCAAGCAGTCCTCTTCAGCTGAATGTATAACTGCAGGAGTGTCCCACCTGGCTGGCAAGGAACGTGTTGCATGTCACCACTGTACCTTGGAGGATCTCCACTCCTACCTCCTCCTGTTGATCCTGTTTGCTCCTGTCCGCTCCTCACTTGTGCATCCATCCACTAACGGTGCTGTGCTGTGTCAGGAGATAATGCAGATGTATTGCTGTTCTGCTAGTATAATTTGTATTCAAGTATGCTGATGAAATAATGAAATCACCTAAGCAATTCCTGTTCATTACAGTGTTTATTAATTATATCAGATGAAATATAATCCCCGTAAAAACTAATTAATGTTGTCAGTTGTGAAGTGATGAGCATCAAATAGGAAAGTGTTCAGAGAGCCTGCAGTGTGCTGCTTGGCACTCTGGATTTAGGAAGGAGACCAGAAGTGCACTGCTGGTGTTTCCTAATTCTGCTTTATTTTATATCTGACTAGAGTTTACTGGTGCCATGCAGTGAGGGGAAAGAAAAAGAGGAGATTCAAAGTGACTAGAAACGGAATTTTCAAATACTTCTGTTCTTCCTATGTATACTCTGCAGAATACATTGTGCTTTTTTCAACACTTTTCTTTCCGTGAGAAACACTGAAACAGCATGTTAATGCCTAAACTTTATTAGCACCAATGGGAAAACTGGCATTTTCCCCCCATAGTATGAAAACATTACTTGTAAGGTAAATTGCTTATTTTATATTATATATCATAATTCAGCTATTCATAAGCTAGGATCACTGTTGTGTGTTAACACTGTTCAGAAGACCGACATGTCAAGTTTAGGTTTTAATAATTTCTTTTAATTATCAAGTTCCTAATGTCTTATTTATACATAAATGAAATGTATTAGCTTGCTATTATTCCTTAATGATGCTATAAAGTTCACTGTTTAAGATACATATAGTAACTACTATTCATTTTCTGATTAAATTTACTTAAACTTTAAAACCAAATAATTTTGCTACTATAAAGTCTTGCACTGGACAGATTCAAGATGCTAGCACCATATTTTGGCAGAAAAAAAATCAGATACCATCAGAAGCAGCTGACTTTGATATCAAAGATGGTATTTTTAAAATCAGCACTTAGCTTTGTCATTAAAGCAATGTTCTTTATATCTTGGATTTAGTTTAAAGTAATCAAATAAACTAGAGCCATTAAAGATCTCTCTGCTGAATGAATATATTTTCATTTTGTCGGAAGGATCTTAATGTTCAGTCAGGACAAAACCAAGCCTTGTCAGTGACGTATCTGTGAAGAGAATTACCTGGAACTACAGTATACTGAGTAATTCAGATGAGAATTTAACTCCCTCCCCCATTTTGAAGAGCTTTAAAAGGCAGAGCAATGTGAAGTCATTTGTGCAATGGTTTCATTAGCTGTGACTCTGCTGTTCTTTGTTATATGTAGTATAATATTTCATGCTACCCTTAGAGTTGACAGTTAAAACAGCTGATAACAATCATAAATACTTGCAACTGCAAACTTCATTTCTGATTACAAAAAGTTTATTCTTTTCTATTTTAATGCATATATTTTACCACCGCTAAGTATATTTATGACTTTAGTAGAGGCTAGACCTTTCTCCTTGTGACTTTTTTTCGAAATAGAAGAATCTGTATTCTGTACTCTGAAATTTGAACCACTTTCTGTTCCTTCAGTCTTTCATCATTTGCTTTTCCACAGGTTTACTTTGGGGGTAAGAGTAGTCTGTTAAATAACTAGTATCAGCACCCTGTCCTCTGCTGTAAAAAGCCTGATTAGATACTGTGTATGGTTTTATGTCCATGAACTTGAGCTACTCGTGTGCAATTATGTGTATGGGAATGGAGTAGTGTTCATGATCTGTATTTACATCATCATATGGATGTATATTTATTAATAAAGTTAATACTTTAAAACCTAACCGTTTTTCCCCGGTGGTTTTTTTTAATAACTTTTAAATTCTTGCTGAAGATGCCAGTTGACAGCATTACTTCCTTGTTACAGACACATCAGGCATATCTGCATTAAGGGAAAAAGACTCCATGAGTTACAAGGTGTCAGGAGATAGAGGAATGTTGCTTATTTTTTATGAATTGAAAAGAGTGTGACAGTAACTTAATTGTTCTTGTCCTTTCACTCGAATAGGAGCAAAGGGGAGGAAAGGAGCTATAACCCTGTATGGATAAACAGCCAACTCCTAACATTTTCCTCTGTTGCACATGGAAATCAATTTGAAAGTACTCATAAATAAGGTTTTCATGGAATGGTGGTCATAATTCATTATTCTGTGATGAATAAGATGTATTTATCCCTGTATTCCAGGAATATTCCAATTTATCTGTGTTGGCAAGATGTACTCTGCCACTCAAGACTTCCATTTTTTTCTCTTTACTGAAGTTTTTCAATAATTTTGGGGAAACAAAGGCAGTCCTACCCACCAGAAGCTGCAGTCCAGACTCCCAGGCCTGCATCCTGTGCTTGCTCTCCAGCACCCTTTGTTTTCTTTTCTGTGGACATTCAAAGGCCTTGAACGCATCTGGAGTTGTAACATTCCAAATGTCCATTGCCGTTATTTTGCAGACTTTGAATTTACCTGAAAAGGACATTTGATCTGTTGGTTGGTTGGTTTTTGGGGTTTTTTTTTTTTGGTTGGCCATTCTAATAGTTCAAAGTATTTGGCTTTCAAGATGACTGGATATGTTCAGAACGGAGTCTGCTACATACTTGTCTAAAAATCTCAGTTCCTGGACATGATTGCATGAGCAACATGCATTATTTTATTTGTTGTGAGGAAACCTTAAGTGTTAGATATATAATCATATATAACAATTCTGTCAGTCACAAACTGTATCAAACAAGAATACGGCCTTTTCAGGTGTGTTGGAAGTTCCTTGACTGCTTCCATGGCTGCTGTGTTCTCTGCCATGGAATGAATGGGAGGCTGGAAGGTGCAGGGGGTCTGTTCCTCAGAGCACAGCTGCCGTGTGAGGCCAGCTGTGGCTTCTGGTGACAGGACCACTTCAGGACTTACTCATGCTGGCAGACCAGCACTGCTGGGCTATCACCTACACAAGCTGCACATCTTCAGGGAGTCTTTAAAATGTCTTTTCCTAACCTCAGTTATGTGTATGGTGAGACACCAGGGCTTGTTTTGGGGCTGGACTGGCACTTCTGTGCTTCTGCACCTCCTTGGTGTGAGCTCTTTAGGCAGCACAAAGAGTACCATGGGAATTAGTCACATTGTACCTGTTAAACATGGAGCACTTACAGTCGCCTGAAAACATCCCTACCACTTTGATTTGTGTTATGGCAGGAAGGATATTATGTTAGGATTAAATTCACAGTAAGATACTGTTTTCAAGTTGAAAATGCTGTTTTGACTAAACTCAAACATAAGGACAAGGGGGAATGGGGCAGCTTGTTCTTTGCTAGTCTGCACCAGTTTGGATTCCTTTTGTGCTTTTGCTTTCAGGCTTGCTCTGTATCAGCTGATCTGATTAAATGTTTCCCCTCTATGTGCAAACCTCATGTTTTCTATTTTTAGACTATTCTGTCCTCATTATTAGTGCTTATGCACATTGGACTTCGAAAGAAAAAGCTTCAAGCAAGAAAATGTACGCTGTAAGGAATGACAGAGTTGGAGAAGTACACCTGAGTAAAAGCAAACCCAAAAATCCCATTTCTGTAATAAATTATTACCCCCATCTTCATTTATACACGCTCTTGATTTTTCCTGTCTTTTTCCAGTGTGCATGGTTCATGCTCCCCTCGGTCATAACTATCAGTTTTTGACAGATGCAGAGTTTGGGCAAAATCTCATTGTGCACTGCTGGCACTTAGCACTTGAAGTAACGTGTTCATTTTCAAAATGCCCCAAATAGTCTTGAGGCTTCACTATTAAACTGAAATATATTAACACCTAATTCTGCCACAGGAAAAATATAATTTCCTAAAAAGGAACGTGGAAGTATTTATCGTGCCTATCTGCTTGGGCACTTTGCTTGACAAGCTGCTGGACACGAACTCTTCTTTTTACTTTTAAAAGCACACCTTTACTTTGCCGCGTTTTGCCCTTAGCCCAGCCTGCTGTAAGTCAAGGCACAGTTTGTGTGCAAACCACTCCCAAACGGGGCCGTGCTTCCCTGACGGGGGTGGGAGAAGGCAAATCCTTCGCCGGGCAGCTGCGGCTGTGAGGGAGTGCGGGACTGCAGCACCGGCTTGTAAACCGGCTTTGGGATGAGTTACAGGGCGTTACGTGCCCTCAGTCACTGCTCGCTCACAGCAGCCTGCCGAGGCCAGGGGATGGCCTCGTTCCAGGAATTTCCAAGCAGAACGAATTTAAATCAACAGTGAAATGCCTGCAGCAGCATCAGCAGCGCGACACCCGGCCCGGCAGCGGCTCCGGTCACACCGGAGCTCAGCCCTGCAAGGCGGGGTCACGGAACCACAGGATGGTTTGGGTTGGAAGGGACCTTAAAGAACATCCAGTTCCAACCCCTTCCACTATCCCAGGCTGCTCCGAGCCCTGTACAACCTGGCCTTGGACACCTCCTTTCTTAAAATAATTTTAGTACTTTTCCCTAGTATCTGATCTGAACCATTCTCCCTTGTCCTGTCACAACATTCGCACGTAAATAGTCTTGTCCCACCCTTCCCGTAACCTCCCTTCGGGTCCTGGGAGGTGATAATGTCACCCGAAGCCTTGTCTTCTCCAGGCTGAGAAAACTGCGTTAAAGCCCCGCGCTGGGCACCTCAGCCGGGCAGGGCTCCGTCCCCGCAGCCCGCGGGCTCTTCCCGCGGAAATACGAGCGGCGGAACGGGAAGCGTCCCGGGATCCGGCGGAAGCGGCCGTTGTCCGGGGAGACGCGGCGGCGCGGCGGGCCGGGAGGAGGCTGAGGATGTGGCGGCCGCTGCTGGCGCTGGCCTGGCTCGGCGCCTCCCTTCCCGCAGGTGCGGCCGGGGGCTCTGGGTGCGCGCTGGCGGGGCGGGCAGGGCGCGGAGCTGACGCCTCTCTCCGTNCGTGCTGCCCGCGCCCGCCGAGGAGCACAACGGCACCGACGGCGCCAGGGCTCCCAAGGTGAACTGCGAGGAGAGGAACACGACGGGCATGGACCGCTTCACGCTGCACATCCTGAACGTGTCCCAGGTACGCGGGGGGCCCGCGCAGCGCCCGGCGGCGGTGGGAACGGGGCGGGCTGCTGGAAGGAGCCCCGTCAGCCTGTTGCTTTCAGCGCTTGACTTCGTGAATTTCCTTGTGTAACGTCCTCCGTTCTACCGAAGAAAATCTATGACTGGGCAAGGAGGCTTTTTGGGCCATTGTGAGCAGGATAAAATGGAGTTAGGGCTCGCTTCATGTGCCTGTGTGTGTTATCTCTGTGCCTGCAGGGTACTGCCAGCTTTCCTGCTCTGGGGACTGCTGTTTCTCTTGGGTCTCGTTAATGGCAGTTAGTGCCAGCTCATTTCTTGTAACGGTTATGTGAATGCATATTTTTAAGTAATAAACTTTTAAAACAACCTTTAAAAAAGGCTATATACAATTCTGCACCTGTTTTAAAAGGTGCGGCTGCTTGATCAGTGTTGCCAAGTATCTAATCCATTGCTGAATGCAGCATCCCTACACAGAATTTACCTCTGTTAAATATGTAATTGTCCATGTTTGTTGCTGTGCTTTCTCCAAGGACCTGATGGAGTTCCTGAACCCAAACAGCAGTGACTGTACATTGGTCCTGTTCTACACCCCGTGGTGCCGCTTTTCTGCCAGCTTGGCACCTCATTTTAACTCTTTGCCCCGAGCATTTCCAACTCTTCGCTTCCTGGCACTGGATGCATCCCAGCACAGCAGGTAACTCACACTCCCTATGCTCTAGCTGCAGTTTATTTCTGTTAGCTGTGAGTTTTAAAAACAGGAGTGACTTTTTTTTCTACATAAAGTGACAATTTTATTTAGTGAAACTGATGCTTTCAGTATTGTGACTGTCTCTATTTCTTCCTCCAGAAGATTAAATTTCCTTCATGCTTTGTTTTTTTCTTTATGTAGTTTATCAACTAGATTTGGAACTGTGGCTGTACCAAATATCCTCCTCTTCCAAGGTGCTAAACCTATGGCTAGATTTAATCATACAGACAGAACGCTGGAAACCCTGAAAGACTTCATCTTTAACCAGACAGGTGTGTAAATCAGCCCTGGTTTGTCAGTGGGAAGAGCAGGCTGGCTTTAAGGTCCAAATGGGGCTTTCCTGTCCCTGTTTGTGTTCTTTAAAATGAATGTCATAAAGACTCTGAAAAAACCTAGCAGAGGTTCACTTAATCAGTTGTTGCTGTGAGCTGGATTTCAGCCTGCACTGAGAGCAGAAACTCAGCTCCTTGGGCTGCTGTCACAGAGCAGGGGGAACAGTGGGGTTTAGCTAGAGAGGCTGCCAGAAGGATGGAGCACATCTTCCTGCCCAAAGATTTAATTGAGAATGAAATAAATTAAACTCTCTTTGCCACCCAGCTAGCTCTCTTCTAATCCACACTGAAGTGCTGTATGGATCTGCAATTCCAGAAATGAACAAAAATGAGATTCCTGAAAAAACATTGCAAATTAAATTTCCGCATGCTGAAAAACCCCCACAACTTATCCAAGACTGTGCTGTGGGAGGACAGAACAAACCTTCTCCTGTTGCACAAATACACATAAAAATCACTAAGTTGTTATATAAGTAAATCATATCCTGGGTATATGTTTATGTACAAGGGCCATCTCACCAAAATTTTAAGTCTACGTTTGTTTGAGCCTTAGCCGGAGAGCAGAACAAGAGACAGAACCAGCTTCTCTGTATTTAGCGGTTATGATGTTGACCAAGTGCTTTTTTTTTAGGGATAGAAGCTAAAAGCGACGTGGCTGTGACAGAGGAAGACTGGGAAGGGCCCCTGCCAAGCGTCCTGACGAAGGGCATAGACTGGCTGCTGCTGTTCTCTGTGCTCTTCCTGGCTGGCTTTGTCCTGTACGCCACCATTCGCACCGAGAGCATCCGGTGGCTCATCCCGGGACAAGAGCACGAACATCAGGAATAACCTCAGATGTCCAAACAAGGACAAAATTTTCCACTTATTGGTAAAGTGGGAATTTCTATGGACTAGAAGTACCTAAGAATGAACTGTTGCATTTGTTGGCTGTAATTTATAATAATGACTAAAAATTGGCTTTATTTATCAACTACTGAATCTGTAACGAGCATATTTGTGGCGATTACAGCGGTAAGTGAACAAGTATGAAAAAACATGAACTGAATTATTTATTAAGCTGCTCTGATTGACTTCTTGTTAATGGACTTTGATGTAATTATTGGTACAGTTCTAATTTGTAGAGCAGGGAAGATTTTTACAGTACATTGGTCTGTGTGTGGCACTGCAGGGAGAGGTGTTGGTACATTAGTTTGACTGTCCATAAAATGAACTATGAAGATGTTTTAAATTATTTTTCACTCCCATGGAGGTGACTGTTCCCACCTCTGGCACTGGGGTTCAGTGCTGGTTTTCTCATTTGGTTCGCTTTGAGTTTTGATTTAGTAGCAGTTCTTCATCAGATTTAGAGTCACTTCCCAAGCTCACTTCACTCTTTCTGTGTGTGTATACAACTTATTTACCACACTCCTGTTGGATGAAATTGTATTAATTTTCCTTTTTAAAAAAATAAATCAGGTTTTTAGTGTAACCTTTTAAGTTGCTTTCTTACAGACGCATGCAATTTCTGAACTACAGCTCACCTGCCTAAATTGGCAAGACCAGTCTTGATGTTTATTTAAATTTCTAGTACCATGTTTGCTAGTTCCACACTCTCCACTTGAAGCTGCATAGAGAATTTTTGGGCTTTTTAGTTAAGATTAGTATGGAGGGCTTTGGATAAGGTATGGACTGGTATGTTGTGTAGAGTTTGGATGATGTGATTGCAATAGCATTTATCATGGTGGAGGATTGCCAGAGTACCCTGATGGGGTTGGGGTGCTTTAGAGAGCAAATTAAACGAAGATAAAACAGTCTTAAGACTTAGTGTTTGACAGATAGCTCATATCCCTGCAACGTAATTCTTCACATATTTCTGTGCTGCCTCTATTTCTTCCTCTGGAAACCAGAGGTCATGTATATCTGTGTCCAAAAGGGAAACCCCACTGGTAAAACTTTGGTGTGACTGAAGACAAAGCTAGGATGGATGTTATTAATAAAGACTGTGAAAAATAAATTGGAGCATCCTTGCCTCTGCTGCCTGGTTCGTTTCAGAGGCCCAGGGCTGGACTGTCCCCGGTGCTTGTGTCCGCACCGTTAAAGAAACAGGGATGCGTTTGGAAACAATGGGGCTGTTTCAGTGCGGTCCCACGGGTGGGAATGACACCTGCCTGCTCACTGTGCGACAGAATCCGCCCGCGGCCACGGCTCGGCCGTTCTCCTCCCGGGTGGGTGTCACAGATCATGGAATCACCAGGGCTGGGAGACCTTTTGGACCGTGCAGTCCATCCCTCAGCCAGCACCGCCACTGTAACCCCCAAACCACATCACCCAGCGCCAGGGCCCGGCGCCTCTTAACCCCCTCCAGGGGCGGTGACTCCACCACCTCCCTGGGCAGCCGGTGCAATGCCCGGCCACCCCGACTGTGAAAAGGTTTTTCCTAACATCTGAATCCTCCAGTCTCAGCTTTAGGCCGGTTCCGGCCCTCTCACAGCAGGCACGGCAGAAGGGATCGCTCTCCCCCGACTCCAGCCTCCTTCCAGGGAGTCGCACAGAGCGCGGCGGTGCCCGAGCCTCCTCGTTCCGC
>WBMY01013876.1:1693842-1741113 GCA_013397315.1 Donacobius atricapilla
CCACATGGGCAGGCCGCGGGCCCGCGGGTTCGGATCCGGCCGCGGCCCTGTTCCCCGCGGCTGGGGGAACTGCGATTGCTCAGGCTGGTTGTCGCCGTTCAGTACCTGGAGAGGCATGGGGACAGCTGGAGAGGACTTTGGAGAAGGGCGTGGGAAGGATAAGGGGGAATGGCTTCACATTGATAGAAGGTTAGATGGAATATGGGGACGAATTTCTTCCCCGGGGGGGTGGTGAGGCCCTGGCAGTGGCTGCCCAGAGAAGCTGTGGCTGCCCCATCCCTGGAAGGGTTCCTCCGGGCTGGATGGGGCTTGGAGCAACCTGGGATAGTGGAACGTGCCCCTTCCCATAGCAGGGGATGGAGCAAGATGGGCTTTAAGATCCCTTCCAACCCAGATCATTCTGTATTCTTCCTGTGTCCCCCTGCCATCCCACCTCACGGCTGATTGTTTTATTTTACACAAAGCTAATAATGAACAGCACGTGCAGGGTTCAACCCTCGCCCCTGAGGCATGAGAGTTAGTTGTAATATTTTTTGTACGTAGTGACTGTTTTGCCTGAGCTTCCTCCGAACAAACGTTATCGATCACTCGGGCCCCGGGCCCTGCGTGTGGCTCAGGTGCCAGCGCCTCGGATGCTCGGTCAGCCTTGGCACCCGGTGCCCGCTCCTGCTTCTCCGCGGCTCTGGCCATGCCTGTGCCGAGCTGCTCAGGGCTCTGAGTGTGGAAACACAATTGCAATCTCCCACTTTATTTTTTCCCTTGCTGCTTTCTGCTGCATTTCTGAACATCATGTCATGGGGGCTGACTCAAGATGCAGCCTCCTCAATGCAAAAGGTGCTCCGTGTTCACCAGGGCCTGCATCAGTGGTCTCCATATTCCTGTTAAAAACTCTGTGATCGAATTTCAGGTCACAGCATTGCCTTGTCAGTGGCCACGCGTCAGGGAGGTGTCAGGAGGGCACTGCAGTGTCCCCAGAGCTGGCACAGGACATCTCTGTGCCAGCTGGAGGAGTGGACTTTGTGTTGTGTCCTGGTCACTGTCCTGGACTTTGCTATCTCAAAAAAACCCACCCACTGTGCATTTGTGCATTTGCAGACTAATTTCNCGCCCGCCCTCATGATTTTTTTGTGCATTTGCAGACTAATTTCATCTCGTGCCAGATAAAACAGTACATTTCAAGACAGCCTTTAGCTTTGGTGATTTTTGTATGTGCTTGAAAAAAAAAAAAAAAGAATGTAAGAAATTTATGCCTATGACTGCAGTTATAGCAATGAAAAATCTGAAACTTGAGTTCTTGCAAGCCCAACGTTGTGTTTGAAGTGTAAAGAGCCTAAATTAGTTCAGTTTGGTACCTGTAAAACCCATCTCTTGTTACATCTCTGTATCTTCCTAAACACAAACAGCAGCAGTATTGCTGTTAGATTGATTTACTCCATTTGGGGCTTTTTATCCTATGTTACTGGTGAAAATGTTGCTCCTTGGCCCTGTTCTATCTTAAGGCCTTGCTCAGGTCGCACTAATTGCGTTAATTCCTGCTCTGCTCAGACTCACAGCCCCATCTGGTGGCACCGGGGCTCCCGCTGGAGCACCGGCTGGCAAAGGTGAAAACTCCGGAGCTGCCGAGCTGGCGGCAGGTCCTCACTGGCCTCCCCGTCCGAGTGAACGTCTGGAGCAAGACTGCCTTTCTGGAGGATCTCACAAAGCTGGGCCAGCTGCTGAAATAAAGACTAAACCAATCTGAATGCAGCTGTTCTGGGGAGAAAGGTGCTTCCCACTAACACACTGCATTTATGATGAGAGTCTGAGACCCATCTCTCAGAATTTGTTGTCTGAGGAAGGGCTCATGCTCTTAGTCCCTGCTTTTAGAAAAGGTATCAAACCTCTTCCAAAGACCCCACAGAATGTTCCTCTGTGTCTGGCTCTGGCCTTCTGTGTGGGTCAGCCCATGATTCAGTTATTTAAGCAGAGTTAATCTGTCACGTCTGTGCTCCCAGTGGCATCAGGACTCCTGTCACTTCGAGTAAGCCATACTTAAACACTGGTGCCTTGCAGAATCTAGTGCTTTTACCAGTTGCTTCAAACTTTTTGTAATTGTGTCCATATTTCCATTTTTTTCTTTTAATTTAGTTACAAAGCTCTTTATTCCTTGTAGAACTCCAGTGTGTGCTATCTTTAAAGTCTGTTCCCACTTTCTTAAAATAGTAAAATACAAAGTAGGTAGAGTGCAATCTCTCTTTTGAAATAGGTATTTCCTGATGCCTTTTAGCCTTAGTACATTTAGCAAATAATGTGAATCATCCTTTACTTACCACACAGAATGGAACATTTGAAAATTAAATGTCATGTTACAGCATCTGGATATTTCAGATGACCGAGGGTACAGGTAAGCTGGTGTCCATCTTCATTCCTGGGAAAGACTCTGTTGCTTTTCACTAGTTTTATACAAAAAGCACATGGCTGAACTTTTCTGCCCAAACAGCAATGGCAGGGTTTGGCTGGTTTAGGTTAAACTGGTCTGTGAAATTTTAAACAGTAAGAAACTGCACAGGGAATTTTCCACAGCCTCACCTTTGGACAATACATAACCACAATTTCATTGTGTGGTTTTCTTATTGTTGTACAAAAGAGAACCTCAGCCTCACTTGTGCCATGCCTTTATTTTTTCCCCTCAATAGTCCTCCCAGTCTCACTGGTTGACAGCAGAGGAAAGGAACCAAGTTTTACTGGATCTCAAAGCTTCAGGCTGGTCTGAGCTGGGAGAAAGAGATGCCATCTACAAGGAGTTCAATTTCAAAAATTTTAATCAGGTAATGATTGTTATATGCCACTTTTAATATAAAGGAAATGTAATTGCTTTAATTTCCATACAGTCCTGATGGGAAAATATTTATATTCAGAAGTTTGGGAGTGTCCAAATCCTCTTGGATTTGCTCTGATGAATTGCTCTCAGATTCTGATCTCATAAGGTGGAGTAAATTAATTCCATTTTGTAGTTGATAAGTGGATTTGTTCTAATATTACAGTTTCTTGATTATAATATTCAGGTCAGGGTCAAGTTGGTATTGTGGAATCAGACAAAGCAGTATTTGATCCTGGTTTTTTGTTTGTTTGTTTGCTTGTTTTTTATTTATTTCTAACACTTGTAAGAAATGCTGGAAATACGTAACTGTTGGGCAGTGGGGATCATTTTTGTCAGGGAAATATGTGACAAAAACTGATAAATACAAGAAAGAACAGAAACTTTTGGTAAGCAAGTTGGGGAAAATGGGAACGTTTCACCTTCTGAACAGGAAAACAAATTTCCGGTATATCCTTGATTGAGTTGTAATAGCTGATCTTGCAGTGTCTTTGGCACACAGAGTGCACAGAGTGCTGGTTTTTATTTACCTCCCTGGGTTGTTTTTTGGAGACAGGATCCTAAGCCACATCTCACACTCACAAGAGCTTGTCTCAGACATCAATTATAAACTTGCTTTAGAAATACTGAATTTGTCTTGCGATCCCTGTTCAGCTACATTGCCTGAAAATTCCCTTCTAAGGAATCATGACATTGCTTAGAAAAAAGTCACGTTCCCAGAGCATGCATTTCCTTTCTGTTTTATTTCTGAGGGAGGGGTGAGGTCTTTCTTGGGAGGGAAAGAATTTCCAGGGGTTTGTTGGGATGATGGGTCTCACCAAGCTGGTTCTTTCCCTCACTACGGAGGGACATGGAAGCTCCAGTTTGGGGGTGCTCTGGGTCTGTTGCTGTGTGTAGGGACCAGGAGCTGTGCTGTGAGTGTTTATTTATATGGCCGTGCCTAAACCCAGAACAGGACGTTTTAGGAAACTACAGTGAACTGGATAAACAACAATTTGTAACACTGGCCTTTTTTTTCACTGTTTCAGTAGTTGTTGTAGTACGGAAACCCAGGCAGTGGAGAGAAGGTGGGTGAGGTGAGCTGGGAGAAAGCAAAAGAGAAAACAACTGCAGAAAAATCCAGCTCATTAGCAGGACAGTGCTGGTCCAGGGAGCATGTCCAGAGCCCTGAGGACGTTTTTACCTGAATGTTAATGCAGAGCAAATAGAACCAAATGAGTTCATTCAGAGGGCAGTGAAGGGGAGAAGCCCATGAGAGGGAGCTCACAGGTAGCCTTGGTGAGATGTGCAGGCAGCTGGGGGCTGGAGCAACCAGGAATGAGGCAGGATAGAAGGGACCCTTAGAAGAGCTGAGATTTTCTGACTTTGAATATTCATGAAATGGCATCTCTGCCTGGTTATGGTCAAAGTCTTTGTTGGTTCAGCATAACCAGAAATGAAGTTGCCCCCAAAGTTAATTAAAAAGCGGTTTTGCCCACTGAAAGTGAATAACTCAGTTTGATCAGATGTTTTTAGACAGTCCCTGTCTGCCAACAGACAGATGAGGGGACAAATCAGTGTTCTGCAGCAGCAGATATCTGGATAAGGCATTGCTTTGACAGAAATTTACGAAGTTGGTTTTTTTTTTTTACAGTATAGGTTTCTATTACAGCATGGATAGATATCCTTATGTCTTCCTGATCTGAAGGTGGATGGAGCACACTCCAATGTAGGAAGCCGAGTATATTTAAAGTAGCTTATTGATGAACTATATGTTTATACTTCTAGTACTTGTAGTCAAGGGAAGAGTACTGGAAAAAATTGCCACTCGAATTGTTTGGGAAATATTAGAACAGTGTCTTTCATTCTTAGCTGCTTTCATGGATGTAAGGCAGAAATGAGAGCAGAGGCTGGGAGTTGGCATCAAAATGGAATTTCTGCCCCCAGCTGGAAGAAAAAGCCGTGCAGGTGGGTGCTCTGGGCAGCTCTGGTTGGATCAAGTGTAGATGTGAATATCTAAAGGCAGAATTTCACCTGTTGATTTTCATGGATTTACTGCAGTGTCCCCCTTGCAGTTGCAGAGGGCAGAAATCATTCCTGTTCTCGTAGTCCAGGAGCAGGCTCAACATGCAGATCCCGAGGGCATTAGATCCTTAGCTGATGTTAGAGAGCAGGTATTTGCCTTTCGATAAGTTGAAGCTGAAAATAAATTTAAATTATGCATGTATGCTTAATTTTATTATGCACATATGCTTGTATTTTTAATGACTATTAGTAAATACTGTGTTTACTACAGCATTTGTTTACCTAGGAAACAAATACAAAAGTAGAGCTATACCTGCCTTGTACTTTGGGAGAATTTAGTCCTACAATGAAAAAATGGAACTTGCAGGTACAACTGCTTTCATTTAATGTAATAAATATTCTATTTACAGGATTCAAAGTGTTTAGTAAAAGTCAAAGGACTGAGAAATGTCATTTCCTCAGTGATCTTCTTGCTGCCATTTTACAGATGGCGTAAAATCAGGTGTGGAAAAAATCACCCCCAAAAATACAAAAAAGGAAAAAAAAAGTAGTCGAGCTGACATGGAAGGTATTTCAAATTTATGTTTTGCAGATGATATTGGTATGATTAATGTATTCCTTGCTTTTTATTTTTATTGCTTCTTGCAGATAATGTTCATGATGCATGGAAAATTCTGTGGCTTCAAAATCTATGCCAGGTTTACAAAGTCTGTGTATGTCAACAGATGTTAAGAATATAAACACAACTTTTATTATAAAGTTGTGCAAATGTGTAGACATGAGTTTGTTTTTTGTATTTTCAGCATGAGAATGAAATGAAACTTCTGTGAAACAAGAAGAGTTATTTAGATTCCTGAAGCTTTCAGGCTGAGATTAGCTCAGTTAAAAGCGATCAGCAGTGAGCTGCCTTTGTAAGGCTGACAAGCTAATGACACTTCTGGCTCAGGGAATTAGTTTGTAACCCAGAATTTGAAAGCACTGATGGTGTTTGTTAGTCTGAAGATACATTTTCATGGAAATGGAGTTTGGTGGTAGAATTCTCTGAAATAAGCTGGAAACCAGCCTGGGGTTTCTGCTGAAAGCCCTTCATTGGTTTTGTTGCTGTGGATGCCCACCAAGCACCAGTCCTGGGGGAGTGGATGGCATTGGCTGTATGTTCCCATTATGAAAGGCAGGCTCCTGGTGGGTTCGTGTTCTGCATCTTGTATATAATAAAATACACCAGTGGTGGGGGGGAAAATGCAATTCAGCTATAGAGGAGGGTGCTGTGTCCAGAGGAGCTGTGCTGATGGCACCAATGCCTCCATTCCTCCTTATGCCTTGCAATTGCCCCGAGCTGTTACCACTGTGGAGTGGCAGGTAGGCAGTGATGAGTTAGGACTGGGGTCCTCTACCTCCAGGACCCTCGATGGGGTGCACTTGCTCAAAGCCCCCGGGTTGAGTCACTTTTCCAAAGGCACGTGTGCTTGGCAGAAACCTCTGGCTGTGAGCGAGGTTCTGGAGAGGAGCTGGGCTTGGAACACTCCATGGCAAGTCCCAGTCCCTGCCGTGCATCTGGGTGCTCATGAGCCTCTACAAACCTCACAGCCACATCAGGGAGCTTCTCTGGGGCCTCTCTCCCAGGCTGCAGGGCAGAGAAGAGTGGCTGGTGAGGCTCTCAGGCCATGGTGTAACATCATGAAGGGGTGCTCTCATCCATTCACATCTTTGTGCTACTGAAACAAAATGGTTTTCTTCCAGTGGAGCAAGCCCTCTGCTTCCAGTCTGCTCAAACAGAATTGGGAATTGAGATAGAAAGTTAATTTATGCCTCCAGATCATGCTGGTAACTTCTCCCAGCATTTCAGGTCAGATCACCTTGGGAGCATGGGAGCAGTGATCTGGAAGAGGGGACAGGCCTGGTTTAAAAATTCATTTCAAGCCCACTCCTGGGCTGCGACAGGGTGTGAGTGCAGGATGCCAAGTGCTCAGTTTGGGTCCTGTATCCAGCTGCTCACTTTCCCTGAATTTGCAGGAACATCTTAGCTCTGAGACTTTCATGTCTCTTGTCAAACTTGGTTGGATTTGACCAGAGGGTTTAAGGGGCAACTGCCTGTGTGATTGCGTTTCCGTGGGTAATCACACCAAGGCAGCAAATGCAGTTAGGAAATTACAAAGGTGGGCAAGTTTGCTGATGGTCAGGTTCAGAATTTACAGCTGCTTTCTTTTATAGGGTAAGTTTTTAATTAAGTTTGTTTAAAAAAAAAAAAAAAAGATTGTGTAGGAAGTCTCCATAAGACCTCTAACGTCGTTTTCTAAAATGACAGGAAATCAAATGCTCTAAGAGTTTTAAAGCTATTTCAGATACATTTTTTGTCTTTTGGGGCAAGAGGGTGGAGGTGGAAGATGAGCCTGAGTAGAGGGGACAGTACGGAAGTGCTGTGCACTAAGAGTTGAGGCACGTGTGTCTCAGTGCAATTTATATCTTGGGGTTTGAGAACATATTTAAAGATGTGCAAAAAGTCTAGGAGTATTAAATAAGTTATTAGTCTCACTTTGCATTTCCTTTACAGACTTGCTATTTCTCTTGGTTGGAATCTGGGAGAAAAAAAAATCACACAGAGCATGTTACGGTACATGTCTTTTTTTCTCCCTCCTGGTGATGCCAATTTTTTTTTTCTTTGGGCTGTAGGGAGACATGCTCAGATTTGTCCCTTTAAATTGATAATCTTTGTTGTATGATCCCAGTTACTCATCCAAACGAGTTTGGTAGGATATGCAGTGCATACTCTTGATTTCATTCTATGGCAGTACTTGGTGCCAGTGCCTTAAATATAATCTGTGTCTGTCCTTCCTTTTTCTACTCCTGGCATGTTGCTTTGTTTTTTACATTCATCAAAGGTTGGAAAATTTGGTTTTATACATATAGGCAGTGTATTTTCTTGCCGCTTTATGTACTTAATCTTTTGACTGTTTGTCTGAAATACGCCCATGCCTTTTTATGTATTGAAAACATTATATCTTTTAACTTACAATCTGCAGAGTTTAAATGAATTTTATGGTAAATATTCAATTGTGGATCACATCTCCAGCTTTTTATATGCCACAGCGGTCTTGTGGGTTTTTTTCTTCTCCATTGTCTGATAGTGAGGTCATTTTCAGTCCTCTTGAGATATTTTATTCCCAGCCAGATGCAGGCCATATATTAAAAGTAGCACCTGTGGCTAATATCACAGCAGCTTACCATAAATTTACATGGTAACTAGGATTATATCTGTCAAGACTGTTAAAAAATGTCTAGTTTTAATTTGATTTCCAGTATTGAAGGGGCTCTCCAACATTTTGCTTCATAACTATATTTTAAAAGTTAAAGTCACTCCATTGTTAAGTTTTACAGCACTCCCAGTGCCCATTAAGTTGATTTGTTAAATGGGGGTCAGAATAAAGCAAGTTGGCTACAGGAGGATCGGAAACCAACCCATTTGTGACAAATTTAGTCCTCGCGTGTGAATCTTCTCGGAGCCCAGGGAGCGATTGGATTCAGGTGCAGCCTGTGTCAGTTGTGTTTAACCTCAGAGCCTGAGCAGCCTCAGCCCAACTGTCACTTCTGCTAATCGAAAGTTGGACCCATTTTCATACATTTGGGGGGAATTGCCATTTTTAATGTAGTATTGCTCTGCCAGCTCCTTCTGCTAGAGTTTTGCATTTGATTGCCTGTCGACTAAAAATAAATTATTTTTTTATCCAGCTAGGTAGGTGCTGGTTTTCATATAGGCTTTCTGAAACTGCTTCATTTTTCATTATCCTTTGAGTCCTCTCCCATATGCTGTGATTTGTGCACCTGCAAAGTTATGAAAGTATTTCTGTTGGTAGTTATGTTGTTCACTAACTTCCTAGCGTTTATGAATACAATAACCGATTTATAATAAATCAAAATTATTTATGAGTGGGTTTACAGAGTTGGGAATATCTTTGTATTGAAAATAATGAATTTCGGGCGTATTTGCCTGTTGACATTTTCTTTTATTAGAAACTGATAGTGAAGTTTCTGGGACTGGCAGAGGTTAACCTGCAGGCTGAAACACAGTCGATGAACTGCAACAAGCGTCTCAGAGCAAATCACAGTAAAAATATATGATTCCTGGATGGTCACACCTTCCTTGAGTTTTTTCGTGGGATTGACTGAGTCAATAAGAGTCTCGCCTCTGAGTCGGCGGGTCAGGGTGCAGCTGTGGGACCTGGACGTGCTCCACCTGCCCGCGCCGCTGCCGAGGGGATGAAGGTGCTGCAGGGTCTGGGGGAATGAAATGAGAGGTGCCAGGGAGATGGCTTGTTTGGAAGCTTGTGATTCTCCTTCCTTGGCCTTGGAGAAGGAGGAGATGACACTGGAGCTCTGGCCAGCATGTCCTGTGTCCAGTGATGCTTCCTGTTAATTGGCAGTCAGTGGTGAGAAGTTACGCAAAGCTTGGAGGTCTGTAGTGGTGGAAATGCGTGATCTGATTCTAAGAAGAAATGAAAACCTTGGAGCTGGGAGTTGGGAAATAAGGTATTTGTTTTCTTCTTACAGCCATCATGGCCTGCTGTGTACAAACCCATAGAATCCTAGAATGGTTTGGGTTGGAGGGGATCTCAAAGCTCATCACATTCTGAACCCCTGACATGGGCAGGGACACCTTCCACTATCCCAGGTTGCTCCAAGCCCCATCCAACCTGGCCTTGAACACTTGCAGGGATGGGGCAGCCACAGCTTCTCTGGGCAGTCTGTGCCAGGGCCTCAGCACCCTCACAGGGAGGGATTTCATTCCAGTATCCAGTCTAACCCTGCTCTCTGTCAGTTTGAAGCCATTCCCCTTGTTCTGTCACTCCTTGCCCTTGTAAGAAGTCCCTCCTCATCTCTCCTGTAGCTCCTTCAGGTGATGGTTCCTCGTTGTGCTGTTGAGTATCCTGTCTCCTCTTTGCTAGGGTCTGTGTGTGCAGATGCCACCACCCTTGTGTCTCACCTGCCTGTGACAAATGCTGTTACAGTACCCATGTCACCATTATAATTTCATGGTGGCACTGCCAGGGGTGTCAGGCCACCAGGGTTATTTAAAACGTCACAATATTAATCATATTTAAATAAAAATTATGATCTTTCAATTGAAGGCTCACGAATGGTCATATGTCCTTCATCTCCTTCATCATGCAAAATGTCCCATCCTGGTTGTGCTAGAGTTTGCATCAGTTTGGTTTTTTGGTTTTTGGGGTTTTTTGTTTTTGAGACTTAACTGTAATTTGGCATACTCATTTTCTTGATAACCTAAGTCATATTTCTCCCTAGAATAAACCATTTTTTTATTGTCTATAATTATTGGGGTGTGGTGTTTCTAATTGCTGAGTTTCCCCCCTCAGTAGACCTGTTGTATCTCCTTTTATGCACTCCACTGCTTAAAATCTGCCCAGTTGACCTTTGGGCTGCTCTCCAGTTGACTCCAATACAAATGCTTTTCTTAACAGATGGATTTATTATCACTCAAGTAAAAATTATTACAGCATTTGTCTTACGCTTGTTGCATGCATTGATCTGAAAACGCAAAAGAAATTAGTTGTCAAAATGCCTATTGGATCTCACATGCTGTCTTGTAGATTTGTAGCAAAAGAAACGTTTCTCTTTCTTTTTCAGCTGCACAGATTGATTGTTTCAATTAAACAGAACAAATAATGTTCTATCAGCCATATGGACAGTGCTCAAAGAGATAAATGGGAGCAAATCAATCTAATTTTAGCTACAGTTTGGGCACTTTCCATGATAAAACACCTTTGGAACATTAATGGAAAAATCAGTGGGTTTGAATTCAGTTGAATAGCTTCATTTGGGAAAATGCAAGTATTACTGCCTCTTTTGAAGAAGATGGTCACTCAGATGAATGTTTTTATCTTTTCAGTTAAGGAAAACTGGTTTCTTGAAACTCCTTTATGCAATAAAATTTATTTTTATGGGGGCACTGGAATGATGCTGGTTAAATGCAATCCTAGTTGTTTAACCTTTTGCATCCCCTTGCTTTTGGAGCAATGCCTACGGTTTCAAACTGTAAATTGCCTTTAACACCGGCAGCTCTCACTTTCTCCTACTCCCACAAAGGAGCAACACGCTTTGGGATATTATTCTCTGCAGCTGTAATTAAAAATGGACTCCGGCTGGCAGAATAAACTAAAATAAAACTACAACGCCCCTATTTCAAAATTAACCATTACTCACCAAAAGCACATCAAACCCACTTAGCGGACATCCGTTAATCCCGCCGTGAGCCGGTTCAGGCTTTAATGCACACTGTTTTACACGTTAAGGGGTTTGAAGTCGCGGGCCAGCGCTGACCTTTCGCATCTGCTCCTCTCGCAGTAGGAATCTCCGCTCGCCGCTCCCCGTCAGGGCGGATTAGCGTGACAAAGTGCAGCTCTTCTGCTGGCTGCAATTTCGGGTTTTGATCAGAATTATTTCTTTCACAAACAATCACGTTTGGCTAAAACGTTACATCTGCTCTGAAAAGCCACTGGCAGGGCCGTCGTTTATCAGGGCGAGGTGAGTGGAGGTTTTTTAGTCCTCTTTTATAAAGCTGCAGACCCACTTTGCGTGGCTTTTTTGGGGGAGAGCTTCCTTTCTTGCTCTTCCCCTTGCCCTCTATTCCTTTAGGTTTTTTTGGTTGAGATGAAAAGTCATTCTGGACAAACACAAAGCTCGTTGTGATGTCCTGGAGGGCTTTGGTGGGAACACAGTGATGAGTGGGAAGCCCTGTGCTGAGTCAGCACTGCACTGTTGGGTTTATTTATTGCTAAGGATGCTTTGAAGGAAAATGTTATTTATTCCTAGGATCAGAGGAAAAAGTCCTGGTTACATGGTCTACCGTGATTTTCCTTGGACTGGGTGAGAATAACAACAGACAGTTAAATATATGTCTGTGTATGTCCAAGGTGTCTCTGGTTGAGGGAACATTTACTCTGTCTTACAATGGGTGGGTGCTTGTAGTGAGTAAAAATACTGTTAACTGTACAGGCCCAGAATGTTGAGTTTATGCACGTGTAGTGCCCAATCTAACAAAAAACCCAAGAGTTGTACAAAGGGTTTCCCTTTGTGATGTGCTCATATGAATTCCTAAAAGAAATTTGGTGTTCACTGGAGGACTCAGAATTACTATTTGCCTCCCATCTTGAGCCTGCGTCTCTGTTTCCAGATGGACCAATGTACAAGCAGTGTGGGTTGCCCAGAGAAACCTTTGTGTTCTGGTAAAAAAACAACCAACAAAAACCTCCATAGAACTTCTCAAAATACTGCTCATCGAACGTACTCTGTCACTTCCAGGCATATGCTTGGAGCATAAGAAGGGGTCCGAAGACCGTGGATAATGTTAAGTGCAGGTTGAGTTCCTGAAGTGTTGGCAGTTAGGTGAGCCTTGTCCTAATAACACAGCTTAGTGTAGCTGCTTTTATCCTTTTCTCTGTGACCTGCTCCAGCCATTCTTCCAAATAGCAGAGACAGGCGATGATGCTCAGGTCAAGGGGACCTATAGATCCCAGAGGGAACAGTGGGCATGGCAAACCAGGCAAAGGACCTGAGTGTGCAGAGCTGGAAGGATACCCCATCTTGTCTGGGAAAATTCTTAGTCTGTCCTACTCTTTTTTTCCCAAATGATCTGTTGTTTCTAGACTTAAAATGTCTTGTTTGCAAAATAACATTTGAATTCTATGGTGCAGTATAAATTAGCAGCCTCCCAGTGCCGGCCCAAGTCTTCTCCTGAGTTCGCTACCCCTGTGTATCATCTAAACTGTTCTACTATAAAGGCTGCCCAAACATTAAAACTCGTTCTGACAGTACAGAAAGACACCTTCAGTAGTGAAATAAATCTCTGACTGGATCTGCAGTAGATGGTCCTTAGTTTGCTTTATTGCAAATGTCTAGATCTTTTTGGCTTCTGGCTTGGCCAAGAGAATGATGGGAAGACCTGTCCAAATTTTTCACATCTCCATCATGTTTTCTCTGTTGCATGTTTGAATTGCTGTACTTGTCTTTAAAAAAACAAACTAAACCAAAAAAGCTGACAGGATAGTGGAAGATGAAATGGTCATGAGACCAACATCTTCTCTTAATCCATCATAAAGCAAAGCCTTTCTTACCACTCTTTGATGTGTTCTTAGGATCATAAATGGCAGAGATTTAGAGGATTATCAGAGGCAGGATATGATTGCCCTTGGATGCTCAGCAGAGAAGATGTTGGATATTAAACTGATAGTATATGTAATCTTGGCCAAAAGACCAAGGAGAATTCTGTCTGAGCATCCCTGTGTTATCAACAGCATGGATGGCATGTGAACTTCACTTTCATGTCTACAGAATGAAATCATTCCTTCGCATATGAGTAAAAACAACATTGAGGAAAATTGCAGAATATTTTATTGTGCTCCAGTCAACTCTGTTTCATCCAAAATGTGGCATGATGGGATAATGAACTTCTGTGTTCTTCTACACCATACCTGCACTCTGTAAAAGTCAGAGGGTTTGAGAAACTTTTAGAAGTGGAACATTCACTTAAATTAATTCTGATTTGCTCTGGTTTACGATACCTTTGTGTCATGGGCTGGCACTGTGCTGTCAAGGATGATTCATTGCCCTTTGCCTTAGCAGAGGGCTCAGGTGCCTGAATTCAGAAGGTTGAAACTGGGGACTCCTTGCACCTTGTTACTACTTTATTTTTATTGTGGTTTGTGTGATGGCTTTATAACAGTACAGCCAGGGGTTTAATTTACTGGACCAAACATTAGTTTTAACAAGTCAAATTATCATTGTTCTTTCAGTTGTGCAGCCAAGAGAGTTTATTATTTTAAGTGCCTGATTACTTTAGCAGGTGCTCAGTTAATGGAGACTTCAGTGTGTTATTTCATGTTTTTAGGTAGGGTGCAAAAAGCTCATTTTAAAAAGTCATGTTTCTTGAAATAGCTATTTTATTTGGTGCAAACGTCCTAAGGGCAACCTTTATATTCCATTTTTTAACACAAAGCACACAAAAATGGCTTGGGAGGTAGAGAGCTGCATTGAGATTATGACGTGGCTGAAGAATTTCTTCCATGTTCTAGTTCAGTCTTGAAACTTGGGATTATTTCCTTCCTTTTTTTTCTGGAAAATGTAATTTAGAGATCTACAATTTTTAATAAATAAAATTATATTTATTAATCTATGTTTATAAGTGCTGAGGAACCCAGGGAAAAAAAGGAAAAATAAAAGCTTTTTTTTCTATATTTTGATATGAAATGATGCACCACAGATTCCACATGACCTAGTTTCAGGTGTGGTTGGGATTAGGGTATCTACGTATTTTGTAGAAGTTGTTATGGGCAGCTATCATTATCTTTATCTACCCCTAAATAAAGCATGTATTTTGTAATATTGTTGTAGTGGCATTGAAACTTTTATCACTTCCAGAAAGTTTTTATGCTGCCTTAAGACATCTCCATGTTCTCTGACTTCTACTCCATCAGGTCTATAAATCTTTCTGGTGGAACAGGTGATTAGTTTTAGTGTAAAGTCTGTTTATTGAATCACCAAGAATATTTTCTGTGTTCTGTTCGTGAAAGCCAATCATGGAAAGTGCAGTACCATATCCTCAGCATGGAGGCTGCTGGAAAAGTAAAGATGTGATGAAGAAGAAGGTAATACATGTAACATTTTGTGGTTTATTATTAGTAAGAGAAAGAAGGCCTAAATTCAGCAGTTGTTAAAATCCTGATATAAGCAGGCTTAGAAAAGATCAGGTTGAGGTTTGTTGTGCAGATTGCACACAAGGGTTCTTTACATGCTTAATGAGCTTGAGCGGAGGAGAGCAAAGCAAGGAGCAGGATTTCAGTGCAGCAGCTGAGTGCTCTCTACCTTCCTCTAAGTCCCTTTCCTTGCACCAATCCATGTCCATTGACCATAGCAAGATAATGCAATTTGCTTTTCAAACTGGTTGGAGCTCAGATGGGGCAAATGACACTTGCATCTGCTTTATGACTGTTAATGGTTTTTAGGTGAAAGAGGGTCGATTTAGGTTGGATATAGAAAGAAGTTCTTCCCTGTAAGGGCAGTGAGGCCCTGGCACAGGGTGCCCAGAGAAGCTGTGGCTGCCCCATCCCTGGAGTGTTCAAGGCCAGATTGGATGGGGCTTGGAGCAACCTGGGATAGCGGAAGATGTTCCTGCCCGTGGCAGGGGATTAGAACTAGATGGTGTTTAAGGTGCCTTCCAGCCCAAACCATTCTGTCCTGATTCTGTGATGTCACAGCTTAGGTTGCTGAGCTGGGAAGATGAAGCCTTGAGCTCGGATCCCTTTGGAGAGCTGCATCTCAAGCATTGTCAGAGCTGTGTTGTGTCTTGTGCTGCACTGAGTCTAGAGGGTGCTGAGTGAGTGCAAACTTCCCTTTGCCACAAGTGGCGTGGGCTTTCCCTGGGACAGCATTCCTGAAACTGCCTTCTCTTCTGCTGCTGCTGACACTGTTCCGGTACCTGTGTGAGGAACGTCCCCGTTGAGGCGAGGCTGTGCCTCCCAGCCTCACTCCTCTCTGCCTCCAGTCATTCTCCATGTTCCTCAAATTGGTAAATCATATGACAATAAACAGAAATACTCTCAGTGAAGAGAGAAGGGGAAACTGTTGTTTATCTGGTCAGGTGGTTTAGATTAGCAGTGATGCTGGTCTGTATTATGTTACTTTAAATCATAGTGTCCCAACAGGACATAAATTATGAAGATTGTTACAGTATGTTTCATCCAATGTAAGATCAACAAATTGGAATAATTTTTTAATAGGAAAATCAGTGCTTTGGCAAGGTTATTGTTGAAGAATTTAATTTAACTTGAGCTTTGCTTGCATTATTTCTTAATATATAAAAACTATTTGCATAATGTACGAAGTATAAACATTTTTAGAATCAAAGGCAAGAATGCCTTTTCCAAGATTACACAGAGTGGCAAACTACTTAGAATAGATCAGTGTTTGTGCTTTTGCTGTCAAAAATGTTTGATATAGAGCTGGCAAGCTGGTTTCTTCACTGACATAATTGTAAACAAGTGTTGGGAGACAGAAACAGCTTTCTTTGGAGAACATGGTGTAAAGGTTTGCACGTTCTCCGCTGCACATCTAACACAGCAATGTCTACAGCTGCTATAGGAATATAAATAGGTAACTGTTTTAGAGTGCAAAGCAGCATTGCACTTTTGTGTAAATTATGTATGCAGATAAGTATGGGGCATGGTAGTGGCCAGCTCTGGATTTTCAAAGAACATTGTAAATGCAGAAAAGTATTGACAGTTCAGTTGGAAATTGGAGTTGTGGGGGTTTTTACAGTTTCAGATACTACTATGAGGACAGAAATGACATCTCAGTCCATGCCAGAGTGTCTTTAGTATTATTCTTCCATCCTTTCCCCTCATTAGTATCTGTCAGAGTTAAGCACTGCTTTCTCCAGTCACAGGTGATGCTGTGGAATGACAGGGTTGATTCCGTTCACAATATATTACTGCTTGAGCTATTAAAGAGGAGAAAACCAAATTTCTACCAGTGGTTCATCAGGTGTTGTTCACCTTCAGACCCTTTTGGCCACCCATGCCAGGATGGGGTTGAATGGAGAGAGCAGAGAATTGTAGGCACAATGCCTGATTTGCCTTGTCCATGCCTTGAAGCCTCAGCAGAGAGATGGGGTAACCTGGGTTTAGCTCTATTTTGGTGAATGATTATTTGCATTCTTAATCACTGTCCTGCTGTTCATGGATTGATGTTAAAAAGGAGGGCAGCAATGAGAAGATGTTCACCTAATTTATACTGTGTATGAATCCAGACACAGATGAAAAAAAAAGAAGGAAAATACCTAATGCCATGTGGATCCAGTGTCCCTGGGGATGGTTCAGGCAGATTATGCCGACAGGGAAGAATCCCAATATGGGCACATGGTTTTGGGAATGAATACGTGTATTTGTATGCTGCCATCACCTTCCTATATACTAGTTAGATTCCTCTTCTTTTGTGTTTTAACTATGTTGTCATTTTCAGATAAAGAGTGTAGCTTTGTGACATGATTTGTGCATATTTATACAGTAAAAGTATTTAGTGATGGAGTAAATAGAATCAAAATAAAACAAATCCAATATTTTCCTGAGAGTGCAAGAGAAAATGTTGTGAGAGTCCTCGTGACTAGCAGCTAATCCTGACTTACAATATCTTGACTTTAAGGAGCTTTTTCCATTTATCTGCTGGCTTGTAGCTCACTGTTCGGTAGTAATGTCAGCTGGATGTGTGAAAGCTTCCGGAGTTTGGGAGTGAACCTTAATGGTTGATTTTATTGTTACAAGTGTCAAACTGCCAAGGAGAATACATGCTGTACCCTGGGTGCTTTTTAACTCAGGTGAGTGGAGAGAGCAAATGTGTGAGGTGTAGTCATCTCCTGTGTGACAGTGTCACTGTAACCTGAGTAATTTATTAATTTCCCACTGATAAATGGTACAGATGCAGCCTGGGTGGCGGGGGAAGGGAAGACAGGTAGCCCTGGCGCTGCAGAAGGTCAGGGTTAATGCTACCTCCAGCGTTATAATGACAGATGGGAGGCAGAAACCTTAATGTACTTGCGATTAGCACATGCTTTCCTTGGCTGGGCATCCAGGGGATTTAAGAAGCCCGAGTGCACACTTTATTTTAAAACAAACAAACAAGTAAAAAGTGTGCATGGTAATATTGTTGAGCCTTTCAGCTGTTCTGCTGAAATATCTCCACTTGGAGTCAAGTACTGTCAGCTGCTTTCTTCTGGAGATGCACGGGGGCGATCCATCACAGGGGACTTGCGGTGGGTGATGTATGAGTGCAACACAACGACCTGTGAGCCTTTGATGTATAACTCATCAAGATAATGTTGGCAAGCATTGTACAAAAGCAGTGTGTTTAAAAAGTATTAAGATGAATGGATTCCTTGCTTAAGAAGTGTGAAAGGAAGAAAAATAGCAGATTAGCTCCGGGATCCCGCAGTTCTCCCAGAGCTGTGCAGCGCTGTGTGGAGCAGAGAGGTGGATGGAATTTCATCTTTCCTCCCACTTCTGACAGCAAAGTGTCTGACCCTGGTTTTCCCATTCTCAGGCAACAAAAGTAACATTAAGTCTTATTTTGTGATAGTGGATTATATCAGTTTTAAGAGCAGCTTGACCAGTCACAAAGCATTATGAGATAGCTGAATTCTTTTTAAGTTTACCTTGGGGTTTTTTTCACTTTTTTAGGTTAGCTTGTTTTTCTAAGAGTAGCTCTGATTTTTATCTCGTTGAGACCTATTAGGGCTGCTAGTATTTAAGAAACATTTTAGATGTGATGTTATGACTGAAACACCATTAGTTTTTAGTTCCTTCTTTCATGATCTTAAAAGACGTGGAGGGAATAGACGTACCAGTGCACCCAAGGCATCTTGTCCATGCAGGATTGCTTCACTCCTAACTTGTACTGCACTTCATGGTTCATTGCAGGGACTTTGCCCCTCTGCCACCCCTTGGGTGCTCTGATCTACTTATGTGGGGTTCCCTGAATGTCTGGATACTATTTTAGCCCAAAAGTCCTAAAAGGGTTAGGTTAAAAATGTGTCTAATATGCCTATTAGTGAAAAACCAGAATACTTCATAATATTTACTTCATAGAAGTGTCTTTTATTACTTCTTTATGGCTTCTAGAAAATGCACAAAACCTTTCTTTCTCCTGTCTTTTTATTTTGGAGGGAAAAATGAGAAAAAGTTCTTGTCTGGGGCCAAGGGACTGCAGATCCCTGTTATTAATAGAGTGAAAGTCAAGACTGTGTTGGGTTTCATTGTCGTGAGTGAAGTGGTTGTCCCATTTTCATCAAGAAATGTGTGACGGTCTGATAAAGTCTGCCCATCAGTGCAGTCTTGACAATGATCTTGCACTGCAGACTGCATAATAATTTTCATTATTTTGAATTAAAGTTGAAGAAGTGCAGACTCCTGCTCAAATTAAGGTTGGTTGTGTTGCCGGAATGCGGTAATTACTTTAATTGATCACAAGATAGTTTCCTTGATCACCAATTAGACCAAATTACCGATCAAGTTTCAAGACGTGAAGAAATGTCCAAACTGATTTTGTGTAATAGTGTTTTCATATTTAATCAAACCTAAAGATCTTTTCCTTCCAGAGCCAGTTGTATTTTCCCAAAGAAGGGTTAAGGCTCTACAAATATAAAGGTGATTAATAAACAATAGTGTTCCAATTCATTTAATTAGCAAAGGAAGTATTTAAGACCTTATTGGAGATTGTGTTAGTGAAATTGCTCAGTAGAATCACAGCTCATTTTTTTAGTGAGAGATACATTTTGTGTGTAATTAAAGTAAACTAAAATGCAAGGGGTAAGTTGCTGTGGGTAATGTGCAATGAGGGAGAACGTCTCCGGGCAGAGCAGAGCACGCACGAAGATGGGCAGGCTTCGTCCTTCACTGTCACTCTGGTTTGCCCTGGTTGGGACAGCTGTGGGCAGCTGGAGCAACAAGCAGCAGGACGTGTCCTGGGAAGAGTCCTCTGTGCTGGAATTTATCCCTTTTCATGCGTTGGACAGCCTCTCGTTGAGCAGTCTTCGGTAGGATGAACAGTTTTGTGACCAATACCTTTTTTATCCAGCTGGAGACTCTACTCTCTGCAGGGAAGGGGCACTGGGATGTCATGTTGGTACACTGACTGGGGGGATTTGGTGGTCTACTGATGAGGAGGATTTGTCTGAAGTGTGCAAGAAGGTATACAGAGCAAATTAATTTTTTAGAGTAATTTACTTGTGTAAATCTCTCTGTGCTTTCGTTGGAACAATGATTATTGTCTCACCATCAGTGACTCTTTGCAGTGTGACCTGGGTGTGTACATGGGCGGGTGAGTTCCTGGGATGAACAGACACCAACAGAGCGTACACAAACCTGCTGGGGGGTTTTATAAATTTATTTTTATTTTTCCCTTGCTATTTGTTTTTGTACAGGCAGTTTGGTTGCAGACACATCACTGTTTTAAAATTTTGAGGATATATCTGTGTATAAATTGCTGTGTTGGGAATAGCATTCTTATTGAGATCACGGACACTCTAAAAACATTTAAATCAACACTACTAATGGAGAAGTTTTTCCAAATCATTGCTAACATCTGATGCACAACTTGCAGCTTTCTACTTCAAAGCATGCTGCTGAAATATGGGCAAATTTTTAGAAGTAATTGTTCACTCAAAGTAAGACTAAACCAAGCGAGAGCTTCAAGGAAAGTTAGATTCTTCTGAATTTTGGAAAGCTCCTGGGTCAAAGAAAAAAAGCTTTTTAATTGCTGACAGTTCGGTGATTTCCAAATGACAAACCTCATTGGAATGATTTTCTCTGATTATAACGTTTGCATTCATTTGACTGGCAAAGCGACCAACAAAGTCATTCTTCATCCAGGCACCAATTCTTTTTTTCCCTTAAAGGTTTTTGCAATTTGTGAGAGGGAAAAAGACTTGAAACTATTATCAACCATTATATGTTATTCATTGACCACATGTTTGTTTGAAATGGCCATCGCTTGGTGGAATGTGGGCTATATACATTCTCTTCCATAAATTAGCACTAAAAACGTACCTAAATCAGGTATGGTTTTGTGTAGCTTGTATTATAATCTGAACCAGACTGTAACGTGGATGCTCCTCCAGGTTTGCATGTTAATTCAGGTCCTGAACCCGATGGATGGAGCTTGGTATGAACAAAGCCTGCTGCCTGCATCCTGCTCACGCTCCCAGGCCCGTCGGGCCCCACCGCATAATCACAGTCTTGATTTGCATGGACATTCTAATTTTCTTTATTAGGCAGTGATTTGCTTCTAAGTATTTTGGCAAGGGCCTGCTATTATTTTCCTTTTGAGCCTATGATAAAACCTGCATCCTGGGGGAGCTTGTAGGGACAGAGGATTGGAAAACCTATTTTAACTCATTTAAAGGGAAAATATGTCTCATAAAGCAGAGGGGCAGGTCCCCTTGCTGCCTTTTTCTCCCCAGTGAAATAAATAGCAAAATGGTTAAATGGAGGGATGTGTTTCTGGAAGCGGTGTTGGTCATAGTGTGGCATGGTGCTTAATTAGAAATGGCACGTTTCTAAGTTGCAGTAGGGGGTGGGGGGCTTGGATGGATATTTAAAATCCCTGCTGATGCCAGAGGTAAAATCATTGCTGTCGTGCAATAGCTTTGAGTCCTGGGCTAAGTCATGCTGAGCAGGGTGATTTATCAGGGTCTGCAGGGGATCATTTCAGCCGTACTGGCATGAGAAGTTCAAATGCCACTTTAGCGCACACAAACCCAAGGTGCAGCCATCTGGGGCATCTTGAGGAGATTTTGAGATTTTGGAGTGAATCTTGCCAATCCAGTGCCAATCCTGGCAGGTGGAGTATTTTCCTCTTTGCTCTCTCTTTCCCTAGGCTTTTGGATTTATGACACGTGTTGCTCTACAAGCAGAGAAGATGAATCACCACCCAGAATGGTTTAATGTCTACAGCAAGGTAACATGTTCACCAGCCCTACTTATCACACAGCAGTGGAGTTAAGGAGACCAAACCACCAGCCCATTCTCTCTGCCTTTATTTGTAGCTTGTCTACAAGGTAAGGGAAGGGGTAGTGTCTCTGTAAAGAAATGCTGAGATTTGCAGTGGTGAGGAATCAAGAATGAAGCTCTTTGCTCCTGTTGCCAGCTGTATGGTTGGGGCCTGTGGCTTCACCTCTCTGGCTGAAATCTAAAAATAAACCAGAAGCCTTTAAACTCTCATTTAGCCAACCTGAATAAATTACTGTTTCAAAACTACTCACCAGCTCTCATTCCTGTCTGTGCAGCAAGTCAGGAACTCAGCGGGGTAGGGTAGCAGACTGTTGGTACCTAAATGGGAGCCTGGCAGTCTCAATTTAGATTTGATTTGTTAAAAATTGTAGGCTCCTATGTCTCAACATAGCAGCTTATAAAATTTGTTTATAATATTACCTAACTGATGGTGGTCTCATATTTACAAGGGTTACAAGGATTACTGCAACCCTCGAATGAAAGGTGCTGTGTGAAGGGAGAAATTATTGCTCTCCCTTCAGTTTTATTTTCTAATGCTTCTCATTGCATTGTATCGCATTGTTTGTTGTACCATTTAGAGACTATATGATAATCCCACTAAAAATATACCAAAAGAAAGGAAATGTGGACAAGCAGCCTGTAGCTCAGACCACCACCCCCAGAGCAGGACATCCCACCTCTCCCTGCAGCTGAAGCTCCCAGCAGAGACTCCTCCTCATCAGCCATTCATGTCACCCTGTTCAAGGGACATTAAATAATCACTAGAAAAAAAACTGATCACCTGTTCTTTCTGATTTTCTTGGATTTCTAGAATATTCAGAATTCGTCTTTTTTTTCCTTTTGAGTCCTCCCAAAATGTCAGTCAAAAGCAAGACAAAATAATGCCCAACTCGTCATCTGGCTTGGTCTAAATAGACCTGTGATGCAGCTGTGTCACCAAGACTTTTTTTTTCTTTTCTCATTAATCTGCAGCAAGCTTAAGAATTTTTTCACCTTTGGGGTGCTGGTTTTTAACAAAATGTGAGCCCCTGACCCAGCTCTTGGCATCTTGGTCACTAACCTGGGTTCTCCATGAAACTGATCCATGGAATTTAAATGTAAAGAGTGAATGATATAATCTGACACCCCTTCTTGGATGAAGCCCAGGAATGCAGAGCCTGTGTTATTCTGCAGTGGGGCTCATCTGGTGGGATTCCAGGCTCTGTAAAGCCTCCTCACCTACAGCATCTTCTGGTTTACATGAGCAGGGAGAGTCCAGCTTGGTGCTTGCCAGGAGCACTGAGTAAAACCCACTCGCTATGGAGACACGGCATTTCCAATGAGCTGCTTTTCAGCCTAGGTGTCAGAGATCAAAATGCCTTTGTAACCTCTTTCTTTTCCTTTGTGACAGGTTCAGATAACTCTGATTTCCCACGACTGCGCTGGGCTGACCAAGAGAGACGTGAAGCTGGCTCAGTTTATTGATAAAGCTGCTGCCTCAGTTTAACCAGGATGTAAATAGCTTTAATGCAGTGTCCACCTATATTTTGTGTTTAAATGGGATTTCCAAAACCTGTAGAGGGAAGATATCTTGTAAAAGGAGTGGCTGAGCTTTTCTGACCTTCAGTACCTTAGTCTTGAGACCCCTTTGGATGTGTGTGCTTGTCGTTTCCCATTGCTGGCTCTGCTGGAGGATGTAGTGGATAAACCAGCAATAAATTAGTTTTGAACAATCCTTTTTTAGAAACTAAACTGAGCTGGAATAAAACCTGGAATAAAACACACCGCGTGTGTGTTGGTGTTCCCCAAGCCCACAGGGACTGGTGGCAGCTGCCATGAGTTTCCCCCACGCCTTGCCACTTCCCTCCCATAGATTTGTACATCTCTGCACTTCAAACAGTGTAACAGCAGCCTGGCCAGGTCAGTCTCCTCTGGCTTGGTACCATCATCTCTGCCAGTGACCGGTGGCAAGTGCAAGGACACTGGAGAGAGCAGTGCAAGCTGCTGCTGATGTGGCCTTGGAGTTGCAGCTCAACTGGCAGGAACAGCTGTATCCAGAGCTGCTGCTCGAGAGCCTTTCCCCATCGGAGAGTACAGAATCACATAGCCAGACTGGTTTGGATTGGAAGGAACCTTAAAGCTCATCTCGTTTCAAGCCCCTGCTGTGCGCAGGGTCACCTTCCACTAGAGCAGTGTGCTCCAGGCCCATCCAGGCTGTCTTGGACACTCCCAAGTGCAGGACTGGATCTTGGAGTTGCTGAAAACTGTAGCGCTGGTACAAGTACAAGAGTCCCGGTGAGCTCCCACCTCCCACACCTTTAAATGAACCGTGTTTAAGTGCTTGTCCAGGCTAGGGCTCAGCACCCTGCAGGACTGTTTTGTTGTAATTCTCCAGTACCTGCTGGATCAGGCGGGGAGTGGCTTGGCCAAGTGCCCGGAGCGCTGGCCGGGGCTGCCGGGGGTGAAGAACGTGGCATTAGCAGGATTCTTGCTAAGCTGGGCTTGACTGAAGCTATGCTCACCCACTTTTTTTTTTTTTCATAGCTAGAATTACTCGTTGCAAACGTTGTTGCGGGAGTTGTAGATCCCACTGACAGGGTTTAAAATAATTTCTTCCGTGGTTTGAATGTTTTTATCCTGTGATCCTCCCCGAGACAGATTTCCAGCGCCGGCAGGGAGATTTCGCCCTGCTGAAGGCTCGCAGGAGGGCCTCTCCCGGCAGTGCCCCTGCGGTGTCCCCGGCGTGCTCTGTCATGCCCTGCGAGCAGCTCCGGGTGCGGCTGCCCGCCAGATTGACACCTCCGAAATGCCGCAGCGCATTGCTCGGATGACACCGGCGGCACAGCCGGCAGCCACTGAGAAGTGAGATGCGCCAGGGCCAAAATCTATATCGGGCCTACATGCGAGGTGTGTGGTCTCTCAGATATTTTGGGATGCAAAATGGCATGAGCTGCCACCCAAGTGACTGTGTCGATAAAATGAGAAAGATATTTTTTGTAAATCCTTAGCAAACACACCATCACATGCTAATTGGTCACACACAGGAAGCAAGTTGTTGGGGTTTATTGTCAGTAACCCTGCTTGGGATATCAATTTAATACCTAAAAAGACCCAAATACCGACTACGTGCTCTGCTGTTCTTTTCTCACAAGTGCCTTTCCCCAGTGAAGTGGAGGATTTCCCTGATATGGTTTGAAAATTGTCACTGTTATGAAGAGCTAATAAAACTAAAACAACCAGGCTGTGATGTCTCCTCTTACTGGTGGGGAAGTGAAATGAGCTTCACCCAAAGTTTTGACAACATCTCTAATGAACTGTGAAAAGTCTGTTGTTCAGAACTGATACAAAATGCGTGGGCTTTGAATAAACCAATAAAATCAAATTCCTCCTTTGTAATTTGTTTCTTTATTATTGTACATATGTGACAAAGCTGTTTAGTTTGAAGATAAATTTAAGATAAATAATATTTAGTTACTGGGAGGTCTTTGGTTTAGAATATTGATATTTATTTACATACTCTGAGGAAAAAAATTCCCATCAACTAATTCAGCTCAGAGAGCTGCACTATCTGGCTATGGCACAAAGCCGTGCTGGGGGTGTTGAGAATCCTTACCAGCAAAGAGGCAAGCATACTTGAGAATGAGAAGGATGGCTTTGAAATACTTCAAGTTTTATGGGCAGTGCTTGTTTAGCCATAATTTTAGTCATTTAACCATACTGTAGTAATTTCTCAGCCACTTCTGGGGCATCCCACAGACCTGTAAGCAAGGTGAGCATTGTTGTGAAATGTAAATAATAATATAAAAATAGGACAATGGGGAAGTAATACACAGTCTCCCTGAGCTGGAACTTCACGGCAAATCTGGACCGCAAGGACTGAGTGGTAGGCGCTGGTTTGGGGCCAGGAAACTCAGCCTAAGGCTCCATTTGAGAAGAGCATAATTAGCTCTGCTCTGAGCAGAAGTAGTTAGTGTACAAGGTTTGTGCCTTTCCCAGGTGGTGGCACCGCTGGAGCTGTGCTGCTCTGTGAGGATAGGGCTCAAGCAGCTGCCCAAAATGCAGCTTCCTGTGCTGTGCTGGCTTCTCCTCTGGGGCAGCTTGGTACCTGCTCCTCAAAAGCCCATGAAGTTGCACCCCAGGGCGCAGTGTTGTTTGCTTCCAGGTTCAGCTCAGCAAGCCACCAGGTTAAATATTCCCCTGGAGTGTTAGGGGGTTTTCTTGCTTTAAGGCTGATAGTGGCTTGAAATATTTGGATAATCCATCAGAAGCAGCCTTTTTGCCAGCAACTTCCCAGTGCTGAGACTGATAAAACTTACTGTGTCACCCCCACCAACCTAGACCAGGGTGTATGGGAAACACTGTCCCTGCGAGACCCTCCGGTGGTGCTCTGTGCCCACAGGAAATTAAAAAGCAAAAACTCGAGGCTGAGAGAGCAGAGTAGGAGAGATGCCTGCAGTGTGCTGTGTGTTGGGATCACTGCTCGGCTCCTGCAAGGCTGTAGATCAGACCTTCACAGCACCAGCTCTGAAACGGGGCCAGAGAATAATCCTTTTCTTTCGCAACAGTGGGAGCTCAGGTCCAGTAAACTGCAAAAATCATATTGCAATGAGAGGCAGTGGCATCAGATGTGCTATGGGGCTCTGGGAATGGGGTCCCACAGCTCTGCAGGAACACATTAGAAAGCAAAAGTTTGTAAGTTATGGCTCAGTCTGGATACAGCTGCATTCCTCCTGCACTTCCTCCTCCTCCTCCTGGCTGCCCAGACTGGTGCTGGAGTGGCTGAAGAACAGCCACTCTTCTCTCTCACCTCAGACAGTTTGGACATGAGAAGGCTGACGAGGACATGTCCTGACCCAGCAGCTCTCCAGGCTGGAAGGATAGATTGATGTGGTTACTTTTGACATGTCCATGACACATCCCTGGCTCCAGGGTGGGGCTGGAGGGATCACAGCATCCCCTGTGACCCATCTGGGCCGCTGTGCTGGTCATTGCTGCCTCTTCATTGGCCTTGTCTGGAGCCTTGGGGGTTCACAGAGTAAAACTACAGGGTGGATCCCATTGGAATTTTTGGTTTGTTTATGTGCACCAGATGGATCAGTGCGAGGGCAGGGGTGCAGCATCCATGGATTTGGATGATGAGCACAATTCCTGGGTTAGCCCCATCCCTGCTCCAGCACTGTCTATGCTGTCTTGTAACCTGCCAGGTCCTCAGCCCTGCTTTGCCTTTCCCTCCTCTGAGGGGCTTCTCAATCCTGCAAGAAACAACTTTGAAAGCTTTGCACTTGCCACAGCTTCTTCTCAGTATGTTCATTTCCTCTGGCCCTTTCAGCCTCAGATTCCAGGGGATTGTCAATTAAATGAAGCTAATGGGATCTTTTGTATGAGCTAGTTCCATTTTTTCACCACTGTTTGCTCCAAGAAACAAATACTTGCAGCTTGCTCAAAGTTTCACCTTGGGAAGCATGTCTGTGTCCTGGAACGAGTGCTCACAGAGTGTCCAGACTCGCAGCACAGAGCTGCTGACTAACTGAAGTAAATTGGCAATTGTTAATCCTCTTTCTCCTAAAGATCCAAGGCAAGGAGCAATCATGGATGTGAGCTATCCCACAGGCATGTTTACATAAAAGCTGAAGATCTGTCATAGAGCAGGATTCTTTGGTGAGGAACTGGGAACTGATCTGCAAGTGAACTCTGGGAAGAGCCCAGGAATGGCTGCCAGAGGTTCTCTGGTCAGTCAACCAATCCACACAGGCTGCAGGGATGCTGGAGCCTTGGGAAGGGTCCCAGTGAGAGCAAAGGTCTGTGCTTGGGCTCCTGCACCGCTTCCAGGTGTGATGGGTGCACAAAGAAGGGAGGACGACCCCCTAAAACTTGAAGGCACAGCTCTTCATGGGAGTGCTTGGCAGTTTCTGCTTCCAGCCAAGTGACAGGATGGGGGATGCTCTGTATCTCACTGCTGGCTGCTCCCACCTTGGCGTGGAGGCAGCTGCTCCCTTGGGATGATGCCAGGAGGGATGATACCCATGTCCACACAGCATCACCATGGCTGATTTCCTCCTCCTCCTGGTTGGAGCAGGTGTGTGCCTGAACTGCTCAGCAGTGCAAACCCAGTGAATTAAGAATAATCAGCCTGTGCTAATGCCAGAATTCTGTCTATCCAGGAATTTACCCCAGCATTTGCCTATGTGGTTTCTTCTGGAAGTGACCTCATAAGGTGGTGACACCAAACAGCAAGTTCCACCCTCCCAGCCATGCCAAGAGCCACTTGGGGAAGGTAAGAAGCACCCAACTGTCTCATGGAACCATAGTGGAAATGGCACATGGAGCATCCAGATCCTTCCTATGATGGATATGTTGCTTCCAAATTTCTTACTAGATCCTTATAACATTTAATTGAGGCTGTTGCAAGGGGTGGATGGAGGGCATGGGGGTTTAGCCCCTGTGGGCACTTGGTGTGGCTGCCAGTTCACTGTCCTCCCCTGCGCCATTGCCTGCACTGGCCCGGAGTCTGTATGAAATGCATTTCAGCTTCAGATCTCCAAACTTGTTTGGTACTTAACATTCTTAAAATGCAATTGTCTGCTCCTTTACTAGGCAGCCCTTTCCCCCTTGTGGTTTTGGCTCAGCTGGCTTAAGGACCCTTTTAATAATCAATTTTCACTTTGAAAAATCCCTCTTGGTACCACTCCTTGATTTCCTTGTCTTACAAAAGCCAGCTACTGTATGCAAACCTCTGAGCCTTAATTGTATATCCCAGTAATATATAGCCAGGCCTGGCTAATGTCAAGAAACCCAGTCACGAGCATCGGAGGCTTCCAAGAGCTCTGGCTGCAGGACCAGGCTCCCTGCAGGGAAGCGAGTGGCACGTGCTGGGCTCCGAGGGGCCAGTGGGGTGTGTGATGTGTGGACAGGTGGGCAGGACCCTCCCGCACTGGGCAGTGACCCATGATTTTGACTGTGGCAGAGTGAGCTGCCTCACACTTGAAACGGTCCCTGTGGGCAGAGAGATGCTGTTTGGGACATTTAATGTGAAAGCCTTGGCTCAGTTACAGGGTCTGGCAGGCACAGGCAGCTGTCTGGGCTCATCTCCCCCTCTCTCCAGGTAACAGATCTTTCTCATTGCTTACCCCAATGAGCTTTTGCTGAAGTTGTACAGAAATCCCATCCCATGTTGAGAGAGCAGCTGCAACTTCTTACAGCCAGCTGCGCCCTGGGCTGCTTCAAAATCAGCATCACCAGCAGGTTGAGGGAGGGGACTCTCCCCCTCTACTCCACTCTCAGGACACCTCACCTGCAGCACTGTGACTAGCACTGGGGTGCTCAGCACAGGAAAGATGTGGGCTTGATGGAGCAGGTCCAGAGGAGGCCAAGAGGGTGTTCAGAGGGATGGAGCAGCTCTGCTCTGGAGACAGGCTGGGAGAGTTGGGGCTGTTCAGCCTGGAGAAGAGGTCTGAGAGCCCCACCCTGTGCCTAAAGGGGCTACAAAAGAGCTGGCGAGGGACTTTGGACAAGGGCCTTAAGTGACTGGCCAAGGAGGAATGGCTTCACACTGGCAGATTTGGATTAGATATTAAGAGGGAATTCTTCACTCTGAGGGTGATCAGACACTGGCACAGTTTTCCCAGAAATTTGTGGCTGTCCGATTCTTGGAAGTGTTCAGTGCCAGGTGGGATGGGGCCCTAAGCAACCTGATCTAGTGGGTGGCATCTCTGCCCATGGCAGAGGGTGAAACGAGATGATCTTTAAGGTCCCTTCCAATCCAAACCATTCTGGGGTTCAATGATTTTAGATCATGCTCCTCACTGCCTTTGCCCCATGTGTCTCACTTGTGGACAGCACTACGCACACCCTGGAGGGGACAACCAAAGGTTTCCAGACCTCCTGCATGCTCAAGCTGCTCTGGTACAGCAGAGGAATGAGTGTGGAGCTCTGCTTAATGATTAAGCCACACCAGAGGGGGATCCAAACCCAGAACCCCAGTGAGGCTCTCCTGGACCCAGGTGTCAGGGGCCACCTGGTCCAAGAGGGGCTGATGCTTGTATTAGCTTATGAGAAAAGGTGAAAATTAATAATTCCTGATTTTTTGAGAAGGCCATGGCTTGGCCATTGTATTCTTGCAGTTTGTTTTTCCCTAAAGGACGAGGCTTTTTCTTTTTTTACTAGAGCAGGGTAGACACACACACAAAAAAAACCCTATAAAACATAGGCCATGTCTATTCCTATTTTTCTCTCCAGCACACCATCTCCTACTTCATTTTCTCCTGACGACTCTGGAGGTTTATTTTTCAGCAAGGAGCTTATGTGGGCAATGAATGCTCAGCCAGAATTTCTGCCTGTAATTAATTGGCTGGGTAGCCCACCAGAAGTGGGATGTTTATGGGCACAGGGCTCTTATAATGTTCACTTCTGAGCCTTCATTCCTCTAGTTTGGATCGTAAACTTCACTTATCACCAGACTTTTATATGTTAATTATTCTGTGTCGCTGGGAGAAGGGAGGACATGCAGAAGTGCACGAAATAATGAATGATTTAGGCATGGGGGATTAGATGCTCCAGTTGGGGCTGACTGTCTATGAGAGAGAAAATTGATGCAAGGCAAAGTGGGGAGAAATTTAAATCAGGGTAAGTGCGTGTGTGTTGGTGGAGCCTCACACTTTGAACTTGTGGAACCCAGTGCCAGGAGATGCCTCACCTGGGGACCATGAGGAAGAAAACCTGTAGGATAAGGTTTGGCACCATTCCCCCCTGAGACATTTAAAATGTTGAGGTGCTTTGAAAAAAATCCCACTCAGCACAAATCTGCAAGTTTAAGAGCCTAAATGCCTTTGAAAATCTGGGCCATGCAGGATTAGGTTTTGATGGAAGTCAGTGAGACTTAACACCTAAGGGACTGGGACCACTGGGAAATTGCATCCTGGCTTTTGGTGAGAATGCCTAGAATGGTACTACTGTGGGAAAAAATGCCAAACTGAAAAATTGTTTAGTGTCTCACAGTCCTGTCCTGTTCCAAGGATGCTATAAATACCCTGCCAAGCCCTACCACACTGCTGTTCTCCAGCTCCGTGGGCATTTGGTACTTGGCTTCGTGTCCTGACCTGAGGAGACAAGTGCCCTGAGCTACTTGGCACCCCAAGAGACAATGCCTCTCTGCCTAAAATTTGTTTAAAATGTGATAGAGCCATCAAAATGCATTTTGCCGAAGATGCAGGAGGCTGTTTATGCCTCTGTGTGATTGTTATTTATTAATTGAAGCCTAAATTAGCCCTCAAAAGGTTAGCAGTATTTAATGCAGAGAGCTCAAACACGCAACACATTCTTGGCACATTTCCCTTTATTAATTAAAAACCTCTTTAAAACACTCTGCCTTCCACCTTGGAGCAATAAATTTCCACCTTGAGGAAATAATTTCCTTGTTGTATTCCATACAGAGACGTTCTGTTAGCTGTGATCCCCGTTTCAGTATAGGCCCCACTCAGCCTTATTTCAATTTCAAAATAAACTTTCAAAAAGCCAGGTTTTTCTGTGAAAAAAGAAAGGAGGGGGGGGAAGGGAGAGAAAACCTAAAAGAATCAACTTTTCTGCTTTTTAAAAATATATTTGGGATTAATTCCAATGTAGTTTACTGCTTGTGCAGGCTGTGAACCACAAAGCTCCTTCTTCATAAGAGCTCACAGGACTCTGCAGCAGGTCCTGAAGCAGGCGAAGAATCCTTGGCAGCCCCAGATGAGCTGATGGTCCTGCATGGGAGGCACTGGCCTGCATGCAGTTGCTGTGAGACTTTTATGGCCCCCCTGTCACCCCCAGCTCTGGGTGGCTGGTTTTCTTTATGACCGTGTGCCCCAGCCCAAACCTGGCCAATGTCATGACATAACCTGGC
Source organism: Donacobius atricapilla (assembly GCA_013397315.1). Classification (NCBI taxonomy): domain Eukaryota; kingdom Metazoa; phylum Chordata; class Aves; order Passeriformes; family Mimidae; genus Donacobius; species Donacobius atricapilla. Next base: position 1,725,128 of record WBMY01013876.1, read on the forward strand.
AAAAATGTCACATGATGTTGGAGGCTGAATGGCTTTTGTTGCCCTGCTAGTCCCAGGCTGTGCCTGCCAGGAGACCTTGGTGTGCAGGGAGGCAGGAAAGGTTTCTGCTGGTTCCTCCAGGAGTTCATACCAAACTCTGTAGGTTTAGAGGTGAGAGATGATTGCAGACTCCTATCTCTCATCCTGATCCATCCTGCATGGCAGGAGAGGAACAGCCAGGCACTGAGGGCAGCAGAGATATTGTTCTATCTCCAGTTTGTGCTCAGAGCATGAGCAACCAATCCCGTCACACTGGAGCAGGTGGGCTGTGGGCAGCCAGTGCTGTCTGCAGATATCAGATGTTGTTTAGCAGGGAAAGATGTGAATAAACTACTTTCAGTGGAGGAAAAATTTGTTTCCTTGCCCGCTTTTATAATTATCCAGGCTGTAGATCCTACACACCTCCTAGGTAGGTTCATCACACGTGCGGCTAAAAGTATTCAAACAGCACACAGACCTTAAAGTATCATAAAGGTGGGGGAAAGCTCTTAATCAGTTTTGTTGTGATTTGTCTGAGTTTGTTTAACTTCAAAGGGAAGTTTAGAAAGAAACCCATGTAGGTCATGTCAAGCCAAGAACCCTGTCCAGAATGGCTTTGGACTCACTTTGTGTGAGCACTTGCAGGAGGTCATGCTCCTTCCTGCACTCCCACAGCCCAGTGATGTGACGTGTCCAAAATGCTACGATGGACTTGAAACACATTCTGTAGGAGAGCTCTCCACTGCTTGATAAAGGGCTTTTGCAAAGCTGACTTGAAATAAATGCAGCAAAGCTGTCACTGAAATGTAAATGATTAGAGCAATGTGACACCCTGCTTCCCCCATCTCTTCTGCTCATTTTTGCTTTTAGCAAATGTAATTTAAAAATAGCCAGTCCAGGATGACTTGCTTGAGAGTGTTCTTGCCTTTGGGCCAGAAAGTCCCTGGTTCAGTACTAGACTGAGTGGGTCAGTGGTTTGGGTCCCACACAAGGGCAGGGGTCCCTGCAGAGCTGCAGGTCCTGCCTGCCTGGGTGGGCACTGGGGTGATGTCAGGCTGCTCCCTTGGGAAGGGCATCCCCATGCCATCAGCACCCAGGAGCTCCTGCCCTGCCTGGCACATCTGCCTTCTCCAAAAGTGCATTGGGGATGGGGATCACACACAGCCCCCTTTCCAGGCAGCAGCTGGTGTGAAGCAAATGGAGGGTTCCATGGGGTGACAGCCCCAAGTGTCACCTCCTTCTTGCTGACAGTGCTTGTTCTTTCTCACAGCACAAAACCACTAAAGATTTCAGTGAGCTGCTGGATGACATCAAAAAAATTTAGTGCCACTCTGATATTATCGTTATGGATGGGTTTTGTTTCACCATCCCATTTATTGACCTGGATTTGTCCTTCCTGGACCTCCAGGATGACGCACTGAACACTAACGGTAGAGCAGCTCTCACAAAAGAGACTCCAAGTCACAGAACAAGATACCCTTCAGAGGTACTGAATTATTTTCCTGGAACAAATGGATATTTTGAATCTGTTTTCCCTAGGGAAAATGTGTCTGCTCTCAGCATGAGCAGTGCTGAGAATCTAGGAAGGCACCATCGTATGGCACGTGCTGGAAATAGACTGGTTTTGTTCCTATCAGGAGGACTAATGTCATTTCCCAGCACGATGGAGTGTTGGTGTGAGATCAAGGTTCATCCCAAATGTGATCAATTTCCTGCTGGAAAATTCACTGGTTTTCACTGTTGTTCATTGTGCCTGGCCCTGGCATATCCTGGGATTCCCAGAGTCCTGGGTCTCCCCTGAGTGCAGAGCCCTGAGCAAATCTCCATCCTTGTGGTCTGGCTCACATGTCCCTCCTCTCAGCACACCTGGGAGAGAGATGAAAGCTCATTCCAGGTTTATGGGGACAGTGGGGTTGGAGAACATGCTTGCTTTAAAGTTTGGGAAGTGAGGAGGACTCGCCTTCTTCTTACAGCACTAGTCCAGGGTGTTCTGGGCTTTCCCTCAGCTATGGACTTCTCTGGATCTTGTGTGGGGAGCAACTAACCCCAGGCAAGTCTCAACCGTGTAATGAGGAAAACCTCCCACAAATCCCCCAAATGGAGACTGTGAGAAACGATGCTCTTTTAAAATTTCAAAGGACTGAATAAGGAAAAAGGGGCAGCGTGCTGGGCGTGCGTGACCAGCCGCCATGGGCTCCCCCACAAAATGTCTGCTCTGCCTTCCATGCCCCGGTGTTGCACCAGCCAACCTCAGCCCCTCCCGGAGTCTGCAGTCAGCTCTTCTTTGCTGTCCATCATGGAGACTCTCCTGCAACTTGGCTGGAGGTGAGGCGTTGTGCCGCAGCAAGCTTTCCCCATCGCAGCTGCCCCGTGCGAGGGACACAGGGACACTCCCTCCCTGCACATGTCCCAGATGACCCAGGCTGTCCAGTGGCAACAGCACAGAGGGGGGCAAGGGGGTTGTGGGAGAGCAGGGGACTGGCAAATGACAACCCCGATAACGTAACTATACATCAATAACACTTCTCTTCACATACACACAATATCCATCCCCTAACTGCGAGAGCCAATCATCCCATTACTCATCTATAACAGAAGCTGCTGAGTTTTACATCTCTTGGGTTAACCTTAATGTGATTCAAACCTATGATCACAGCTTGATACTTATTGTTTAAAAAACCCACAGTCTGGCCTGGAGTCCAGAAAAAAATTCCCTGGGAATCAAAAAATCCACTTTTACCCAAAACTCCAGGTGACTGTGGTTGTTGTCAGGAGTCTCTGTGTTATTTCCTCCCTATCGCTTATCAGGACTGGGGCTTCTGCAAATGTTTTGTGTGCACATGGCACGTGTTCTGAAGCTGCTCCTGGGTTGCTCCTTTGATCTTTTGGGAGAAAATTATTTTGAAAGATATGAAAGGAAGTAAAGATATTAAAGAGTCTGGAGGCTCATCACTCAAAATACTTGGGGTGTCTCCACTGCTCCTTGCTCTGCTGGGTGGATGGAGGGGTGCTTGCCAAGGGTGGAGTTCTCCATGTACCTTAGATGTGGCCCTTCCCATTTTGCACAGCATTTGGGGAACTTTTTACTGTGCTCTTCTCTCCCCGCAGGTTGCAACATCACCATTGTGAACATACTGGCATACTGGGAGAGATTGCAGAAGTCATGGGAGTAAAATCTTTGCCAGATAATAAGAGGATGAAAAGTTAAACTCCTTACAGGCAGAATGTGATCCTTGGTGGCTGTCAGAGCTCTGCCTACAACCTATGCTTCCAACCTTCATTGAAATAAGCCAGAATGATTGACAAATAAGCCTTTATGATCAAAAAGATTTCTGAAAATATCTTCTCTTTTTTCTGTGAGCTGAGTGGGTGGAAGTGCAGCCATCAGCTCTGGCCCTGTGCTGAGGGCAGCTGCAGATGGAGGGAGGAACATCGCCACTGAAAGCTGGAGCAGCTGTGGGCTGGGAACGGCTCACAGCCCAGGTCCTTTTCCTGGAAACCTTGTGGCAAGGCTGGGACTAGAGCCCAGACCTCCAGTGCTCTCCCTGCCAGCTCCCTCTTTCTAAGATCCAGCAGCCTCAGCGCAGCAAAAGAGCTGCTCCGAGTCAGCAAACCAACCCGCACGAAGGAAATGGGCTGTGATACCTCAGAACAAAGCAGCTTGTTCCTGTGCTCTGATGCTGATTAGCACCTTGGAACAACCTGCTCGGCCTTGCCTGGCAGATCTGGTGCAAACACACCCACGCAGCTCAGGGTAATCGGAGAAGGAAAGAGGAGACCTGTGAGCAGCACGAGGTGTGCCAGGACAGAGCTGCACCCCAAGGCCTGGGCATGGTGACTTGGATGGCAGCGGCTGATGTGCCAGAGATGATGAAGGCTGAGGCACCCTGACGCCTCCAGTCCTGCAGGCAGCAGGTATTAGCAGAGCAGGACTGCCTGCACAGCTTCACTTTGCCCCCAACTCGGGCTCCTGTTCTTGTGCTATGGCAGGGACCGAGAAATGACTGTGGGGGTGACCAGAGGGAGCCAAGGGCCCGGGGGGAATGTACATTTGGGGGTTTGGCTCTCTCTTGGCTGGGCGGTGGGGGGAGAGGGCTGTGTGCCTTGCGGCAGGGATGCTGCGGGCTCAGGGTTACTCCTCTGCTCCTGTGCAAACGATGACCTGACCGGGCTGCTCCAAGTCCTGTCCAACCTGCCCTTGAACACTTCCAAGCTGGGACATCAACAGCTTCTCTGGGCAACCTGTGCCAGTGCCTCACCACACTCATAGGGCAGAATTTCTGGAAAATATCCTCTTTTCCCCTATATTATGGCTTCCAGCCCTAAAATAAATGAAACCCCAACATGAGCAGTATGTAAGCAAAATTATCGATGCAACCTCACGGAGTAGGGTGTCATCCACTTTGTAGAGCTCTGCCTGCCTCTCACCAACCCCACAGAGCCTGTCTGCATTGCTCTCCAAAATCTGCCTCTCTGATCCCAGCTCTGGGTTGCCATTTGTAGTGTTTGTGCCCCAAAGCCTTCCTCAAACCAGATGAGAGCTGAGAACAGGAGCTACTCATAAAAGGGTGAGGGAGAAACTAGTGACACAAGCTCCTGCTGAATTTGTTTTTCATGTTCTCATTTGTAATCATTTTGTGTTTTATGAGGGATACTTCCTAAAACTTTGCCAACATGATGGAAACATATGTGGTGCTCTTATTCATGATATGACCCTTTTGGTGGAGAGATGAGATGAGATGAAAACCTGCTTTTCACTGACATTTCCACAGCATATGGTCCAGTGAGATGGAAAATCACTGGGGTGTGGGGTACCTGATCTTCCCCCAGCCACGCCAACTCTGTTCACTCCTCCAGAAACACAGCCCACACAGCTCTGCATGTACAAACTCTAGGTGGTTTTTCTTGCCAATTATTCATTTAAACTTTTTCTCCTCTTTTTAAAATTTTGTTTTACTAAGGGTAGCCCAGATCTGTAGCCTGTGGGTGACACCAAAAAGTGTTGTTTGGAATTTTCTCTGAATTCCAGGTTTGCTCCTGTGCTGACTTCAAGGACCGAGCCAAACTGGGGGGAGCAAACACTACCTCTAGAAATAGTTATTGCAGGTTTCAGAGCTAATGATGCCAAGGTTAAAGGACCTTTGTTAATTTAGATTAGCAAATCCCTCTACAAAGGGTATGACTGAATTATCAGCATCACTGGCTCTACTTGGGCCACACCACTGTTGCCACTGAACAGGGACAAGTCGTGCAGCATTTGTGTCTGGGTGAGTGACAAGGGTCACCTTGAATCCATGAGCTAGGGCCGCTGCTATCCCTGGGTGCCCAAAAGTGCAGGGCTGGCTCTCACCAGCAGCACCGCACCTGCAGCAGCAGCACCCTGCTTGGCACCCCCAGGTCAGGACGTGGGCTGTTGGTAATCCCGGTTTTCATTGCTTTAGTGGTGAGAGAAAACTTTTGTGTAGTGTGAAAAACAATCGTGAGCCTTCCTGTGTTTATAGGATCAGCCTAGAAAGGCTGAAGGAATGGAGTGCAAGGGCAGGAGAATGCAGGACAGCAACCAGTGTGAAGGGACATGTATCATAAAGGGTCTGGAGGTATTTTTTAACTGAAAATAAAATTATAATGGCAGGAGAGTGCAACAATGACGTTGGGGAGTAACTCAGAATAAATACAGGGGCCAGGCATCACAAGTAACTAAAAGGTAGAAAAGTGGTAAAATCCTCTTAACTTGACAGTGGACTGAGAGAGCTGGGGCTGTTCAGCCTGGAGAAAAGAAAGCTCCAGGGAGACCTTAGATCCTCTTTCAGTGCCTAAAGTGGCTGCAAGAGAGATGGAGAGAGACTGCTTACAAGGGCATGAAGTGACAGGACAAGAAGGAATGGCTTTAAGCTTAAGGAGGGTAGATTCACATTGGATACTAGAAGGAAAATCTTCCCGTGAAGGTGGGGAGGCACTGGCACAGGTTGATCAGAGAGGTGGTGAGTTGGGATGTTGCTCAACTCCTTTGTTCAGGCGGGCAGGGCAGTGAGAATCAGCCCTCTGTGAACAGTGTCTTTGATCTTGGGAGGAGCTAGCAGCCGTCCCAGTGCCTAACAGACAGTGTGATGCTGGCCCTCAGCTTTACCCTGGGCACACTCGCTAAGCAGACGGATTAGAAATAGGGGTTCTCAGCAAGAAGACCCCCACTTATTAATGAGGGAAGTTAATACACCTTGTGAGTTGAAGTCTCCTGCAGTTTGGGCTGGTGAAAATTAGGACCCGGCCAAAAAAGTCAAGGAGGCCTGCACCAGTGTGAACCAGACTTCATAAAATAGAAAGGAGAGGCCCCTTTTGTCAGGCAATGGCTTTTCCTCAGAAGCTAAATGATACATAATGTTTATATAGTGTTTTGCCTCTCCTAAATGCAGGCTAGACATTAATTGATTCCAGGTTTGCTCTGTGAAGTAGGTCAACTCTTTCCATTTTGCAGATAAAGGAGTGGTGGGGACCGCTGAGAGGTGCACGAGGGGTCAGCGCCGGCGCCGGGGCACCTCCATGGATGGCTGCCCTCCCCTTGGGACCACGCTGCCACCCTAAATATACACCACTTCTGATGTATGTGGAAATCAGCTGGGACTCTGTAAACCCAGCTACATTAAGCCTGGTTCAAATGAAATCTGTTTATGTCTCTCTTGCTCACCACTGGTCAAAGCAGGACTTAACTAACCTAACGCTGTTTGTGTTCAAAGCCTCTTAAACCCTTGCTCTGACTGTCTTGAAGTGAGATATAAAGTACTTGCTGGGACCTGGCTGGAGGCCAGGGAACTGTTTCAGACCCCACTCTCTCTTCTGCTCTTGGGGCAGTTTAGAAAATCATCGCACATTTCAAACAGTGATGGAAAAAAATAATTTTAATTCACTTTTATTTACATAATGTTGGAAGCTTGGGAGGGTTTGGGCTGACAATTATTAATGGTTTAAATTGGCATGATAAAAATGTTGCCTTGGTCTGGGAATATGAGCTAGCTCCCCAGGCCCTGGTGCTGGGTCAGCCAAGTGGGATTCAGGGAGCAAGGACGCAGTGGCTTGGTGGGTCCCACTGCTGTGTTTCCTTTTGGCAACTTGGAAAGAGCTTCCTGCCAGTTCTGCTGAGGCTGAACTACTAAAATTCAAAGCCTGGATCTGGCGAAACCCCCGGCTCTTCCCAGGTACCTCCATCTCTGGCTGCCCAGCCTGGAGGTGTTTGGTGACCAGATCAGAGGGATGCAGGGAATGAGCAGCAGGAGCACCGCTCCTTCACTGTGGTCTCAAGCCTTAACTGCCTTAAGATTTTGCTCCAGCCTTTTGACCCTTTATTTTTGGTTAGCACCTTCACCTTGGTCAGCTCCAAAGCAGGTGGAACCAGTCCCAAATGTGCAACATGGGAGTGAGGGGGTAACTGGGTGCCGTGTAAAGTGCCCTGAGCTCTCCAGGTGTCAGAGGAGGGGGGCATGGACAGGCACTGTCACACCTGCACGTGTGCCGGGCCTGTGTGTTCCATCCTCACATCCATCCCTCAGAAGACTCAGACACAGTTTTACTGGTCTATCGCTCAGCAGGATCTGGCACCAATAAAACTGCTCTTAATTACTTCCCAAGTTACTCACCAAGGTGATGTCTGTTTCGTCCTATAACCCAATAGGACTTTGCCTATTTAGTATAGAGCACTGCCCACCATTACTCTGTTGTCTTATTTACTGATGTGTGATCGTACACTGTGTGCATGTGGCTGGATTTTGGACACCACTGGACTGCTCATGGAAGCTGCCCACACTGTTTTTGCTTTCCAGCCTGTGCCTACCACACCTCAGCTCCTCCACACACAGAGCTGTGATGCTGCTGTGAGGCTCCAGCAGGTTTGTAAGTGCCTGCACAAGGGGTAACAGCATAAGAAGCACCTCTGAGCCTGGTTTGGAGGGTGACAGATTCCAGGTCCTCCCTCCCAGTGTGTCCAGCTCACACATGCACAGGAAGCAGGATTGTCCCCTCGAGCCAAGGCACTGACTGACTCTGATCAACTTTGCCCTGCTTTGACATCTGAGATTAAAACAAGGGTTGTAGTAGGTAGGAAAATAGTAGAGGAAATGATGGCTGGGAAATAAATCCATGCCAGCATCAGTTCCTGCAGCATCTAGACACTGCTTTGAAGCTCTTCTGTCAAAATATTCCCTCCATGATCCCTGGGATTACCCTGCACCATGGCATCTGAGTGCCAGCATTATGAAATTCATGAGCACTTTATCTGCCTGCTTTGCAAGTCTTCCTTGCACAGCAGACAGCAGGACTCTGCTCAGAGACATGTTGGTGTTAAGGGCTGCCTCTATTACTGCTGCCACTTTGGCTTTGGCTGGAACCAGGGAAGGACTAATCTGAACTCATTAACTGACTCTGATGTATTCAAAAACCAAATCTGCAATGTGTGGAATGTTGTATTCAAAGGAGAAAAATTAACTTATGAGGATAAAATTTGGAGGTTTTATATGCAGCCCAGTGACTGGTCTTCTCCAGAGGACTTCCTTGAGGTATCATGACTTATTTCTCCAAGGCTGCAGAGCCTGAGCAATGTAGTTACATGACAATGAGACATGGACAGAGAAGAGGTTTCCCTCTGTGATCATTAGGTTGCAGGATGTATTTTTCCTGTGCTGGCAGAAGATGTTGGATGAAAGATGTGTGAATAACACATGGGCTGAGGAATGCTTCATGAGCTTAGTCATCACCTGGGTGAATCAGACAGGGAAAGTGGACTTTATTCTGCAACACAACTGCATCCCACAGAAATTTTACTTGAGAAAGGGCTCAAAGTTTGTTCCAAAATTGTGCTACTGAGTGGAGTGCAGCCTCATTCTGCACAAAAGGTAATCTTCAGATGGATGCTGTATTTGGTACAACGCTCATAGGTAGCATCATGCTCTGCTACATAAAGTCATGTTACCTGGGGCCTTCTCAAGGAAAATTGTAGGGAACAGTTTGAACTCAGTGGGAACTTCCCTAGTTCAACAAGTGGAGAGTCCAGTTAAAAGAAGATTAGGAAAAGTCCTGAAAATGGGGTTTCTGTTACAAAAGGGGTCAGTAACTGAATCCTGCTATTCATGCTCCTCTTGCATGCCCATGCACTAGGGCTAGTTCCAACTGATGAAATTATTGTGGACTGATGCTAACATGGGAAGAGGATCAGTCCCAGCACTTTGAGACCTGTCATTAGAATAGTCACAGGTGTGAAAGAGCACGTGGGGAAAATGCAGCTGGGGACAGCGGTGAAAGGAACAGCACAACATCTCAGACCAGCACAGAAGCAACTGCAGTGAACATTTCATGGCTTACCACCCTCAGCATGGGATGTGCTCCAGAGGTTGGCTTCTTTTCTGTCCAATTTTCCATTTTTCACTGGAACTGGGCACTTCTGAGCAGGGGCGTGTGGATTTCTGTTGGCCTGATGAGCTGCTGCTCTGCGTGGCACACTCTCCTCTGGGGTACTCCCCCAGCAGGCTGAGCCCATGCCAGGTCCTGCCTCACTGTGGGGTTACTGCCTGCGGATGCAGGTTGGTGATTGGGATGGAGACTTTCTGGAGTCAGGTCCTCAGCCCCCGGGCTTAGATGCTACAAAGAAAAAGATGGTAAATCAAAACATTTGGAAATCTGTTTCTTATTTACTGTACTGCCAAGCTGCTGTAAGGCTTGCTGGAATCACAATCCCAGAAAAGCAGAGTGGAAAGGATTTTCCTACTGATGTTGTTGGCAGCGGGAGAGACCTCGCTGCCTGCTGTGGGCTGGGACAGGTGGGGATAGGGTCAGGGATGGGCTTTCTGTTTGTTTGTGAGGGTAAGGTAAACATTGCAAATATTCCTTGTCTCCCCTCAGCCCTTTTCAAGAGAGGCATTTATTAAATAATGGGAAGAAATGAAGGCAGACTGGTATATCTGGGGAAGGGATACTTAGAGGCACGTTTTAGTGGTGACAAAGGGTAAATGTCTCAGATCATAGTGGCAGGAGAAAAGAAGTCAGATGCTCAGGCCACAGCAAGTTTTGTTGGATGTTTTCATGTTCATAGCATCACCTGAAAGGTGATCCCAGCACTAGTTACCCATCAGGCATGGGGAGAGATGCCAAAGAGTGCAGAAGATGGTTTATGGAACCAGAGAGCTCTTCCCAATGCATCAAGGTCTTGTCTTTCATTTCCCCCCTCAAGTGCCTGCATCTCTCCTGGGAATGTCACACATCATCTCACACACTGCAACCAGGGTAAGCTGAAGAGGGAAAATTTCCCAGAGACTTTTGGGCTGTGATGCCAGGAGTCATAATTGCCTTGGCAGAAACAGCCAGAGTTGTTCAAACCTGCCCTATACCCGTGAGTCACAATGGAAGTGCTGGAGTCATGGGATGGCTCGGAGCAAAGATGCAAAGGTGGGAGTTGCTTTCAGAGATTCTTATTTCCTTGAGGGAAAGTCTGAAAAAATCTTAGTGAGGGAGCTAGAGCACAGGGCTCTGCCAGCTGAGAAGGCAGGCAATAGCACCAGGAGCCTCTGCTGCCTGCAGGGGTTGGGACCATCTCTGGGGCCCCCAGTAGCAGCAATGCCATGGCAGGGAAAGCAGCCATGCAGTGTGGGGATGCCTGTGGCTTGGCTGTGGCACCAGGGATGTGTCCTGTGAGCTGTTCAGGGCATGCTTTGCAGAGGCAGCATTCACTGGGCAACCACCTTCCTGCTCGGAGCACACAGAGACATAGCTGACAGTGGGACGGAGCCCCCGGTCCTGGGGGAAGGTCTTGTGGAGAGCCAAGCTCCCGTGTGTGGGGCTGCATTTGTGAGTGGGTCCTGTTTAGGTCAGAAAGCATGGAGGAGATGGCTGAGCAGGGTTTCCTGAGGAGAAATGGCTTTGAGCATCTCAGAGGATCACTGGTAGTGAAAGCACTTCTGCTGAGGGGGTTGCCAGTCCCCCTCTGGTCCATGGAATGGAGGAAGGAGCAGAGCCAAGGGGAAATAATCCCTCAGCATCACCAGCTGGGGGACAAGGAATGCGAGCTGCTCACTCTCCCAGCATCGCGTCCTTGCCCATGACACCTGGCTCCATCTGAGCACGGGGAGAGGCAGCAGAAAGGACTGGAGATCGAGGAGGTGTGGGATAGGTGCTGCTGGAGGCAGTGTTTGCAAAGCTTCTGTGGGGAGAACATGGCACAAGAACCGCTTCCAACACATGGAAACTGTGATGGGATACAGTCAGCCTGGCTCCACAGGATGGCTGAAGTGGTCAGAAGCTGGTGGTGGCAGGGATGTCCTGAGGTGGGTATTGCACCAGTCTGAAGGCAGGTGGGAATGGAAACCCCAGTACCAAGCTCTCCCCAATCTTGGGGAGGTCCTGTCGCCTCCAGACTCCAAGTTCATGGCTCAGAGCCATTTCTCATTTAGTCCCAGTGAATTACTGAGCCCCAGGAAGCCAACCTTACTGAGGCTTTTGTAGAAGTCAAGGGCTCAAATTGAGCGGGAGCTTGGGGAAACCGTTTCCCTTGTTAAAATAAATGTATTAGTTTAATACGTACCAGGAGAGGATAGGGAGTTCTCCTTGTTAAATATTTACCAGTCAAACCCTGCTGAGGACTTACTTGGAGCAATTCAGCTTTAGTGATTTCCTTCTATTGTGGTCTAAGTCTCCAGCATTGCTGGGAAATCACCCGGCAGGCCCATGATGGCTGGGAACAGACCCGAGCCCTGGGCAGAGAAATTGCAGCTGGGATGGCCACCTGCCTCCCAGGGGACACTGCAGCACCTCGGCCCAGATCTGCCCTGGGACCTAAATGGAGATGTGGACACCTGCCTGGAGAAACGGAGGGAGCAGCCTTGTTCCCAAAGGGGAGCAGAGCACAGGACGGATGCCCAACAACCAGGCAAAAGAAAATAAACCTTAAAAAAAGGTGAGTACGACACAAAACATTGCTCTGTGCCTTACCTGTCTGTCATTCCTGAGAGCATCCCAACATCCCAGACTCATTATAGTCCATTTTAACAAGGAGCATTATTTCTCTGGGGGCTCATCATATGGGAATGGGGATAATTGTAAACAACACAAATTGTGAATTATCTTAATTTCCCTAAAATATCCCTTCTGCTACCTGATGGTGGAGTTAAGCCATGTCCGATAGATCAAGATTTCCTGACATAGCTGTTTGATTTATTGGACCAGTTTTATATTTATGTGATTTACATGTATATATACTAATCTGACACACATTTACATAAGCAATTTGTCATTTACAAAGTTTATATTCCGGCAATCTCTATGGTTCTTAAAACTGGAAACACATTTTTTTTGTAATCAAGTTAAATTGAGATACTTTCTATTGTTGGTGACTCCACGTTGTTTTGTAACACTGTTGCTTTCCCTTAAACTCCCTAGAATAAAACGGAAAAATGAAGGGCATGAGGCATCTCTATGGAAATGCTCCTGCCTTGTTGGTTCCCTGCTCCCCTGAAGGCAGCAATTGCAGATTGTCAAGTGTGTTTTTTAAAGAATGACTCTATTAATAATCTTAAGAGAAAACAGATGCGTGAGGTTTGCAACTAGAACTGTGGATACTCCAGTTTTTATCAATTGTTGGAAGTAAACAACAGTCCTGATTCAACAAAGCTCTTAAGCAGACGCTTAACTTTGAGCATGCACTTAGCCCAGGCTTCAGCGAGGTGTTAACATATGTTCTGCTATATAAGGAGGGACTTAAGTACGTACTTACAGTTAAGCTTGTGCTTAAGTGCCTTGTTGAATTGGGGCCAACAATTCAGCTCTCCCTCTGTCTCCCTGACATTAACTGTGCCTGACATCCAGGAAATTCAAACAGGGGCTGCAGTAGTCACCTACGAGCAGAACTTTTCCCTTCAGACTGGGGCTGTATCTATTTTCTGCACGGCAGAAGTGCTCTGGGTGGCAGGGTGAGGTCACCCCCAGCACCTCCGTGTCCCCATCACTCCCCATCCCTTGGGAGCCCCACAGGACCACCTGTAGAGAGACAAAAACCCATTATATTTGTAAGTCTCTATGAAGACCCAACCTCGAAATTTATTACCTTTTAATTTTTTTTTTTTAATCAATACAATTTTCCATAGTGTTCTGCATGTTCATTAAAGACATCTGCTTTCTTTGTGCTCATTTTCAAGTGGTTGGGGTTTTTTTAAGTCCCGAGTAGCAAGAGTTGCACTGTGCTATGATTTAGCCTCCACTGTCAACCTTCATGAATGAAAAGTTAATTTTTGCAATTTTTTGCCCTTGCAGTTTTTTCTCCTGTTACATCCTCCATCTGCTGAGTTGTATGTAGCAGGTGAATATGGATGGGAAAGGCCTCAGCGTCTTCACAGGTTACTGATGACCTCCTGGACCAGCCTGGATGCTCTGATGCCCTTCCAATTACCTTGAGACCCTTCTCTTGGCTGTCGGTAACCTTCATTTCAGACCCAAATCACTGAGGAGGAAGGTCTTTGCTCACTGCAATGACACTTTGAATCAGCATTACTGAAAAATCCAAAATCCAGCTCACAGTTGTGTCTTGGGATCAATTCATCATCGCTTGTTGGATTTTATTTGCAGTAAACCAGATTTCTCTGAAAATTGAATGGATCTTGTTTCATGAGCCAGGGAGAACTCAGTGAAAGCAGCTAACAGTCAATACCTCCAGTTCCAAATCACACAAGGCAAATCCTGAACCAAACATACCCAGAGGTTTCCTGATCTGAAGTTCTGCCCTCCTTGCAACCCAAGGGAACTTTTGAACTTGCTTCAATGATGCCAGAGCTGCTTTCTCCCCAGGATTTTATTTATGGGTGGTTTTTAAACTGGGGGTATAGCAGCTGCCTTTCCAATCCCAGCTTTCTGTCTATCCTATTTCCCAAAAGTCACAGCTGGGGAGCCATGCTCACTGTCAAACAAAGGAGTTTTTTTTACCTGCCAAACCCGGTGTGAGGGACATATAGCCCTCAGTTAAAAGTGTCTCAGGAAGTGTCATCCAGATGCAACGTCAAGTTTTCTTGAATAAAAAAATATAATAAAGACCTCAAGGACCAGCTCTTCCCTGCTTACTTTCTTTGCAGATGGCAACATCCAAGTTCCAGTTATTTCTGTCTTGGAAAATAAAAAAAGTCTACCAGAGGAAAAGGAATGTGAGTTTGCAGCAGAGTTTGGTACCTGGAAGACTCCAGGCTGCAGTGCACACTCCTGATTTATGGCGTACTTGTTAAAACCACTTGTTCTTGTCATAACAAAACAGATCGAAGTGAAGCTGGGTAGAAGGTCCCCTTCTAGCTGGCACTTCATCATGGCTTCTTACTCTGTCTTAGGTTCTGGGGGTTTACAGTTATATAAAACTTAATGAATCAGTATACTTTAGATTTCCTTCCTAATGCATATGGGTTCAATTAACTGCACTGTTTGCTTATTTAAGCGTTTTCATTAAATTGCTTTACTATATTTTCCCGCAATTGAAAGGGAACATGGTGGGGCTGATGCCATCTGCCACCATTGGTTTAGCAGAACCTTTTTCTTTGTTCAGGTCCATTCTTTTTTATTAGAAGAGACCCTCCTACCCCCAGTTCCCTGTGTGCCACGCACTTATTGCATTCTCCTCTTCTGACTGCAGACTGATAAATAAAAAGCTTAAGCAAGGCCCTTCATGTATGGTATTTTTAAGGGTCTTTTTTACAAGATCAGTTGTGTTTTGCCCCCCACCCCCTTCTCTCCCCCTGCTTGCAGATCCCTTTTTTTGCTCCAGCTTGTGTATAAAGAATTGTTGCTATTGCAGTGGCTCTCAGCTCTTGCTGCCTGGATGCAGGGTGGAGGATTATTGTGGCCAAAACTTCCAGCCAGGCTGCAGGCTCAGCCCAGGACAGCAAGAACAAGGCAGGAGAAGCTTTTTCCTCATTTTTAAGGAATAGCTGATCCTAGGCATCTCACCAAAACTTCCTGAAGGTCCTTCTCATGGCAGGGGATGGTGTCCCTGCCTTCACCCACAGCTTATTTCCTGGATCTGGTGCTCTTAGGGCTTCACACACTGTTCTCCCCCCTCCACGGAGGAGGTGTTTTATGACATTCCTCCTTGTTGTTTTGCTCCATCCTTTTGAGCTGCATCTTGCAGTGTAAGTGCTCATGGTGAGTGGCCCTGTGTGTCCCAAAGGGCTGGTGGTCTCAAGAGGGCTCCTGCCCCTGTCCCTCCAAAACACCCCACACTGCCCAGGGATGCCCTTCAGGGATCCTGTTTTACAGACTAAACTGAATAAACTCACCCACCTGATTTGGAGTGCAGTCCGTACCCTGTTACACAAAGCAAATGCTTTACACAGCTCACTAATAGGAAAAACCTCCTAGAGAATGTAACAGAAGAAGGAAAAATATTCATCCTGAAGGACTCCTGTCCAAAGGTTGGATTTTTTGATTTGGAAATGCAGTGTTTTATATTGTATTGTTTATCTGCCATCTCTGGGTTAGGGAGCAGAGAAGGCACTTGTGCTCCTGGGGCAAAGTGATATTTTGCAATACAGTGGGAGGTGGAAAACGCCCCAGCATTTATCATTTTCTGTTCTCTGCTACAAACATTTTATGTAAGAGAAGGTGCAAAGACAGTAAATAACTTGCCCTAAAGGCACACAATGAATCTGTGGCAAGACATGCAAGAGAAAGACTTTTAATCATTGCTTTCAAAAGCCTTTGTCATCCCCAAAGTCTAAGGGAGCTGCTGTGTTTGTGGAGGGCCAGAGGATGCTGTGAGACCCTCACCCAGCCTGTGCCCCTTTTTGTAGAGGAGTTTCAGTTTGTGAAGCAATGTACCAGGCCAAACATTTCCAAGAATGAGGCAGAGAGAGAAAGAAAAAAAGAGAGAAAGAGAGAAAGAAAGAGAGAAAGAAAGAGAGAAAGAAAGAAAGAAAGAAAGAGAGAAAGGAAGGGAAGGGAAGGGAAGGAAGGGAGGGAGGGAG